>CM056993.1:223632894-223643823 GCA_029891345.1 Dryococelus australis | reverse complement strand
CTTTCATTACTCATAATGTTCTTTCTAACAAATAAAACGTTTTATTACATCAAAATTCGCAGAAAAATTCGTAGATTAGCAAATCCAAACTACACGGAAATCCACATATTGTTTTCCTCTATTTTTCCGGGGTAAACAATAAAAAAATTGAGTAGTCGAAAACGGTGCATTTTACGACCAAAAGTGCGCAGACAAAAATCAAAGAAAACAAAATTTTCCATATGATATCCAAAATCCACCAAATATTTCTCTCTATTTCCTTAGGATTTTCCCAGAAAAAAATATCAGCTAATTGATAAATCGAAAACGGCGCGTTTTAATACCAAAAGTCTGCAGACAAAAATTAAAGAGCAAACTATTTTCAATATGATATACAAAATCCACCATAATCCACGTAATATTTCTTACTATTTTCCCAGGATTTTACCCGGAAAACTATAAAAACATGGATAAGTCGAAAACGACCAAAAGTGCATAGACAAAAATAAAAGAACACAAAATTTCACCATTTGATACTCAAAATCCACCAAAAGAGGACAGACAAAAATAAAGAACCAAAATTTCGAATAAGATATACAAAACCGTAATCCCCTTAATGATTTTTTTTGGGGATTTTTTCCCGGAAAAACGATAAAAAAAAATTTTAATTAAAAAATTTTGTGAGACTTGCCACCAAAAGTGTAGAGGCAAAAATTAAAGAATAGAAATTCCCTAGATGATATCCAAAATCTACATAATATTTGGTACTATTTCCCCGGAGGTTCCTTTTAGACGTAAGGGGTCTAGCCCTGATATTCAATAAAATCCCGCCCTACCCACCGGACTTCCACTTAACACTTAGTTATAGGGTAATTAGAAGAAAGAAAAAATTTGTTTGTCCAGTAACAACGATAAATTGAAGTGTCCATTGCATCCTAGGAAACTCATTAATGTACGAAATGGACCAAGTCTGAGCATGAAAATTTATAACGGGCTATTTACTGGTTCTGCCAGTATAACATTTATGGCTTTCCACCACAATGGTTTGGTCAAAAGTTAGTACAGGCATATATTTAATCTTTACAGCTTAATCTGCGATTAAATGAAGTGCTGAATATCTTATATGAAAGTCTTGTCTCTATGGTTCATGTCTATGATGAGGAGAAATGTAACACTTGAATTTTTCAGAGTGAACCATTGTGCAACATTTGCGTCATTCCTGATCATTTTACCATTTGAGACTCCAATAACCATCCCACTTCCACAGTAAATCAAGATTTCTGGTTGGTTTCTTATCAATAACAGAACGAAGGGGTCTTTATGTTGCTTTTAGTTTGTTGTGCTTTTTGTATAATGAAGGCGAGTAAGTGGTTGGTTGGTTTCCTTGCGATCAGTACGAATGTCTGCAGTTATGCAGTGGTCACAGCAATCATTCCAAAGCCATGTAGTGTATCATAACCATCCAGAGTCCGTATATTGTAGTATACAATATTATCAGCTAAAATCTGAGTAAAGTTTCCAGGGACCATTCTATTTGAGTCATCGCTGTTAGTCGCTGCAGTTCTTCTTTCAAAGTTCATACCTTCTTGATAAAAGCAGCATAATATCAGTTAGTGCAGATTATCAGTTAATCGCTTAGATGCAAAATTACGATGAAGTTGTAAATCCAAGACTTAGTCAAAAGAGAAGTTCTCGAGAGAATCTTTTTCATGATTTCTTGATCAAAACTAGCTAACTTCAAGTCATCTCATTTTTTTACTGGCTAGCATTTCAAGGAAAGACTTAAGGGATGGAGGCAGAAGCATCTAAGCATGTACTTGGAGACTCTAATTCAGAAGACGTTGGGTAAAATCCTAGATCCTGAGTTACAGACTTATATTCTCTTCTAATTAACATTGCAGCTTTTTCTATGATCGCACGTTTTTCATCATAATGATTAGTACTGTCTCTACTCTGGAACTTAAAAACAATATCACTCACATTTTCATGGAGGCTAACAACATTTGTAGTAAGACATGGTTTCAAAAGGGGGGGAGGGGGTTATCGGGGACTTGACCCCCTCCCCAAACCTGAGACGAATTTTTTTTTTTTATCACAGAAAAACGTTTGTGAATTTGCCATAAAGCCGATCGCATTTTAACGTTTCTTGGACCGTTATTAGTAATGCAGCATAAACTATGTTTATTTGAGAGCACTCTCTTAATATTTTGACACTTTTGTTTATTAACATGACAGCAGTGAATGCCACCAGCACACGGTGGAACAATGGACTACTACACTACGGGATACAATATTGATACTATTTATTGGATTTTTTTTTCCGTTCCGCGCAGGCGTGATGAATGACGTAACTAAACTTGCAACTAACTCGCACATTTGCACGGCACATCCGGGAAGTCGCAACACGGGATGAGCTAAGTAGTTACTTTTCGTTAACAGTTAACTTATAACTACAGCAGTTACAAAATATTAACTAGTTATTTTAACAGGCACTTTTGAACTGTTTAATGTGGTACGATCACATTAAAGGGTGGTTTATCAATTACAAATAAAATAATTGTTGACTTTTAAATTTGGAGTATATTTTCCCAAGACAATACTTCAATGTTTCAGGCTGTATCGTTTGAAAACTAAACAATGTGGTTTGAATAACGATATCTAGGTTGTTGGTGTAATGTGTTTTATTGACATAAGAGAATTGCTAATAACGTTTACCTAATAACTGTGTTAAAACGATACATGGCATTAAAATTACAATCACATTATTTACAGTTTGTGTTTTTGATAGTGCATCTGGGAACGACCAGTAACTTTTCACTTGGTGTTCTCCTAAATAGTTCATTAACCCTATAACATGCTGTAGTGCTCTTTGCTATAAAAGGTTGCATATATAACTAATTTTATGATCTTTTGAAGATCAAAGCCTAAGATGGTGAAAATTTGCAAAGAATAGTATAAGACGACTTGAATTTGTCCTGTATATTTATTTTATATCAAAATTGAATCGTAGCAGAGAATTTTACTTTTTTGCATAATTAGTTTGAATAAGCATCTTCGCAGAACACATTGGCTGCCCCGATCACATTGCGGCGACCGATCATAAGGGGTCCCCAAACGAGGAAGGGTACAAGGCTCCGGGTTTGATATCGGTACCTTTGTAAAATTGTTCACTGAAAAAAAATTATGTCTTTTAAAATATTACAATTTTTGACATCCGTATATTCAATGTTTAGGTTCAAAAACTGCTTAAATAGCACCAATTTTAAAATTAAGATCAAAATTTTCCCGTGGGAGGACCCCCGTACCCCCCACTTTTAGTTATGGCCCATGAGCCAACAGAGAGTTATATTGCCAGCCTCTCCAAACCAAAAGTCTAGAGCTGCCCCTGTTTGTAGTCTCTTACTATCCAGAAAACACCTTACCAGGAAAATTGCCAGAAATTGTCATAAACTTTTCTGAATTGGCTTCTAAGTTTTCTTGCAAATATCTTTTATAATTACTCGATATTCGTCGATATTGTTTTAGTCTGTTATACAAACATTTCAAATTCTTCCATAGCAATGAGGAAGGCAAGATTCAGCTTTTCAGAATGAACATACTGTCCTTTATATACACTAAGCTCAACTCCCTTACCACACGATCACATGAATGCCGGGAAAATAAAATCTTTGGGTTGCTTTTTGGATATATAAAAGGAAATTTTGTTTTCTTTAATATTTCTCTTCGCACTTTTGGTTGTAAGAGAGGCCGTTTTCATATAGTAAATAAAAAAATATATATTTCCGGGATAAATACTGGGAAAATAAATAGAAATTACAAATTGATTTCTGCTAACTTTGAAAATATTATAGGAAAATTATTTTTCTTTAATTTTTGTCTTCGCATTTTTGGTCGTAAGACAAGTTGTCCCCAAATTATTAATTTTTACAGTACACATTTTTTAAGGACGCATCCCGAAAAAAAAAAAAAAGAATTCATGAGTGGATTTTTGTTAATTTCAGTTTTCGACTTATTAATTTTCTCATCGTTTCTTCGGGACGAATCCCAGAAAAAGCGCGGGAAAAGTGAATTTTGGATATGTTAATCTACAAATTTTTTCTGCGAATTTTGATGTAAAAACTTTTCCTGCAATTTGTTTATAAAAATACCACTTTTGTTCATAAAATTACTTTACTACGTGGAGAAGTGGCTTGTACATAGTGCCGCTAAGAAGCCTCGTTTGGACGCAGGTATTCCCTACGTTGCTAGTTAGGCATTACATTTGTTTTATTGAATCACAGCAGTTGTCAGGTCTTAGTTATACTCGTTCTAGAGTGCACATGTGCCTGATAAAAAGCAGACATGTAGCCTACAGTAAGTTCAACAAACTGACATGTCGGGACACATAATTTTACTAATTATTACACAAATCATAGTCAAATTGCCATTTTTAAAAGGAAAACAAGTATATATTTTTTAGTGTTCTAGGACATAGACTACACCAAAATTCTAATTAACATATATCTTTTGCTGCTTAATATTCCGGTTGAAATAATTATTGCTGAACTTAATATATCAACATATATGTCTGTGTAGCAAAAACCAACTTAAGTTTAATATGGCAATCTACATATCTATGTAACTAAAAACTAACAAATTTGCTTTAGAAAAAATGCAGATGATATCTAAAACAAGCGCGGTTACGAAATTTTGCAGTTAGTTTTGTCGAGATATCTTATTTTTGGTGGTATTTTTATTACTATTTTAAGGTAATAGTACCAATAATAATAATTATTAATATAATGCAATGAGAAAAAATATTTTTAGAATAATATACTGTTCAGCTTTGTCAGTCTTTAGTTAATCAACGCCAAAACATTGTCCAAATAAATGTTTCAAATATATTCGATGTAAGAGATTGAACATTTGAACGTAAGCTTTGTCGAGTCACTAAACATTTATTTTGCTGTTATATGACATGATGGTGAATTTACCTTGTCGTGACAAGATTTACAGAAATGAGAGCGGCCTGGACTCTTGGAATGGTGAAGAGAGCAGCACAAGATTTTTTTTATATGCCTGTATTTTATTGTTACATTGTGTCCCAGTATTTTCGTAGATTTTAAGTCCGAATTATGGCGTGTTAGATTTCATGTTAGAATTCTGGAGTTTGAGTGAGTGCGTGTTTTTATGAACTGGTGCGTTCTTGGGTACAATAAATATTAGCATATGTTATCTAACACTCCTCATGTATGGCTTCAGAATTATATTCCAAACTATATGACACTAACGCTAAAACTCTATTAACACAAAAAAAAATCACGAAAACGTAACAGGTATAGCAAATATAATTTGTTTTATTCAGAAGGTTGATTGAACTTTTTTAAGGTATGAAAACCATTAATGTGCAACACAGAAATACTGGAGTGTTCTCTGCCCTCCCCCTTCCCCACCACACTGTTTTGAAGCCTTCCGCCACCCCTGGTGGCATGGGTGTAGACACACTTTAGAACCGCTGAATATTTGGCGAGCATCCTAAGCTAGTGACTTCGACGCCAGCACTGCGTAGTGATTCTAAAGCTCATTGCTTTAAGTATAGGTGTGAGTGAGGTGAACTTAGACATTCTACTGCCTTAATTATTTAATTTATTAATCCTTAAACCATGTCACGGATGTGTTAATAAAATGTGATTGTTTACTGGAAGATTTATTATTGAATAACAGTTACAATTCAAGAGAATTTTATATATTTTTCTTGCTAGCTTATAACATATCCCTAATTGATCACATTCACATTATTTACCACTTTTGTATTGTTTTTAATGGACTCATATCCTGTCCAGTTATGGAGTGACTTAACTCAGCACCTGGGCACTCTAACTAAAGTGTCCAGGTGACCACATTGTAATGGCAGAATGAAATGTCTGTTCAACCTGTGCCGCGTAGCGGAAAACGGAGAACAAAGGATCGTGATTCGTAGTGTTTATCCAAGGGAATTCTAAATTCTTTGATAATGATCAGTAACAAATTCTACCACCAACTACTCTCCCCCAGTAGTTAATGTAAGAAGAGAGAGAGAGAGAGAGAGAGAGAGAGAGAGAGAGAGAGAGAGAGAGAGAGAGAGAGAGAAAGAGAGTGTGTGTGTGTGTGTGGTTGAGCTAGTGCTTTAGAATTTAAGACATGGGGTTTTGTTGGTTGATAAGAATTGTTTCTATAATGTACTAAAACGAAGGCGAATTTTTTCTAAGGGGGAGTAGAAAGGTCAGTGTAACAAGCCGATAATGTGAGGGAAATGAAACTTCCTTTACCATCAGTCATCCCAGGAGCTCGCTGACATTTCTTTAGTTCATATTAAAAAATTGGTGCTCCCCGAGTCATCCAACGAATGATTATTGCTCAAGTACATTTAACTGCTTCATAAAAGTCTCAAATATGAACGACTTGTAGCATACTAGCTAGGGGCCAGAATGTCAATGAGTTAGGCAAGTTTCCAAATGGGAAACTTTGTTTTAGGTATACGTTGCGTTAGTTAGAGGAGGGAAGGACATGACGAAGGCGAGTTTACAAATGGGAAACTATTATTCTGTGTAACCTATATAAAGGTTTGTCTTTACGTCGTCGTCAGTTGTATTGATTCTTTTGGGTGACATTATGTTGATGGAGAGTATTTGGTTTCTTTAAGCATCCCCTAGCAGGGACATCTGAATCATGTACCTCTATGTCCTATTATAATTACTAAATAGATAGCATCATTTAACATATTTCCAGTCCCGGTTAACATCATCCGCGAATCTGTACGTCCTCTCAAACAAGGGCATAGGACGACAGTCGCCTTGGCAACTGAATTAATAACTGCCCACTAAGAATTGTGTGCCTGGCCCATATTGCCATTAATTCTTGTATGAATTACAAAAGTAGGTGGTGGCCGCATTACCCGCCCCTTAACATTCACTGGAAAGTTCGCGAGATATCCTAAAATACCAAAATTCTCTTCCTGTATAAGACCTCAGATAGTAGCCGTATGGCACATTCGTGTGCGCTCGCTCCATTAAGAGATATATCTGATCCGCGTTAAAATACTCACGCCCTCCCTCTTCATAGTCCCACCACTGCTACACGACTTTAGCCAAATGAAAAGTAACAAGTTAACATGCGTATGTATATGTGCTGCCTCTAATCTAGCAGATGTCAATAGTATTCACCCTTTATGAATTATGCAAACTAAAACTGTTTTATTCCAGCGATGCTAGTCCACCATGCAGAAATATACTACAACTCAAAGTCCAGCAGAGACACACACCAATTCAGCTCCCATTCACCACCTTTCAACCACGTTGAGACAATTAATGAAAAACTTCACAAGCGCAAAAAATTAGAGTATAGTGCGAAAGACAGGCATACTCTGTCGTTCGCGCTGCCATAACGAATACTCAGCAATCACTGATAGGCCAGACTGTCCTGAGCAGAATGCATTGTGTACGAACCGAGTGAACTGAAACCGCCAAATTCAGCCAACTCCGACACGCCGCACGAACATGAGAATCTGCAAGACCGTGGTCGACCGTCAGTGCGAGCGTCGTGCAGGCAAGTCCAAGGATGGCACATACAAACAGCTGTAAGATAGAGTCGTGCCAGGGGGGCAGCCCATGACGAATGCATGTCCCCTTACAAGAGGCATTCAGTACCTAGTGCCAGAACTGCAAGCACATACGAACCAACATACACAATTAGTCGTGCGAGAGAGAGAGAGAGAGAGAGAGAGAGAGAGAGAGAGAGAGAAAGAGAACTGCTGCAAGCTGAGGCAAATAGTTCATGTACTATCTATAATATATATAGTTTCAATACTGGCTTCGAAATCGTGCATGTTATACAGAGGCACAGTAGAGTTCTTGAAGGCTCTCTGACTAAATTCATCGCCATGTGATTCTGTTTTAGTATATTTACATTTTAACCATATGTTATATTTTAACGCAACTTTTATTTTCCAACTCATCTTGAAGTTCAACTGTTATATTCTGCATCATATACTTAAGATATGTACAAATATATTTTTTCCATTCCTGATGCAACATATGTCTTCTTAAGATCTCGGAAAGCAGATTCTTTCCGAATGAAACCATTCTTATTTTGTAAGCTTGGAGCACGTGCTGGTGTAGGAGCTTTTTCATATGTACAATTTTTTACATCGTTGTTATGCGACTTACTACATAGTTTTGCCTGATATTTATCTATATGGCATCGTTCTTCGAGTGGAACACACCCTGATGATTGATAACATTCGAACTTATGGCTACACTTACGACAGTGACTAGTTACAAGACCTCAGCTTGACTTATTCGAACGTGCACCAAGTTTCCTATGTTGATGGGCACTGTAATGCGTACTAAAGGTCTTGCCGCAGTAGCAACACAAATATCGTGATGCCTGTGGAGAATCGTACATGCCCAGTATCGATGTTGCTACTGGTGATAGTTCACTAGTATCCAATACAGCAGGTGTAGTCCATACTCTTGGTACTTGTGAAGAAGGGTCTGCAATGTTCAGGTCTGCTGTTGGCGACGGCGAGAGTGAACCAGTATCCAATGCCGACCTTCATTGCTTAGCTGGTGTGGGAGGGAGACCATCACATGATGTAAGATGTCTTTTTAATTTATCACGTCGTACAAGTTGAGATTTGCACTGTTCAGATATAAAGGCACATCGTGCCATGTTTTTTAGAACAACCAGTCTCATGTTGGCCGGCATGGCTGCCTGTATATATGCACACATTCTATATTTCGTCAGTGGGAATTAAGCTGTTTTCTATGCATTCTGTAAATTTAAATTCAGATAGATATTTTATCTAGGTCACACTTTCAGGCATTTGTCCTTTGCACAGTTTATTTAAATAGGGCTTTTGCTATAGCATCAAATCATGTCAAACACTTTAACCTGACCTCTCTCGGACACACAATTAAGTCATTCATGCCATCGTATGTTGCTACTTTTACTAAAGATCTTACCACAATAGAGACACTGTTTCCTCTCCGAAGGATTATTCGCATGGAGGTCGGAAATTGGTGTACCACTATTCGGTACTGCGAGTACCTGATCGTCACATGATTTTTGCTTAGCAGGCACAAGGTCTTTGTACTTTTTCATATGTATGTTTAAACTATATGTACGAGTAAAAAAACCCTGATACATATCACAATGCTATAGTGTACGCTAAGGATTCAGCTTATATTCACGATTCAAATGTCTCTTCGCAGTACAGGCATGGGCAAATGTATTGTTACAGTAGTTGCATTGATGTCTAGGAAATGATCCAGTCATTCTTTCACAGTGGGGTACAATGCCTTTTATTGACGACTATTTCGCATTTATGTTCCCATACTTTAATTTCTGCAAATACCGATTAACACATGCAGGAAGGAGTCCTTTGCATGTTGCAATATGCTGCCATCGAAAATGTGATTGACACTCTTTACAATATACAGTACCTTGCTTAGTATACCTTGCTTATTCAGCACTCTTCCATTATGCATTATACCACCCCTAGAATGTGGTGTGTCCATAATAGCAGCACATCCTTGTAATCACTTTATATACGGGAGACAGTCACGTATCTCTTTGACATGTTGCAGATATGCAGGTAGATGATTGTAGACACATCATATTTCAGAGGTATTCTTTGGGCAGGTATGAGAGCACAGTTTCTTGGTCGAGTGCTACAAGTGATTTACTCTCTCCATATACCTTAATAGCTGATAAAATCTTCTACCTGCTAGAACAGTATGTCATCATTTTTTCAATATGCCTGCACAATGAGTTGTGGATGATGCCTAACTAAGGTACAAGCTGCTGATCTAAAATGATGCTCTCTCAAGTCACTCGAAGTCAGTCAGAGTTCAAACTGCGAATGAACCAGAGAGTTCGTTTGTTTACATATAAACCCTTACTTTATGCACACTCCGAATCCTTATCAAAACGATAAAACATTCATACTCTATATGCACCAGCAAGGGAACACACTGCGAAAAAAAACCTTCATATACACCAGCAAGGAAGAAGAAAACCCACAGTTACAATTGACCAGCTCGATTGCCTCATTGGAAAATTATTTGTCAGGTGTGGGGTTCTAACTCATGCTCTCTTTACAGCAACCAGAGCTTAAAACTATAGACAGCTCGGCCAACTTCACAATTTGTGTTAGTAAGGAAATTAAAAGGCTTTATTGAGTGACATATTATGTGCATGTTTATGTGTGTGTGTGATTTGGTTATGGAAAGAATACAAAAAAGTATTTTTTTTTACCTTCCCATTGCATAAGAAATGCTATGAGTGTGTGTGTGTAGACTGGAAATAGGTATCGCTTCCACTCACTTCGCAATGAATGGCAAGCATCTTGCTATGACTATTCAGGCTATTACTATGGGGAGAACATGCTATTCCACTGTACTATCTGAGGTCGCCCCCCCCCCCCCCCCCCATACCAGAAGTATGGTCATAAGTAGCTCTGGCTGATGCGAGTGCTCGTAACTTGTGCAATATGCGATGGTCGGTAGGGGTTTTTTTCCTTCGTGCACACTTAAAGTCGACTGGAGAAACTCGGATGGCGAGAGCAAGCAGCAGCCTTCGGTAGGGACCTGAGTTCGAGCCTTGGTACAGTCTGGTAATGTTTTCCTAGTGACGAAGGTAGCTGTGTAACGCTTCCTGCTGAGAGAATGTAAGACATATTTTCTTGCATATATACCACACAGCAGCAGTTATCACATGAGAAGTAGTAGTTATTATCTTCATATCATTTTGACACTGGAACTTTTAACGAATGTCTTGCTGCACTCGCATCCCGATGAACATTGCATTTGAAAATCTTGTTATGTCTATGCAGGTTATCACTACGGATAAAAACACAACATTGCAGTGGAATGTTACATATGGTGGGCTGAACATTCAATGACTACTACTTTCATGTCGGTGTGCATTGCA
>CM056993.1:223621814-223632794 GCA_029891345.1 Dryococelus australis | reverse complement strand
CGTTAAATCCTGCTGGACTCCGAACAAAGGATGGTGTAAGGTAGGACAATTTTGCGCACTTAAGTTTGACACTCTGCAATTGTTGTTAAAGTGTGTGTGTGTGTGTGTGTATATATATATATATATATATATATATATATATATATATATATATATATATATATCTGTGTGTGTGTGTGCGCGCGCGTGTGTGTGTTTGTGTGATGTAACTCTAACATCAGAATTTGAAAGACAATATTTCGACTACCATTTGATAATTAAGTTTCTTTGGAGCTATGTACCTAAAAATGTATGTATTATTCTCTTGACTAAAAATAAATAATATTTTGGAATTAAATTCTGAAGTATTTACAGGCATGTGCCAACCATTACAAAGTTGGTGGTTATATACAAAGAAAGATACAATTATGAAAGCTGTACACACTTAGAACATTTGGTCTTCAACACTATTTTAATGCATAACTAGATACCCTTACATGAGGTATGTAGAAAATATAAAATTCTATTTCAATTATAACTATGTACATGCCGTGAGGCATACTGAATGATGTGTGGATTGGTACCACTGCTGCCAGTAAGCGGCTGCTATCTACCGGTGACGTGGAGAAGTGCACTCTTAAAAGATGGGCTCAGCAAAATTACCTTCGCCTGGATTGTGCTACGTGTAACCTTGTACATGACTCGTGAATTACCGTGTCGGTATATGTCAAGCTACTTCAAGTGGCGAAGTGTACATCTAGACTTTGTGAATTCCACTTTAGAAACAATACTGTGCTAGTGAAATGAACATCAATAATAATAGCAGTTTATGAAAATACGTAACTTGTTTCTCATGTCGTAAAAATGTAACATGTCTGTGGTGACAAGTACCTTACTATATGCGTAACCCATATTTGTGATTGACTTAAACTCATATTAATCACCATTTAAAATTTTTAAAGTACTCGTGATAAAGAAATTAATGATTTTCTCAACTTCATAATCTGTGCCATGTGTTATTTGGTACTTGCTACTTGGCATAAGCTAAAGTCTTAAAAAGAAAACTCCTCAAATTATTATTTCCATAAAACTTACTTATCATATTAATGATTGATTGCAGTTTTCACATTAACTCACTTAACTAATTCTACATTACTCGTCGTTCAAGTGTTCATACCTTACTCATGGCTTCAACGACGCCATTAAAGATGGCGGCATGCAATGCCACTGAATAAAAATATTTACCTGATGATGAATATGGCTTGGATACCCTTCATGTACCCATACTCTTCTGCTTAAAGGTAAGTTACAATATAGGGTGTCACCTTAATTGTGTTGCTATTTGTTCTACTAATAAAGACAGTTTAACTAGTTCTACATTTAAGTAGGCTATCAACAGTAGTAGTAAAATACTTGTTACCGTTGACACGTACGTGAATGATTCAGTACTTATAAAGGAGAAAGCTTTATCATTTGGTAAAGTATTTATATAAACAACCTGTTCCTGATTTCTCAATACGAGGAAGGTGGCATATAAAATCGTCCAATTACTCTTCTATGCCTTTGTAACATTGGAAAAATGTATCCCTGTGTGCATGTGGAGCTATGGTAATTCAAAATTAACCTGTTTAAACCAATAAATGGGAATTACAGTATGGCTCGCTGGTACAAACGACGTTCGTATGTCACATATTTGTGTAGCTTCTACAATTTGACTTTCATTAACAAATATCTTACATCCACAAGGAATTTGTTCATCTGTGTTCCCAACATCAGAACTATGTATCCGTGCAATCAACAACTTATTATTACATGACATAAATAAAGGCCCTGGAGCATTAGTAATTACATATCTATGTGGAGACAATTTCCTTATAATAAACTCTGTTTCTGCCTGACAAGATAATTTACATAGTTTAAAAATATCCTCCTGACAACGGTCAGACAAATTACTCATTCTAAGAGGCAAACTTTCCAGTCTTTAATAAATCAATATCCTTGCTACAATGACACCATCGGGTAAAATGCCACCTTCCTGGGCTGGTTCTATTATGCCCAGTCGCCTGAAAATTTTCCCTAGCATCCGGCTGGAATAACAACTTCGCTAGAAGCAGGCAGCACAGTTGACTGATTAAACACTACTGGGCAGCTCATTGGAGAAGATAAATCTTGTTGTGTTGACACTACGAACTCGCTATTACCTACTCGTAATACCCCCACTCGAGAATCAATACAGCATCCCAGCTTATGTGAAACATCAAGACCCAAAATGCATTCGTCCTCTTTTTCTGCTACGTATATATCATGCTGTATGTTAAGGTTACCGAGCTGTAACAGTACCCTTCTATTGTCTTGGCTTGTGTGGTCTCGCCCGTTACTGTTGTAAAATAGCAGTGATCCGTGTTCTTATTGGATGATCGCTGGAGGGAAGGCCCAAGAATGTTGGATCTTACCACTGTTATATTTGCTTTTGTGTTAACGACCAGCTGACAAGAAACGTCATCTAAGCTCCCCTCCACCAATACGGCATTGAAGTCTTTGTTCGTTGGACACAACTCCAAAAGCATTGGGGCCTTCCCTCCAGCATTCACCAATCTTTGCCCCTCAAGCCCTCTGTTTACAAGTTTCCCGAAGACATTGTGCTCTCACCTGCCCCTTGGTGCCTGCTCCCTGGCTGTTGCTGCTACTGTTTCTGTTGCTGTTGCTGCTGCTGAGGACAGTTGGCCCTCAGGTGCCCCAGCTGTCCACATGTCCAACATTCTGGCTGTTTGGGTGGGGAATGGCGAGTCTCCATAGTGCGCACCCTGGAGATGATGTCCCTCATGGTCGTCTGCAAGCCCTTCAACAACACCTTGATGCTGTTGTCCTCCCCTTCATCAAGCATCACTGCCTGCACTATACTTCAGGGCACTGATGACTGCCGGGCTGACTCCACTTCCAGTGCTCGGGCCAAGGCATCCTGCATGGTGTGTGACGCAGCTAACCACACAGCTTGCCGCACGTCGGTGACAGCGATATCATTGAAGAAGAAGCCGACGGCGATGACAACTTGTGCCTCTTCCGAGCATCCCTCCAGAGACAAGTGTGACAACCTTACGATGTCCTGCCACAGCTTCTGCTGTGGTTCGCTGGGTCGCTGGATGCTGCTTCGAAATTGGGCATGGTTGGCGTGCTGCAGGTATCGGTCACCGAATCAAAGCTCCAAAACCGACTCTAGGGTGGAGTATTCTAGACGGTGTCGTTCCGGCAGCGACTGCGGTATGCTCAATGCTGGGCCCCTCAGTACAGCCGCCAATTATTACACCCGCTGCTCTCCTGTTCAGCCACGATCTCGAATTGGCGCCAAGGTGTCTGTCCATCGTAGGGGGCGGGCTTAATTGTGAAGCCTTTACTCACACCTGGCTGGGGCATTCCCACACTGCAGAAAAGCTGCACCTCCCCTGAGATAGCTGCACTGGCGGCGACCTCTACCTTCTTCTCGCTGTCGGCACTCGTCTCGGTGGTCACCAATCTCGGCTCCTCTTCCGGTCCTGCATGTCCTCTCCCCTGCTGCTGCAAGAACTCCTGCCATTCCTTCTGAGGGCGCTCACTTCCTGTTTAATTTCTTGTTCAACAATATCCAACCTATCATTCACACTGTCCATTCTCTTGCTGTCACTGTCGATCTTCTTGTCCACACAGACTATTTAATTGTTCACTAACTCGCTCACACATTCTATCTTTCTGTCCTCATTCTCATTCACACTGTCTATTTTTCTATCTACATTTTCGTTTACATTGTATATTTTTCTATCTACATTTGCATTTACATTGTCAATTATCTTATCTACTAGTTCACTAACACTATTAACAGATTCACTAACACTATTAATAGATTTGCTAACACTAACTATTTTACTATTTTCATTTTCATTAACACTACCAATCTGACTATTTACAGATTCTCTGACACTACTTATTTGGCTACGTCGTCCTTTGATTAAAGCACGAAGTACTTCCATGTCTGCCGACGTTTTCTGGTTAGCATTTATAAATTTCTCCTGCAATTTCTCCTACTATATAACTAATTAATATTATTTAATTTTTATAAAATGCCTCCATCCACTTCTGACACCAGTGTTACAATTTATCTCTCTAGAAATTAAGTGAGCTAGACAAAGTTCGTTAAGGGATTGAGGTATTAATAAAATAAAATAAATAATTATAATTTTCTAATTTTATTTACAATAACTAGAGCAAAATTCTCTGAACTCAAATTCTCACAATAAATTGAAATCACTTACTGTTCACAATTGACACCAATTATTGAAATTAATAATTACGATAAGGAAATCAATGAAATTAAACAATTAAATGCCAGTCCCAATAGACAGTGTATCAACCTATTCAATTATTTTATAATTTATGCATCCATATTTTATAGTTCGAATACTTACAATAAAATCACTATAACACTTCCATTTAGTCCCACCTCAGTTCAGTCCATGTGTCCCGCCAGTCGCAATGTTTTAGAGTCCTCCAGGCGCCCTCATGCACAGTAGGCTTCACTCGTCGGTTTCACACCCTCTCAACCATTCAAGCCACGAACACCTCGCTCGCCATCGTCTCGCAAGCTCCAGTCGTCGTCAAATACTGCTGACCGCTGTGTTACGGCAGTATATATAGGGCTTAGGCTGCCACCTAGAATCTTCCCCATCTCGCATGATATGTCGCGGAGGGCTGAGCCGCCAGCCAGTTTCACCAGAACATCTCTACGTCATCGCTAAACTTATCGGAAACTCTAGCAGGCGAGAGGAGGTCTGTGACACCAGCAAGTCCTGCCGCTGTCGGCATTCACGGGATTCCCAGAAGGGGAAATCAGGAGGCCACGAGCACATCGTTCCAGGAAAAGCGGAGGGCGAGGTGGGTCTCCGATCACGGGCATGGGGCAATTGAGTCGGCACCAGCTGCAGCACGTAACAACATCATACCTCGAAAATCGTACCCCGAAAAACATTCCTCAAAAACAATACCTCAAAAATCATACCTCAGAAAATATATCTGAAATATCATACCGATAGCTGATATATCATACCTCAAAATGTACCTTAAAAAATGCCCTTAAAAATATTTCTCCTAAAATCACACATCAAGAATCATACCTCAAATGTATACCTCAGAAAAACATACCCGAAATATTATACTTAAAAAAAACATAACTCAATAACATACCTCAAAAATCATTATCAAAATACATACTTCAGAAATCATACCTAAAAAACATACCTCGAAATTTACCTCGAAAATATCCCTCAAAAATATTTCTCAGAAAATCATACATCGAAACCATACCTCAGAAATATGTACCTGAAATATCATACCTAAAATATAATACCTCAAAATCATACCTCAAAAAACATACTTCAATAAACCTATCTAAAAATCACACCTCTAAAAACATAACTCATAAAGATACCTTAAAATTCTCACCTCGAAAATTAAACCCAACTATCGTACCCCAAAAACAAAAATATAAAACCATACTTCAAAAACGATACCACAAAAAATATACTTAAATACATACCTTAAAAAACATATCTCAAAAACATTGTTAAACGAAATCTAAAAAATCATTCCTTAGTAACATACCTAAGAAAGCATACCTCAAAGGCATTCCGCATGCCTCAGAAATAATATCCTCAAAAATATTCCCCAGTTCATTTGATCTTCAAATCAAAATCAGCTGACTTTAAATTATCCGAAAAATGTGTATTTTGATTGACCCATAGCCCTCCAGTTGCACTTGTTCGCAGAAATCTGACCAATATTGAGGAATGTTTTTGAGGTACTTTTTGAGGTATGATTCTGAGGTAGTATTTTGAGGTATGGTTTTGAGGTGATATTTTGAGATATGCATTTTTAGGTATGATATTTAGTATGATATTTGAGGTATGTTTTGAGGCCTGTTTTAAGGCATACTGTTTAGGTATGATTTTGAGGTATGAATTTGGTGTATTTTTGACATATGACTGATTGAACTGGTCGATTGACCTAGGTGTTTGGAATGTTTAGTTGGTCGTCTAATATACTACTTCTCCAGTGCCGATTCACTCACCAGACAACAAACTTGTCACCACAAGCCGGAGAGGTTTTCTCCTTCTGGACTTGCCAGAACATAAGCATCACCCCTGACAGTGAAAAGGGAAGCGAGGCCAAGTGTGTCCTAAGCATACATATAAGCATAGTGAGCTGTAATTTCCTAACCATTTGAGATAAGCAAAAAAAAATGTAGGAGTCATGCAGGGGGATCGTTCTAGCTACCATTGGGTTACCAATCCGACACATTGAAAACATGACCACCATTGCATGATAGGTTTTATGAGATGGAATAGCATATGCATCAGTCTATGCACACAACAGAAAATGCGAGGTTAGGAGAAGAAGAAATACTAGCATGGGCTTACACACATACACACACCAGACTTATCATCGTGATCTGGCGAGAATGTTTACTTCTGGATCCTTCTAAGCCAATGACGTCGTCGACAGACATTGCACGATGAGGAGAAATTTGCATGGGACCCCACCAGACATTGCGAACCAGTGAAACTTCTCCTTCTGGATTCACCTATGGTAATGATGCCAACAGTGAATATGCTTACACCACCATGTAGCAATGGAAGGGGCTAGCATACCCGCATGTTTACTTTCATCTGGTGCCCTGGCGATGTCTCAAGCACTAGCATTTCACTTTGGCTTTCACCTGGTGACTCTTATTCCATCTTAGTTGTCCCATTCCAACAGGGATTACTCCTTCTGAGATCCGTTCATCTAAGCTCCTGACATCTCAATGGAGACGAGTCCGTGAACATCCCACTCTGTCATTCTGGGGCCGTCCCAGGGAAATTGCAAATATTACACTGTCATTCCACACAAACACCAGCTATCTTGCAGCCTGCTGCGGGGGGTTTTCCCCCCGGACTATTTCCCTTCCTAGTAAATGTGTACACCCTCCTGGTTCCCTACTATGATGCCATCTGCTTCCCCCCAATCCCTACCACAAAACCAGCCCCTTTCTCTCCCTGGGTTGTTTCCCAGGTGCCCCAACCCATCCAATCATTCACCTGCAGTTTTCGTGATATCGAACATCCCACTCCCACATTCCACCTCGATGGCGACCATCTTGGGTTCCCGATCCTTGCACGATGCAGGGGCTCCCTGCCCCAACACCAGCCTGGACCCGAGGGCAACTTCCTGGGCCAAATTGCCCTTTCACACTCGTGGTTCTTTTACCCAGGTCGTTTCCTTCCCGATCCAACACAAGCATCGGGTACTGTACGGCATGACGAGGCTAGACACTAACAGGTTGTCCTGGACCTTCCTTATGAACTGACTTAAACGAAACCATCAGCAAGAGAGATGACACTGGTACACACCAAGGCAAACAGCAAAAGGATTTACCAAACAATATGCGAGCATCGAGTGCTGAGGCGAAAAATGTAAATAATTTGTGAAGTGCTGAGAACTCATAATGTCAACACTGCTACGCACCAATGCAAAGGAAAATAGCTATAAGTACTTACCAACCAGCACAATCACTCAAGCACGGCGTGTGTGTGTTAAAAGATGCTAGACAAGATCAGACTGACCTGTACCAGAATTATCTTCTTACGAATCAAAATCATCACATGTAGGTATCACTCACAACACTAGCAGCAGCCAACCCGACGTCATTGTGACACAGGCTGTCATACTCTGTCTCCCACCTACACTCGTTACCGAGCCTTCAATGCTCCAGGTAGTCATTCCATGCCTCCGACCTGTACTCATGTACCGAAATTCCAATTCTCATATTAACAGTCAGTATGTACCCTCCACCACTGTGGTCCAGTGTCCAAGACCGTAGTAGTAGCACATTAATTACCGGCCTTACCTGCACCCATCGCACTCGTTTACCGAGCTTTCAGTGCGAAGGACAGTCCTACTCTCTCATTCGCGCTGCCACAATGAATACTCAGCCATTGCTGATAAGACCAGACCCCCCTGAGTTGAACGCCTTACATATGAACCAAGTGAAATGATTTGGCCAAATTCAGCCAACACTAGCAGCAGCAGAACGCATCCGAACCACCACATGACCAAAGTGAGAATCTGTAAGGTTGCTGTTGACTATCAGCACAAGTGTTGTGCAGGTAAGTCGAAGGACGGTACATAAAACTAGCTGAGATGAAGAGTCGCACCATAATGGAGGGCAGTCGAGTGCATGTCCCTTTACGAGAGGAATTCAGTACCTAGTGCCATAACTGCAAGTACATACGAACAAACATACACCATTAGTCGTGCAACCGAGACACGCAGTCCACCCCCATGGCAGGGAGGCATGGCAGGTGGTAGGAAAGAGGAGGAAATGGGGGAATATGTAAATGACCCACGCGTTCAAAAACTCAAAAAGGCTCTTACAGACCCCAATAAGGCTGAACCAAGATACTGAAAATGAGCTAGATGTTACGATACTTCAAGTAACAGTGAAATTTATTTGAAATTAAACAGTCCCACAAGGGAAAAGAAGCTCACATTAGTCCCTAAGTATTACGATAAGAAGATAATTCAGGAACACCAAGATGCATTATTAGGTGGCTGTCATTTGGGCATGTTCAAAACCTCACAAAAAATAAAATCAAACTATTACTAGAACATCCTGATCAAAGATGTTAAAAATTATTTTAAGAATTGTGAAACTTGTCAGAAAGTTAAACCCACAAATAAAAAACCAGTAGAGGAGTTACAACCTATCGAACACCTGCCGTGGTTGCACAGTCGGTACATTGATGTGAAAGGACCAATAACACAATTACGTAAGGGCAATAAATATATTTTGATGCAAAAACTTGTGCTAATTTAATTAAAGATGTAATATTGCAATTTGGTTGTCCAAAAGCAGTTGTACAGAAAACTTGCAATAATCTTGCCAATAATTTCGTAGCATAACCGGAGACAGCATTCTACACAGGCGGCATCCATGTCAACAAGGCATCCAGCACACTAACCGCTTGCCGTGAGAGGACGAAGAAGAAGACAATAGCATATCCACACAAGATGGCACGAATTTTAATCTGCATCATTTTGTATTCTATTGTACACGCGGCGCTTAGAATGCACGCTGGAATAGTTTGGTAGGAATCGTCAGTCACTGCATGGTATGAAGGAACTCTACCCCTCACTTACAGGAACCCTATCCAACAACCCACATTCCCCAGTGCATTTGACCCATGGATACATACAGCATGTCAGTCAATTAATTCACCAATTTGTCACACAAGTAAAAGATTTATAATTATATACAGGATATTGAGGAGAGCTTGGTTAGCCAGTTTTTGAATGAAGATTCACTTTCACCTATATACAAAAGATGGATAGATGTATTAGGTGAATTTGGAGCGTCGTGTTACGAGTTCATAACAAACAAATATTTTAAGCCACTTATCGATAATGATAAAATATTGATTAAAAATCTTAACTTACTAGAAGACAGAATTACATCAGGGGATAAAAATTTTAATGTTACAGTGCAAGCAACTAGTCAAATCAAAACTCAGGAGGAAAATAAAATATATAAATTAGCTAACAAAGATAATAATATTTCGCAAACTATCGCAACACAACAGCATTTCACGTAACAGAGAACCCGCAGTAAAAATGCAATTTTTTTTAACACTATCATTTTGCATATTTTTAATAATATGGTAAATGAACAACAGATCAACATGTTTATTCAACACTGCCAACAGTACCGCTTGCCATTATAAGCTGTACCAAAGGAAATTCTGGTTTCAGATTTAGTATGTTTGGAGCAAATGATAAGTAAAATTAAAATGAGCCTTAGTATTTCTTAATGTAATGTTTAAAACTATTATGATATTCTACTCACAGAATGTTCCTTGTCTAACAACCAGTTACTAATTCAAACTTCAAGTACCTTTGAAAAGTATAGGTAGGGCATGGAAAATATATCAGATAATAAGTACTCCATACAGATTTTATAATCACGCGTGTACCATTCGTACACCGGAACGACATTTTGCTATTAATGAACAACTTAATCTGATTAAGGAGATATTAGATACTTCCCAGGTTAAAGATAGCATATTTCATATCCCGAAAGAAATTGCCAGAACAGAGGAATACAAATGTGCTAAATCTGCTATCCAATGGCATAGTCAGGAGGATCTTTTTACACTATGTAAATTATCTTGTCAGGCAGAAACAGAGTTTATTATAAGGAAATTGTCTCCACATAGATATGTAATTACTAATGCTCCAGGGCCTTTATTTATGTCATGTAATAATAAGTTGTTGATTGCACGGATACATAGTTCTGATGTTGGGAACACAGATGAACAAATTCCTTGTGGATGTAAGATATTTGTTAATGAAAGTCAAATTGTAGAAGCTACACAAATATGTGACATACGAACGTCGTTTGTACCAGCGAGCCATACTGTAATTCCCATTTATTGGTTTAAACAGGTTAATTTTGAATTACCATAGCTCCACATGCACACAGGGATACATTTTTCCAATGTTACAAAGGCATAGAAGAGTAATTGGACGATTTTATATGCCACCTTCCTCGTATTGAGAAATCAGGAACAGGTTGTTTATATAAATACTTTACCAAATGATAAAGCTTTCTCCTTTATAAGTACTGAATCATTCACGTACGTGTCAACGGTAACAAGTATTTTACTACTACTGTTGATAGCCTACTTAAATGTAGAACTAGTTAAACTGTCTTTATTAGTAGAACAAATAGCAACACAATTAAGGTGACACCCTATATTGTAACTTACCTTTAAGCAGAAGAGTATGGGTACATGAAGGGTATCCAAGCCATATTCATCATCAGGTAAATATTTTTATTCAGTGGCATTGCATGCCGCCATCTTTAATGGCGTCGTTGAAGCCATGAGTAAGGTATGAACACTTGAACGACGAGTAATGTAGAATTAGTTAAGTGAGTTA
>CM056993.1:223222880-223621714 GCA_029891345.1 Dryococelus australis | reverse complement strand
CATATGTGGTATAATTTGTTTGAAGTAGTTTACTTCTGCATTTACGTAAAGCTTGGTTTTTTTACGAAATAAATAGCTGTATATTCGCCATATGTTTAATATTTTACTTTGTTTATATACCATTTTCACTATAGAGTTCGCCCTAAAAGTTAGCGACGAGAACATTTATCGGCTTTCAGTATAATTAAGTTATAAAAAGAAGAAGGAGTTGTATTTATCGGTAAAGTACTATTTAAAACTTGTTAATAAGTTCATGGCTTTTGTCATTTTTTGCCTTGAGCAAAATGCAATTTCAGTCAGTAGTTATTTGGTACTATCGAAATACTGTACTTTGTTTCGATTGGCGACACTCCGAATCGATTATCGCGAAAGCTCGCCCTCGTCAAGGTCACGTTCCTTTTTTTTTTCTTCTACAAGAACTTAATGGTGTGACAATCTTCTTTTAATTGTAACTTCAGCTTTTCAACTACTTAACATGTAAAACAACTGTTTTGACCGACCGTTGCGGGTAAGTTATTTCAGAAGTTTATTTTTAACATAATATTTTCCAGTAATATTTGTTGTACGATTCTTTTATTTCGTGTTGTTTTGTGATTCTTCAGCAGTCCTCCTCCTCGCTCGGCGCCTCATGGCAAGGCCATTATGTGAGTGTGATCTGTTCTTCCGATGGCCGTGGCGTGGCCTTCAAACATCACTTCATCATGTCCTATTTGTTTTAACTGCTGTCGGCGCTGGATCGTCCCATCATAGGCTACCTCCAGACATTGCAGGCCTACCCAGAATCTTGTGCATGTAATGCTTCACCAGGCCTGCGCGAACTTGTCAAATATGAACACTTAACAATTTACCACTGATTTTTCCAGTTTCCAATTTCGGACTTTCGTCAATCATTTGAGAATTCAACCTTAAAAAATATGTGATAAAAAGTGTATCTTTAATTGACCTAGTAGGCAAGGTCAGCCCCCCCCCCCCCAAAAGGTTCTTATCCAGTGGTAACGCACCTTACAATAATTTAATGAGTAATATTGAAACTATTAATTGAGGGGATCTCCAGGTAATAATTAACTAAAGAAAATATATATTAAATATTCTGTTTAACCTATTTAAAGTAAAGACGACAAAGTCTTGTGAAAGGAATTGAGTGCAGTAACACAACATGAGATAAACTTGTTATGAAAATATTATTTATTTGTTGAGTTTCATTATATTTTATTGTTTTTGTTATTCCTTTTCAGACACAATTAAAACTGTTTTGTCTTGCCAACCGAAAAACTTTTCTTTATCTAAATGTTTATTTGAGTTTATCACAACTCCCTGAAGATGATATAAGTTTGCTTCACATATAATTAGAAATCAAATATGCTGTGTTAAACTTTTCAATTTACCTTTTTTGGCTCGAGACATACTTTATATTATTTAACACTTATGATACTTTAAACAACAAAAGTAATGGATGCATGAGATCTTACAAGTTCGGCCTGGTTGTCTCTTCTCTTGTTGCATGTTATGTGTAAATTTATTGTGTACGCTATTATGATGTCTTGTAACTGTGCTGGGGCAACATTTTGAAAGTGAGACTTTGGTGTAGCCATGTGTCTGTACCCTGGCACATGGTGCAAGATGTGTTCGCATTCGCGTGGTCTTATTGCCGTCTGAGTAATAAGACCGCGAGAGCATCTAAGTCTTATTCTTATGGCATTTTCATCGATTTCTTCGGGAGTGGTACATAGAACATCAATGCTCGTATTACCTGCTTTTTTTTTGCTCGGGTACCTACATCTACAACCAGCCTGCCCGAGTCTTAGTCTAAACCACTATGTCACCGTTTATATCAATTTTGTGATAAGGCATTTACTTTCGACCTTAAGGTATGGCGACATGAGTGATTTAATTGTGCCACGAATCCCTGTGGTATGTCATATCTCAACAAATTCGAAAAATACGGTGTGGTGGCTGGATGGCAGCAAGACGACCGGCCTGCGGCGGATGAATGTTGACAAGACGGTGGGCCTGCGGCGGCTGCATGACGTCAAGATGCTGGTCCTACAACAGCTGGATGGCCATAAGATGCTGGGCCTGCAATGGCTGGATGTCGTTACGAGGCCGGGCCTAGAACTGCATGATGTCCAGAAATAAGCAGTATAACCATGATGAAACCTTAACGTTTCTATTATAAATTTTAGTAATAGTTATTTCCTCTTTACATATATTCAGTTCATTTACTTCTCAACACATTATATTATATATAAATATTTAGCTTGCTGAGTGCGGGATTCAAACCGTAGACCCTTGAGTTGACAGTGTAGCATGCTAACATATAAACTACATAGTTAGTTGCTGATACTCTCCAGTAATTTTAAATTTATGAAGACACAAATTACTATAAATGAATGTGGAAATTCCTTGTCAATATAACAAATAATTTAAAACACTGTTTATTTAAAAATTATTTCTTCGTTTCTTCAAAGGCGTGCAAACAAAATAGCTTTTGTTAGTTTTTAATAAAGCTGTCGGATGGTTGTACAAATGAAAAAAATTGTAAGTACAAAATGCCATGGGCTACCACGTGGCACTTATATAATCATGAAAAAAAACATGCTAATGGTTAACATATGGTCTCAAAATGACATCTTACCATTAACAGCTAGCTAACACTTTGCCTATTCGAAAAACACTTTCTAGATGTTCGTCTGCAAAAAGACATAATATTTTTATCTTTATTGAGATAAAGAGCCATGCCTCGAAAATGTTAACTGCCCAGAATAAATGATACGACGGCCAGTTTACCGAAAAAAATTAAGATGCTATATCTGAATCGGGCCAGAATATTATTTATACTATTGACGACATGTTGGATATGATATATCATGCCGACATAGTTAGGTAATATCCATCTGTTTTCCAAAAATTACAGTGGGCTATTGTCTTTTTCATAACGGCAAACATACTAGATTATCGGCAAAAAGTCACATTTCTATCTTTAGTATGATAAAGAGCCAAGTCTCGAAAACGATAGTGGGCGGGAATAAATAAGATGACTGCCAGCTTACCGAAAATATAAAATATTAATGTGCTATATCGGAATCGGGCCAGAATATAATTTTTGCAATTGGCGACATGTTGGCTGTGAGATATCACTCCGACATAATTTAGGTGATATACATCTTTTATCCAAAAAAATACAGTGAATCGTTGTCTTTTTTTCCAACGGTAAACATACTGTTTCGAAAAATACGTCATGCTTGCTAACACCTTGCCTATTCAAAATACTTAATAAAAGTTTGTCGGCAAAAAGACATAATATTTGTATCTTTAGTGTGATAAAAAGTAATTTCTCGAAAACGTTAGCGAGCCAGAATAAATTAGATTATGGCCAGCTTACCGAAAAAATAAAGATGCTAAGTCGAGATCGGGCCAGAATGTTATTTTTGCTATTGGCGACATGTTGGCTGTGAAATATCATGCCGACATAATTTAGCTAATATTCATCAGTTATCCAAAAAAGATACAGTCAGCCGTTGTTTTTTTATAACGGCAAACATACTGTCTCAAAAAAGACATCATGCCGTTGTCAGATGGCTATCTTCTGCCATTGAAATGACAGTTAGCGACAGTACAGGTATCAGGCCGACATTCTGCCGATACTTTACCGACAGGTTGTGTTTGCTAGAATTTTTGTGATGGGTGTAGTACGCAGTTCAGCCATAGACATGCGAAAACCTGTAAAGGTGATGTGTATTTCTCATTCAGTACCTTGGTACCAGGTCACTTGTGACTTTTCTCGAGTTTTGCAAGGTCATTCAATGTCATAGGGTCAGTGTTAAGGTCATCTGCATCCAATATGGTGCTAGCAGTCAGCAAAGTATTATGCTTGTTGACTTTGATGTATTTTTCTCAAGTTTTCGTTTTCGGGCTGTTTCAATGTCATGGGATTAAGGTAGATCGATTCTACATCTAATATGGTGATAGGAGTTAGTAATGTAATATGCTTGTTGATATTTATGAATTTCTTTTTTTTTAAGTTTTGGTTTACAAGGTCGAGGTAGTCAGCATCCAATATGGTTATGTTAGTCTCTGATGTATTATCTTTTGTGGCTTTTATGTACTTTTCCTCGAGTTTTGGTGTTCAAGGTCAATCAAGGTCATGGAGTCAATGTCAAGGTAGTCTGTATCTAATATGGTGGTAGTAATTAGTAATGTAATATACTTTTTGACTTTTATGTATTTTTTAGAGTTTTTGTTTTCAAGGTCACTCAAGGTTATGAGATCAAGGTCGGGGTAGTCTTCATCAAATATGGTGGATATGTGACATCTACCATGATGGTATTTGCTTACCAAGATGGTCGTCAGTTGCACCCAACCAGATGGCGGCCGCCTACCAAATTGATCATCGTTTGCACCCACCAAGATGGTGGAATGGGTATGGGTGAGGGATGACCTTTGGAGAGTTAAGTTTTTTAAATAATTTTTTAAATATTATTTTACATAATTATAAAAAAAAAATCTAATAAAAAGTTTTTAACAAATATCGAAACAAATAACACTTACCAATATGGCATCGAATGTGCCTTCTAGGCAGCCTTCGAAACAAATGACACCAATATGTAATCGAACATGCCTACCAAGATGGTGACGTCCAGTAATGTTTAAACCAATAACGAACGGAAAAAATAATGTATACCAAGATGGCGGCCTAAGAAACACATGACGAAAGAAAAATATAGATGGTGGAATGAATATAGGAGATGGGAGTGGGGGTAACGGAGTCAGTCGTTTGCTGGGTAGTCATGGGTAACTAAATGAAATTTCTGGAGTTAGCGCACTAACACAGGCGCACCTTACTTATTTGGCATAGTGTGTCAAATCAATTGTGCCATGGTACAAAGACTATGTCGTGCAACGAGCATATCATGGTGCTGGCACGGAGTGTACCCGCGCAGCGACTCGCAGCACAGCACAGTGCACCACTGCATACTTATGTGTGCCATCGGCATTCGTACCTGGTATGGCGCTTCGCAAGTCATTATAGTTGAAGAAAGTTTTGTTACGTGGTTATATGTGCATTTTGTGTTGCTATATTTTGTATACCTACTGTACGCCCGTGTAAGTTATTATTATGTGTTAGGTAATGGAATTCAAATATTAAATTCATGCTTAAATTGTGTTTTAAAACTAGTTATAAACACGTTTTTGTAAAAATTAGTGGTACTCTAGCCATGTCTTCAGTTAAAACTTATTTCTTTTACCACCTTAGTAAAACAATGTTTTAAATATAATCGAAACAACTAGTATCGATATTTTTTCCGATGTGTAAATTACTAGTGCACTACGCCACTGAGTCGTGAGTTACATATTTTGAAGGATGTGAGTCGGTGCACCATGCACAATGAACTGAGTTAGCACAATTGAGCGGCATAGCACTATGTTACCCATCTCTACTGCTGGGTGTGGTGCTATGGGGACCCCGGAAATGGAAATTCTTTTAAATATATTTTTTGTAATTAATTTTCAGTAATAAATTGTTTTATCAATTTTTAACACTTAATGTTGTAAACGGTTTTTAGTAAAATATTTTTTTAACGATTTGTAAAAATATTTTTTAAAAAAATTTATGTTTTTTATAAATTTTTAAACAAGGTTTTAAATTATTTTTAATAATACATTTTTCTAAACTTTTTAAAGAATTTTAAAATTAAATTTTTCATTATAAATTGTTTATAATTTTTTAAGGATTTTTCTTGAAATTTTTTGGGTTTTTAGCATCAGTGGTCATCAAGGTGAAGGTCGAGAATCAAAGGTCCAGTGTTAATGGTCAAGGTCATATGGGTTGAAGATGGCGGACGGGTGACATAACAATGTGGCGGTCAGGTGGCTCCGGCTCCGTACCCCGATCGCCTTGCTACAAAGTCAGCCAAATCCTACTACTAACATAATTAAAAATATGTTAATTTGATAACTTTGTATGTTGAAAGAAATGTGGTATAATTTGGTCTCGTCGCCATTTGGCACAAGTCGATATTAGCACCCACTAGCAATTGAAAAACACGGGTATGCTCTGATGGTCGATGCTGAAAACATGAGTTACCTAAATACCCTATTGGACGATGCTGGAAAAAAATATTTCATCATAGCACTTCAGTGTACAAATGCTGAAAGACAATGCACAGTACCGCAATGGTATAGGCATAAGGAGGGTAGTTTGGTCAAGATCGATTAAATGATCAATAAATATTGCCGTTGGTGGTGCAGTAAATAGTACATTGACGAGAGTCAGTCATCTGCTAGTCGCCATGCCAGGAGGATGTGCGCTCCATCAATCTTTACGAGAATCGAACGTTGAACATCCTACTGTAAGTCTTTAAATAAATATTTTAATTTTTCCCCAAAATGTTCATAAATTCTCCAACTTTTATCGAATTTTTCTTAAATCTCACTTTTCGAACTTTTTTTTTTCCGAATTATGCAAAGATTATATTTACTTATTTATTTATTTTTTTTTACGATTTTTGGCGATTTTTCTTTATTTTTCACTTTAATCTTATTTTAGGGAAATTTCATTTCAAGCTCATGAAAATCCAAAATGACGGTCGAGGTTATTAATGCGAACTAACATGGCTGACTTCTGACTAGACATTGACCTGCTCCTCTCTTCTTCATGATCCTTTGCACCAGTCTCCCCATAATTTTATGTCATTATATATCATATAAATGTATATTAATAGAATTTGCGTAACTATATTACGTAGAGTAAAGTCTATTATAATATATCACTCTTTCACTTGTAGTTAGGTTAATTACAGACAAATAAAAATTAAATAATTTTACTCCGAAATTAAAGTAACTTTAGTTATATTGAATTTGATGGGTATAAAGTAAACAAACATAAGTGTAATATAATCCTTTATAGATAACAACATAATTTCATATTTAAATTGCATTTATTTTTCAATATTCTTCAAAGCTTGTTTTTCTTTGTTGAACTCGTTTTCTAATTCACAGTTTATGCACTAGTAATGGTGAACTGTGTGGATGCTGCAGGGTGAAGAAGCAGCTGAAGCATGTGGAGCGGCTGCAGTTTGAGCTATCGGAAGCACGAACTCACACCCGGGATCTGAAAGCTCAGCTGGGTGATGCTGCCGAATTCAAGGCAAGTGACCGCACAGACAATACACGCGATTGTCTTTGCAACAAAGTTACAATAGAAATAGTTAATTTCTTTGTATTCCGACTTGTGTCATTTTCTTCTTCAAACCTGCTATGCAAACAGCTACGATGCTATTTTTACAAACATAGTAACTAAATCATGAGGGGACATTGTATTGGCTGGTCCGGGTCGTCCCAGGGTTCTACAGTGCTGTTCAGTGTAATAGGGCTCTCAAAATCATTAATCCCCATAAAAAAAAAAACATTTATTTTCGCTTTTAAATACTGATAAGATAATACCAAATTTAAATTTCCCGCGTGCGTTTCTGCTTCCGTTCTACATGAAGTCTGGTGGAGTGGTCCTTACTTAAATTAATTTCTTTGAATATTCGAGTAAGTTACACTGTACACTCAATATATGTGTATATAGTGACGGTTGCAATTTACATAATTTGCCTGAGGATCATTCCAAAATAGTTTATGAATTGTTCTTATCTGTAACTTTAGTTTCTGAGCCTTAGTACCATTTGTGGTTTACAACATGGTACAGCTTTAATATGTATTAAAATGTGCATGGATTTGTCGCCATTCTTGCTATATTCATTTGCACTTTACTACCCAATCCCTTTTGTACTAATCATCCATAGCGGTCGAACAATTTCCATTTTCTTTATGTCAATTACAGGACCTTTGCTTCACTTTGTGGAAGAATTGCATTCCCTGACGATAGAAAACGGCGTCTTACTCATTAACACTCAACTTCAACTATCATGCAAACATTTTTCGTATTCGTGTCATAATTTCAGTTTCAAAGATATTATTGGAAATGTTTGATTTAAAAAATTTACAATTTACTAGTTGCATGATACTTTGGTTTCTAATTTTCTCTGTGTGCTATCTCCTACTTGCAGAAAGGCAGGAACTTATTGATAAAATTCTATTTTATAATAGGACGACCTCTGTCCGTCTGTTTGTCTTTAATAACTCTAAGTACTTTGAAACTCAACAGAAGTTATTCTAATTTTTCGAAGCGAGTCCTCAGGGTCAAATACATGTCAAGTTCGAATTTCAGCAAGATCAGATTACACAAACGTTACCTTTTACCCTAAAAACTCATTTTAATTACTTTTTTCTCGTGAAAGTTTTCTATTAATGCATAGAGATTATTTCATAGAGGTATGAAGGTAATGGAATGCAATTTTTGTTTGCTCTAAATGTCTCGCTTCAATGTTGACTTAAATAATTGGGGCCACAGTGCTAAGTGGCTAGAGCGCTTCCAAGTGGGGCCTTAGTAGCTCAGAGGATAGAGCGATTCCGAGTGGTGCCGCAGTGTCTTAGTGGATAGAACTATATCCAATGTTGAGTTAATTTCACGTCATCTTTTTTTTTTTCAGTCTTTGTATGATAATAAAAATGTGTAACATCGTAACAGTTCTAGGCACGTGACAATATTAAAAAAAAAAAAAGGTCACGGGTTGGGCCTCCTAGTATAGAGTAGGTCTGTGACATTTTACAACTAGTAGGTAACACACGATTAATTTTAGGTGCAAAAATATTAAACAAACATTAAAAATGTAAATTTTATATAACAGTACATTGTCAGTAATTGCAATGAATTCTAAATTACGACGCGAAAACGAAGAATTTCTGCGTTATAGGTGAAGTCGGCCCTTCAGCCAATTCACATTTTCGTCTTTCACTTAGTAGTCGCTGGAAAACCGTCTCCCCCCACCCCCTTTTTTTTTTTTCCAAACAAATAAAAGTTCAAAGGTGCCATGTCTGGGCTCTGCGGTGAACACATTGGCCATGCCGCGTGTGCAGTAATGCTGTTGTAGTTCGGGCGATATGAAGCCAGGCATCATCACATAACTACTCCACTCTTCGAGCAATAACACCAGGTCATCGACGTTGAATAGCGGCTTTAAGACGCCTTAATGTCTTCTGGTACTCAGCTACATTCACAGTCGCACCATACTCCATGACTATGTCAAAAGATGGTTCCCATCACCTTCCTTGTTCTTGCGGCTATCCTAAACTTTCTCGTCTTTACGACTTGTGCTGTTTCCATTCATTGCTTCCCATTTTCGACTCTGGATCTAAGTGGCGTACCTACGTCTCGATGGCATACTGCTACAGGTAGGTTAGTGATTGCCATTCTCTAGAGTTTGTGTTGGTCGGACTGTTGTTTGGGACCCGCATGGCTCACACTTTCCGGTGGCCCTAACGTCCATGCACAACCTCCCACACAGTGCCATGTGAATGATTAAAATGCACCTCTGACTGTTTCAGCGTCACACGTCTATCCTCCCGCACAATTTCATCAATTTCAATAACGACTCTGTTTGATGTTGTTGGATGGCCACTCTGTTATTCGTCTTTCACATGTTCGAACCTCTGTTAATTCTCAGAGTTTTGCTGTATTCCTTGCCTTTGTTATTTTTCGTGTATTCAGAAATAGCTACTGGCGACCCGAGGTCACAAAACTACTTTATCCGAGCGAGAGTTCCGGCTTCGTAGCACGGATGAGCCCCAGATATCTGTGGCTTCGTAGATCTAACTTAACAGTACTAATGTCTGTAAGACTTTAGTAGCATCCCGGCATGATGCGAGGATATTAACAAGTGCCAATTAAATTCACTGACGGGAAGAATGTTGCAACACTGTGACTGTGTATGTCACTTTGTTCACAGTTCAACCTAAAATAAATAGAGATTGATGACATAACATGATCAACAATACAGACCGAATAAAGCAATAGAAGCAAAGTACTGAATGTGCCGAGCACCACATCAATATATAGTGTACCATCCTCGGGTATCAGCATAGGCTTGTATCCTCACATGTAGACTATCATACATTGTACGAATATCATCCTGAGGTATATCATTCAAAACCTCTTGTAACTGTTGTTGCGATTGTGCAAAATTAGTAGCTGACCGTACATACTGTCAGATGTCCTATCATATCCCAAACATGTTCAATGGGAGAGAGGACTGGGGATCGTGCTGGCCAGAGCAGTTGTCGAACACCATGAAGAATACGCCAAGTAGTGGAAGCAATATGTTGTCGTGCATTTTCCTGCTGAAACAGTAGTCTGCTTCATCTTACTGTTGAAGGAATGGCAGCAGAATGGGTCGAAAAGCATGCTGGATATAGTGGGCACTATTTTACATACCCTCCACAAACACCAATTATGCATGGGAATTGTAGCTTATTGCGCCCTACACCATGATTCCAGGAATTAGGGTCATATGTCAGGGACAAATACACTGTAAAATATGACACTCGCCAGGTCGACGTCTCACACATGAACAGCCATTACATGCTAGACAATCAAATGCCAAGAATACATATTGGAGGACTTACATATTTCAGATTATAATCCCGCTGTTCAAATCATAAATAAAATGCATATATACTATATCAAAATAACCTTTAACAATTGGTATCACTTCATTGTAGTGTTTAACCAAATCAATTAGAAATTCATTATATAATTGGTCTATATCGAAAATGCCATGCAGAAACATTTTGAATTGTTATTCTTTTATTTTGATTCTGTCGGAAATTAAATTACAAGAGTAACGACCACTGATTGGCTGCAGTTAACTTATAGTCGAGCACGACTGCTTATTTTCAAAGGTCATACAGGTAAATATACATTAACATCCAACTTCGAACTCCAAGGCAGCCGACTGCTCATTCTGGAGGAGACCTAATGATTCGAAACAATCCTTCATACAATAACTGATTTAATGTAGCGCCTTAACTACGTGTACCATTTCATTTGCCTCAGAATATGTCCTCAAGCACTAGCAAATCATTCCCAATTTTCTTGGCCAAATTTGTAAGTACTGTGTAAGTTAATCTAAATATTTATAACTTGACAGTATCTTCTTGCTCGTGTCTTTCGTGTAGTGGAAATCACGAGTACTATTAATTCAGTCAAGGTTTAAAGAAATCCAACTAAGTACTGATAGTTTTCCTGTTTTCGCAGATCACAGCTTTGGAGAGAGCTCGGAAGATAGAAGAACTTCAGAAACGGCTGGTTGAAAGTGAGATGTTAAGAACACGTTACAATCGCAAAGTGGCGCTTCTCAAAGACCAGGCAGGTTGCATTATATTATATGTAAATATATGTGTCCCCAATGTTTGTATACGCCATGTAAAAAAAACGAGATATTGTAACAACGTAGTTACATAAAGAATTGAAAGCTGGGAAGAAAATATACTAATCAATTTTATTTTGGCCAACTGTTTGGTCGTAGAGAATGTAGCGCATGATCGTAAGTGCACCAGCTACACAGTATCATTGTGATACATTATGCAGTGTTAAGTTCCACATGTGATACATCATGTAATGGCAGTACACACAACACTCTGCACTACAAGCATAAGAACCGAATTTGCTGTTCACTGTAGTGATGAATGATACGTCAGACAGGCGGGATTTACATTACCATATTATGTTGAAAGTGTCCAATGTCAATTTGTTGGCAGAATATTACCTTGCGCCTTATTCAGCATCTCCTCACCAACTGTAGTCTTAGCAGCATGAAGTCTTGCTACAATATCTGCAATCCACACACAATCATACACTAGATTTATGGAACCGCTCTGACCAAATGGAATGCCACAATACAAAATATTCTGTATATTTTCTTCTCTGTTTTCACCCTACGCAAACTCGGTTTTGCAATCCACCATTTGTTTAAAATATTATGTAGATTTCCTGTGAACCACATTGTAGAGTTTACGTAGCACAATGATAGGAAAATTTTCCTAATAGTGGTATATATATTTTTACATACACATTGACCACTCTTCATTGGTAGGTGACAAACAAGAATTCTCATTTTCGCCCAATATGTATACATGAAAGGATTAAACGTATTAAAAGGATAAATTTTTAATTTCTTATTATTTCTTGATTTTCTTTCTTTCATTTGTAGCAGGAGCTCTATACGATGTTGATGGTATGGTGACTGGAGGCGATTGACCAGAGTGTGGGTTGCAATGTCTTATATAGGTGTGGAGTTTAGTGCAAGAGAGTGCTAAATGTAAATTTCGTATGTTTTTTGGGGTTTTGAGAGGAATTTTTCTCATAGGCGGTCGATAGGAGATGTTTTACGAATATATTTAACACATGAGAGAAATTCACAGTGTTCTACCTATGAATAAATTACACACATCAAATCAGAAATTTCAAACGACTACATAAATAATAATTGCAATTACATGAGTCTTAAATGTAGCATGAGTCTCGAGCTTAGAAATATAATTTACTCAAGAGAGAATTTTTACTACGTGAATAACATCTCATGTCGACAAGTGCAAACTCACTAAACGAAATAAAGCTAGTCAGTATGAATAAATATCACATTAACACATACTAATTAAACGATTCAGCTTGTTGAATGATATATTATGGCAAAAAATCTCTGAATACGATTTAAACCAGACACAATAGCATACACCTATTATGATCAGTAAAATATACAATGATCTACAAAAAAGGAATTAACGATACAAAATCTTGCCCCAAATGGTTTGTTTCAAAATAACCATCTTTCATCGAAGCATAGAGCTTAATCCTACACCACTTTATGTATAATGGAACAAATGCACAAACATCCTTGAAGAGAAAACTATTTTTAAAATAACAGACATACTACAAATTTCTGTAAAAAGTTTCGCACTTGTTAACACAAACAGTATTTTTAAACTGTTAGGAATTTTCATAGACCTAGCTCAGATGTTTAAAACCTTATCACAATATTGACTAAACACATGAAAAGTTATATTTTCCCGATAAAATACTTATCTATTAAAACATGTACATTATAAAATGTTAATCGCAACTAGGCCTAGTGATGAAGGTAGATGCGATGGTCTGTAGTGGAGGTAACCCCCGATCCTAGCCTCGTCATCCATCAAGTTTCTAGAGGTGCAGTGAAGACGAGAGAGAGAAAGCTGTACATGTCTGTCTAGTCCAAGCTTCTATCACCAACTGAAGATGACAGCGACTGAGTAGCTGAGGTCACCTCGCTCCAGAGCTACCTACAGCCCCTTCCCCCACCAAAGTGCGACCACAGGTTACTCGCGATTGTCAATTTTTTCGGCACTAAGGCAAGATGGTGACAACTGCCTAGCTGCGATCAGATCGAGGAGCCCTGCCTGATTGTAGCCACCACCTCCCACCTCCACCCCTCAGAACCAGCCTGAGTCCAGGATGACAAACATCCCCTACTCCTCCCTCCCCACAAGCTGTGTCAGCAAGGTCCTGGGAGTCATTCACACATCATTTATCGCAACTGAGTCAAAATAGTGACAACTGCCTACTTGCGCTCAGATCGAGGGAGCAGCCACCCCTCCCAACCTTTCCCTACACTCCACGCCCACAGAACCAGCCCAAGTCCAGAGGAACGAGCCCTGTGTCCACAAACCCCTCCTGCCCCTACTCAAAAAGGTGACTTTTCTGAAGAGCTTTTCTATCGATCGAGCCTGGCATATTCCCAGCAAAATAAAAATTTCACAAGTCCCTCGATCAAAGTTTATATCCCTGGAGCTAAATATTGGCCAAAATTTTAATCCCCAAATAAAATTCCAACAAATATATCATAATCCAAGAAATAAATTTTAGTCTAATAAACTTTATCCCATTTCCAGCTAAATTTTTAAAGTATTTCCTGGAAACTATATATATATGTACAAGAGATATTTTCACTTGCTAAAATTTTATTTTAAAACATTGAAAGAACACCATTTTTCAAACATGCGTAATTCCATATACCTAAGTTTCAACTATTGTGATGGAAGACACGAAACATGCATACATATTCAAACTTTCAATTTGATTTTAAATATATGTGTATAGCAGAGAAAAATTCATATTTGATGTGTGACTTATCTATGACAATAAAGTTTACTTAGAAACTAAATTTCAATTCAAAAGCTTCTCAATCGATATTTTTAGATAGACTATTTACCATAAAATGTGAATATACTCGAACTTATTTACAAATCGATTTCCCTAGAAAACTAATTAGAACATAACATTAAAGAAATAGCACAAATAAAGTTTCAAATGACTTCTATGGGAGTTTGAATATATCAATTTACATGTTATTTCAATACATGTAAGCAAAATTTAAAGTAAAGTAGTGGCCTTTTTGCAATAGTATAACCCATATTTAATATAATACATTCTGACTATCAGCAAATTATTTACATCATAAAGAGATATCCGAGACAAATAACTTTATTCCATACATATTAGGAATCGAAATACCGAATTATCAGACAAAACTTTAAAAATTCCCTACAAAATATTTCTAGTCCCATCTCTGCCATCTGCATTCCAAAAATTAAATTATTTTTTATTAATTTTTATCAAATGCCAAGTGAAGACATATTCCCTCTAACATTTGTAGATTTAATAACATGGTGAATTAGTATGCATACCACTGCATTTGGCATGCAAATATTATAATAGGAGACATGTTATCATTAATGAAACCTGATATAGTTATAAATGGTATATTCATACAGAAACAAGTTAGTTGTCATTCTGACATTGTGAGGTGAACATCTATTTGGAAGTAAACTTTCTCCTCACTCCGAAGATTGTTCATTTAATCTACATTGATGAGAATGGAGACATTAACGAATAAACTACACTGCAAATACTGCTAGAAAATTTACACTTTCGCCTACAATGTTGACAGACATGAGAGGAGCAAATGTTTGAAGAATCATCTTGTATGATTCTTAACTGTGAATACTGTTTTCGTCAGTTCGCACGAACGGATAACTTGAGTCGTCATGTCAAGATATGTAAAAAAAAAAATAATCTTCCTCCTGAGAAAGTAAATGTAATGTCTACAGTACATAATATCGCAGAAAGAGAGAGAAATAATGTAATTTAACGAATAGAAAAGCTTTATATGTGGAATAGAGTATGTTTTGTGGGGAAAAAAAACCTTATTTGAGTAGTAAACCAATTTATTGAGTAATAAAGTATGTTTCGAGGAACTGACCAACAGCCAACAACATATAACCAGTATTAAAATGTTTGTTATCTATGTTTGTGAAGTGACCTATATGAACTGGTGCTATAATTTTTGTAACCTCCTGTACTTGGCAGTGTTAAATAATGTACATAAATATTTGATCACACAGTATATGCACAAATTTTAAAACAATTGTCTAATATGTCCTATATGTTATAACATTCTGTAGATTCCTAATTTTGTAAATAAATTAATGTTATAAAATCAATTCCTACCTAAAAAAAGTTATTTAAACTTTCTTTATTAAAAGTGAATTTTTTTTTAATAAGAACAATATTTATCCTCAGAGAGAGGGAAAAGTAATTAATTTGTCTCCAACAGAGAGAGATTCTTGCATTTTCTTTTAAAAGTATGTTGCAACAAATTAAAAGTCTATGAGTTCTATCAAAAACAAACTATGCTCTTACTAATATGAAATACTGTTGCACTGAAAAAAGCCAGAGGAACATGCCTGAAAGCGAGCACTCTAACCACTTTTCCATAACTGGCATTAAAATATACCATCCCGGATAAGGCTTGGTCGGTATATGCTGGGTTTGAGTCTGGATTAGGTCATGTACGAATGTAATCTAGTTTCTGAATTTCAGTGTTGGGTAGATATGATTGTAATACATAGATTCTGGGTTAGAGTCTCGAGTTAGGTACAAATGTAATCTAGTTTCCCTTCTAAAGTTTCAAACATAACCGACAAAACATAAAAGACACTATGATATGTTATGTTGATATGTTACAATATGTAACTATATGTTATAAAGTGTTATGTTATTATGCTAAGATACATATTACTATAACATTACTTCACAGAATAATGAACATAACATGTAATTATTAAAATTAATTATTTAATGCACATGAAAAAGATACATATGCTACATTTTATAGATGTTTAAAGTTTAATGAAAAGCATGGAATTTTTCCCATCAAATGTTATTAACTTTGTAATTTATGTTCGCTACGAAATCTTATACTTACAACATTTCCAAAAAAAAAAAAAAAAAAAAAAAAAAAATATGTTTTAAGATCTGAGGTCTTAGCAGTGTGACTATCCTTCAAAGTTAAATTTCAATGCTACCAACTACAGAAACCGAGATTTCAGAGGTTGGTGGCCGGAGTCCAACAAACCCCCACAGCATGAATTTCAGTTTTGTTATATCTTAGGGAAAGCATCGCTTTTGACAAAGCAAACTGCCAAGGACCATCCTGGAGGGGAGGAAACTTTAGGTCAACAATTTTAACTTTTAAAAATAACAAAGTCAAAACGACTTCCTAGCTGTTTGAAAACTCTCCAGAAAAATATTATGTCTTCTACTTGATAAAAATTAATATTGACTTTACAAGCTCCATTACACAGGAAAAAGAAATATACATAAGACATATTAAATATGAAAAAATATTTATGAGACAAGTTTTTTTTTTACTTCCCCATACTCACTGAAATTTACAAAAATTATTTAAATGTCTTATGAAATTGAATTTTAACCAAATTGGAAACATGTTCGGAGACATTAACAGAAAATTCCCCTATATGCTTGGCGTAAATTTGATTTACAATATACGGATTAAGACAATGTGAGCATTTTTCCCAAAATTATATTATATCATGTATCTTGAACTTGACAATGAATCAAGCTGAACTCTGTCTCTAAAACAGAAACTTTAATTTCCGTTTCACTGTTGCACAGCATTACGACTGAGAAAACTTTCAAAGCTACCAACCCAAGATTTTCGACTACACTATCATACAGGAAAATGTAATGCAATATTGTTCAACTTTATTATTCTATGTTTCAATTTTTCATTTTAAACAAACTCTGTCTATTATTGAAATTTTACTTTCCCCACTATATAATTAAGTCAATAAAAATCATAATAAGTAACACAGTTGAATTTGACTTTTTTTTAAGTTTTCTTATTATGTGTTCTGGTTTTGTGTAAAGTGTGACTGCGTTTTTCACCACCAGATATCTGTGTGTTGATTGTGCAACAGTTGTAATCTTGATGCTGAGAAAGAAAAATAATTTTATTTTAAAGTTTGGTAAAACATTCCCAGTTGTAGGTCAGCGGAAGAACATAGTGGTGTGTCGCCAAGAGATTTCTAACTGCCCCTTGAAAAGGTTTATGTGTATAACTTTCGTTAAAATCCCTAGAGTTCTTGCCCAACAGAACAGTAAAGTTTTCTCGAAATATTCAAGCCTGTTCCTTTCTTCCGTTTTCAAAAAATAATTCAGACATGTTCGTTTCACTCCAACATTTTTGCAAGTTCTCCTCAGCTCTTCAGACTGTGTTTGTTTTATTGCCTTTAAATTTAAATGCTAGTTTTTCTCCCTAATCAACTAGTAAAATTATTATTTTCCTTTTACTTGGCTTTGAATTCAAAGCAACACTGATAGTTACCATGTCTTTTAATGATTACGAAGATTTTTTTAAAATTCTGGTTAAGTAATAAACACAAAGTAATGACACAGGGAATTTCTCAAACTAATAAATAGCAACTCACGGTATTCAAATTTACTATAGAAAACATTCTATTATAATATTTTCTTTTTAAAATCCATCTTTAGGAGCTAAAATATTTACAACATGTTTACCACAAACATTGCCACAGTATAAAACATTTTCAATCACACTACATTTTACCAAGTAAACAAATATATACAAAAACTTTTTTTACATATTTTAAAACAAACATAAAAAGAGATTGCAATATACAAGAATCATGTTACAAACTTAATTACCCTACAAATTTTTCAAAGACATTTTAACAAGATATTTTACGATTTAAATTATAAAATATTTACACAAAATTATGTACATTTTAAACCTACTACTACAACTACTACTACTATTACAACTACTACAGCTACTACTACCACTGTTACAACATTATCTGATACAGATTTCAAGATAAATAAAATATTTACAAAAAAAGGCTAAAATATTAAGAAGTAACATAATCGCTATTGATGTACATTGATTATGTACAGCACATCACATCTAGGATATTTTCCAGACACACACACCTAATGATTGGGGTACAACACACACACACTCAAATGTAGCACTTTGTATTCATAAATTTTAATTAATGTGTAATCCCATGCTGTGAATTTCTTCTTATTTGAAAAGGGGTAAAGATAGTAGTAATCTTGTTAGGCAAACGGGGAGCAACAGCATTGGATTTTAATACCACAGAAGTGATGCAATTTGTAGTTTGTGTAGTCAGCTGTGATTATGTTTGTAGTTGGTATAGTCAGTTGCGATGAGTGTGGAATAGGAGGTTCCATGTGGTGGCGGCAGATACTCATCATTGGCAGTTGTGATGTTGTAGATGATGAGGCAGAAGATATTATGACATTATCTGCAGTATTGAGGGGTAAAAATTTATACAGATATTATTTAATAGCCTTTAGTAAGACACCACCCAATTTATGGAGTTCTAATTGTATTAAAACCTTGCAGCAAAAATTTTTTATCTGTACATCGAAGTAAGTGAAGAGTGATTTTAGCGGTTCTCGAAACCGGGGTTTTGAGAGCTGATGAGTGTGAAGCGATGCGAGTAATGAAACAGTGTCAGAATGCCAGCCTTCTTATCACTAATAACTTGGATTATTTACCACCAGCTGTGAATAGCCTGTATTGAAACACATGGATGTCTCTATCAGCGCAAGTGTTACTCCTATCGTTAATTATCCTCACATCATGTTGACCTGTCGGCGAATGCATTACTCAGTATCTCGTATCTCAGATTGGATGATGATATTTTCACTGTAGCTGAAGATTTGGAAATTAAATTACTTTTCATCCCTGAAATAACATATCGAATATTTGGAGGTCATGCATTGGGTGGAGCTGGAAATCTTAACTGTGGAACTGTCTGCAGAGCTAACTGAGGAGCAGATTGTGGAGCTGTCTTAGGATATGGTGTTGTTTGCATGGAATCAGTGTTACAACTTCTACCATGTCTCTTCAAAATATTGCTCCGTGTAGATTGTCTCTGGCATAAATCACACTGAAACTGCTTTTTTAAAGATCTCATCCCACAGCTCGTTCTTTCATGTCGTGGTAAGTTAGGCAGAACTGTAAATTCTTTACTGCAGCAGCCACACAGCAAAGACATCATTCCTTCTGTACTACTCCAATTTATAATGAAACTGCTTAGAAAAGGTTATAGGTCATTTTCAGAATTGCAAACATGAGCAATGGTTAGTTTCTAGGAATTGTAAATTTATCTAAACTATTCATTTTATCACTCAATGCATCTGAAAACAGTCTTTTCATTAATGATACACAAAGCAAATCTAATAGTTTTTTCTCATACAATAGTACAATTAATGTCATACTATAAGTAGATCGTGCTGAAAACAGAGAAAAATAACCACACTTTATTCACTTACCTGTAAATAAAATACGTGTAACACGTATTTTACCACAAAACACTATAATATTTTATATAAACAAAATTATTTTTAAGTGAACTTTAATTTATTTAGGGAAAATCAGTCAACTATAGCTATATGTTTCTACAAAAGATACTGGTATGAGGTTTTCTAAAAGCTCATGTAAAAAGTCATTTAGTGTATAGCCAAGAATTGAGAGTGTTTGGGGAGCGAGCGAAAATTTGGTCTCGAGAGCTGATGAGGGGGAAGCAGGCACATTTTGACCTTTTGGTTTTGACAATCTCTCCATAAGCAAATCCGTGCTCGAATCTCTTAAGTAGAGATCGTTCTCCAAAAGATTAACTCGTGTCCACTTAGGTAAAGGGACACTCTCGATAGCTTGTTCGTCTTTCTGTCTGTGATACCGAATCGGAATTGCTTGTGTAAAGATCTTCAAGCAAGATGTCAATACAGGATCGCTTATGCTCACCCATTTTCACATAACTGAAAACATTCTTTAGTTTCCCAGATATAAAAATTGCAACACCACACTAAAACATTTGTAGGTGTCTCATGATTCTTAAAAAAATAAAACACTCTTAATAACTTACACACAAAATACAAATAAAAATACAATTTTATTAACAATATCATAGACAAAAGGGGAAATTGTTTTTTTTCTTAATTTTAAACATTTGATTTTTGTTGGCGAAAGACAGGATCGAGAACTGTTACTAAAAAGGTGGCGAGTTCATGATAATTTAAAATGTGAAGGAAAGGCAGGTAGCTAGCAGGTAGGGAGAAACACAATAGGGAATAGATGAGCCAAGGTCTCGGCCCTACTGATGGGCTGCATGCACAATGAGGGGGAAACAAGGCAAGCATGGAACAATCCAGGCCAGTCCGCACGCGGAGCTGCTAACGAGAGAATGGGAGATCTAGTGCACTAAGCTGTCACTAGCGCTCGGGTGCGCCACCATCCCACCACTCTCCCTTCTCGCGCCCACCTGACCACTTCCCCTTCTCCCGCTGTCACACAAAGCACATGCGCGACAGAGGAAGAACTTCCCCCGCCTGCTCGACATTATCCCTTTCCCTCTAACGACACATCGCATAGACCTTGCAGGCATCTCTATGTTTTGACGAGGGATGGGAAATGGAGAAACTTATCACTTCCCCTACAGCCCGCCCCTCCGCCAATTTTCAGTCCGCATCCCGAGCTTCTCTACAATAGAATTGACAGTATTCCAGGACCTGTCTTGCCCTCGTCTCGTCTTTCTTTCCCAGCTACAGGTTTGGAGGTGACTAGCAAAAAAGATTTGTTTTACATAGACGACATTGCTTTTAAATTTCAAGCCCAGTATTAAAAACTTTATATTTTAAAATGTGCATGTAAAAATAATTTTCATTACTCGACACTAAAAATTTATGAAATTGTATACAGTAAAATCATTTATACTATCAAAAACATTAAAATTTCTACACTGTTAAAAAATACAAATTTCTACACTGTCAACAATATAATCAAGGTTACACCCTTTAAAAAATCAATTTTTTTACAGTAGTGATACACCATCAAAAATTTATTCATATAATACCATTAAAATTGAAGTAGTTTTACAACAATAAAAAATTTTATCGATTAAAATGGTAAAAACCTTTTAATAAATATTTAGAAAATAAGTTTAATTGCAAACATTTTAGAAAGGGGAATTATTCTGTTATACTCAAAGTATTTTTAAGAATTGTATAAAATTCAAACATTTTATGCTATTATCTAAACATTTTTTTTAAATACTTAAAATTCAATTATTTTATGCTATAAAACTAAACATGCAATACTTAAAGCAAACCTACACACCTTTGCGTAATTTAATACTCTTACGACTATAAAAGCATGCATTTCAGAAGTAAAATTTACTGAAACTTAAAAAATACTTGAAAAATCATCTTATCTCACTCAGACTCGCATCTACTCATCAACTTTGAAAAGGAAATGTCTAAAAATTAACTTAATTACCCAAACCACCCCATCACATACACTTCAAAATATTTAATTCATTATAAATACTCAAGGCTCGTATATTCATCACACATCCTTCACCAGTAAGCTCATACTGAACAAGCTTAGGAGCTGAGATTATGCCTCTCCCCAATCATGCTTAGCATGAGGGGTGACATTCTCCCTTGTTTTGACCATTCGAAAGCTCATACCTCATACACACAACATCCCTCACTTAAACATTTCTTATAACTATGTAAAAGTAACTAAAATTTACATGACTTTTCCTCTGCACTCACTCACACACACACACCTACCTAAACAATTTTTTTAGAATACTTGGTGATAATTCTAGATGTTTTATCACATACTTTTGTGAATATTTACACAGTGAAGAGAGGCTGTAGATATGCATTATTTATGCAGCCTTATTCCATATAGTGCAAGATGCTACTACTGGTGGTCCACCTCTCCTCTCAACTTTACTAAATAAACTCAAAACTACATAAAAGAATTACATCTGGAATTAAATTTGCATTACTTTTTGACTGCACTCACTCACACCTACCTAACCAAATTTTCTGAGTACTTGGCGATATATTCTATATGTTTTATCGCATTCTTTTGCAAATATTTAAACAGTGAAGAGAGGGTGTAGGTATGCATTATTAATGCAAACTCATTCCATATCATGCAAGATGCCACTACTGGTAGTTGACTTCTCCTCTCAACTCTGCTAAACAAACTCAAAACAACATTTAAAAAATATTACATCTGGAATTAAATTTACATCACTTTTCCCCTTCACTCACAATCGCAGTCATGCACTCTTACTTACACCCAGTTATAGCCGGAACAAATCCTTAACTATTCACCCTTAAACATCGTTAAACACCCTTAAAATCTTAAAAATACCTCACTTAACCAATATTCTGAAGTATAAAATGATTTAATTTGATTTTAAAGAAAATTCATTCTGGTGTAATGATTTTAAAAGAAAATTCAAAGATTTGTAATGGTTTTTAAAGAAATTCCATTCAGTCGTAATAATTTTTAAACGAATTTCAATCAGTTCTAATGGTTTTTAAAGAAATTTCATTCAGTCGCAGCGATTTTTAAAGAAAATTCATTTGGCTGTAATGATTTTTAAAGAAAATTCCTTGAGTTGTAATGATTTGTAAAGATATTTCAACCAGTTCTAACAATTTTTAATAACATGCATTGAGTTGTAATGGTTTTTAAAGAAATTTCATTCATTTCTAACATTTTTATACAAAATTTCATTCATTTGTAGGAATTAAAAAAAAAAAACTTTCACTCAGCCGTGACAATTTTTTTTTTTATTTCATTCTTTTTTAATCATTTTTAAAGAAAATTCATTCAAGATGTAATGATTTTTAAAGGAAATTCATTAATTTTTAATGATTTTTAAAGAAATTAATTCATTTCTAACCATTTTTAAAGGACATTCATTCAGTTCTAACGATTTTTAAAGAAAATTCATTCAGTCATAAAAATTTTGTTAAAAGTTGAACGAAATTCATACAATTTATTCAAAATTTAAAGAAAATGTAAAAAATTTTTAACAAAATACCAAATGATATAATTTTTTTATTTTAAATTATTGACTTACTTAAACTCTTGTAGCGAAGATGGTGGTTGTTGAAAGAGACCCGAACCCAAGTCAGTCTGGCTGAGTGCTACGCCACTCCATCAGGTGAACGTCAGAGCAGGCGGGCGGCCCGGCGCTTGCAATCCTCTCGAAAGCTCCGAGGGGAGCCTAGCCCGGCAGCCTAGCAAGGGGTCGAGCGACCTTCGCGGTTATCTTCTATGGCAGGCGAGGAGGGTTGGTATCAATGTTGTGGCAGAATCAATGGGCGGGCAAGCGGGTCCCTTGCTTGCAAAGCCCCATCGCATCAGGTTCTGGTAGCAGCTGGTGGACAGGCGACAGGTGCCCTTGACCTAGGCACAGCGAACCAGTTCACTGGCTGTTCACGCATGAGAGAGTAGGAGGTGATGACACCATGAAGACACACGAGAAAATGATCTCCAATGGGTGGGAGGTGCTATTTATACCCTCACCAGCCTCCCTTGTCACAAAAATTAAAATTTGCTATTCACCTGAGATTGATATAAAATAGACGACTAATAGATTTTAAGACATTTTTAACATGTTTTCAAGCAATTTTAACGCATTAAAAAGAATTTTATGTTTTTTTTTATTTATCGTGGATATGCTCATTTTAACCTCTATATCTGAATGCAACATGTAATTGTCCGTTTTTAAACATTTGGTTTGAATGGCATTCTTATTAAATGATTTCTTGCACGAATGATTGTCGTTACAATATGAACTTTTTGAATTATGAGGTGAAATCAATGTAATGCTACGATTCAACTCTCTGTTTGTATATACGAACAAATTCCTGTTTTTACTATCATTTATTTGTTATTTAATTGGTTAATCATTTTAGTTATATGGTTAACGAATTACAATTAGCTTATATCATACAAGATCTAAATTGGAATTGAAGTCAGAATATATTTATCTTCCCATCACTGAAAGTGAGAAACAAGATTGCATCCGTACATTATCTAAGCGGGATTTGAACCCAGTTAATTTCAAACATGCCTTACCCAGGATTCGAAACCACAGCCTCCTTGCCTAATCTGATAACTTTATGGAGGCAGGCAACATTTAACAACTTATTTTTTGTATTTATGACTTTTGTCAGATTCAAATATATCTTTAGCTGAGTAGTATTTTTGGTGATGTAAAAGTCTGTTTGTTATCTGATTTATTTTTTTCTTTGCAAGACTCTCTCTTGTTAGTGCAACAGACTTTTAATAGAAAATTTAACTATATATATATATCCCCTCCCCCCGGCCACCCTACTTCTGTTGAAGACAAATTGAGTACTTTTCCCTCTCTGAGGAAAATATTTTTCTTACTAAAACAATTTCACTTTTCATAATGAATAGATTAAAATATATTTTTTAAAGGGGTATTCATTTTATAACATATCTATTTACAAAATATATACAAATACAGAGTAGTCCAAAGATTTATGTACAACATTTTAACACAGCACCAGTAAGTATAGGACTCATCACAAACATAGATACCAAAAATTCTAATACTGGTTGTATGTTATAGGTTGTTTGTCAGTTCCTCGAAACATACTTTATTCCTCAAATAAGTTTGTTTACTACTCAAATAAGGTTTTTTTATTCCACAAACCATACTTATTTGGTCAAATAAGGCTTTTTTTATTCCTCAAATAAGACTGTTTATTACACAAACCTAATTAACACTCCAAGTAAATTCAAACTAATTAACCATCTCTTTTATTCCATAATATTCATCGTGCTTTTCAAACTGCAATAAATATCTAAGTTTATTAACAAGTTCATTGGGCCTTTGTGAAATATCTAATGAGCGTTGATCATGCCTTCTGCCTTCTTCACAGCATTTGTTGAAGGGATATCTTGAATAGTATCACTGACATCCTCACAACTGTATTCACCTGATGTTTAATCATAAATATCGACTTTAATTTGCACAAAATGACTAGGCATATTGTCACCGACACTGGTCTTCGCAGCTGGGTGCGGTAGGTTATGTCGAAAATTGTTACGTCCACATGTTGTATATTTCATACAATCCGATTCTATGTCATTTCTTGTAATTACATTGTTTCCCTCTCCTTCTGCGATATTATGAAGTGTAAATGGTACATTTACTTTCTCAGGAGGAAGATTTTTTTTTACAGATCTTGACATGACGACTCAAGTTATCTGTTCTTGCGAACTGACGAAAACAGTATTCACAGTTAAGAATCGTACAAGATGAATTCTTCAAACATTTCCTCCTCTCATGTCTGTGAACATTGTAGGCGAAAGTGTAAATTTTCCCTCAGTATTTGCATTGTAGTTTAGTCGATAATGTCTCCATTATCATACATGTAGATTAAATGAATAATATTCGGTGTGAAGAGAAAGTTTACTTCCAAATAGATGTTCACCTCACAATGTCAGAATGACAACTAACTTGTTTCTCTGTATGAATATACCGTTTATAACTATATCAAGTTTCATTAATGATGATAACATGTCTTCTGTTCTAATATTTGTGTGTTAATTGCAGGGGTATGCATACTAATTCACCATGTGATTAAATCTATGTACATTATATGGAATATGTATTTACTTGGTATTCTATTAAAATGAATAAATAATTTAATTTCAGTAATGTAGAAGGGAGAGATGGTTTTAGAAGTATTTTGTAGGGAAATTTTAATTACTTTGTTTACTAAACGATTGTGTTAGTGGGAGGTTAGTCTGTTGATAAAACCATTTTGAGCTGTGGTTGTCTTAACGGTCTTCTGTTTTAAACATGCATATGTAATACGAATTTCGTTTTTCCCACTAACTTTTGTTATCTCCGATAGAAGTCATTTCAAACTTAATTTGTGCTATTTCTTTAATATAATGTTCTAATTAGTTTTCTAAGGAAATCGATTTGTAAATAAATTCGAGTATATACACATTTTATGGTATAGAATATATAAAAATATCGATTATGAAGCTTTTGAATTGAAGCTTTGGTAATAAGTAAATTTTAGTGTTGTAGACAAGTCTACACATCATACATATATATCTGCTATACATATATATTTAAAAATAAATTGAAAGTTTGAATATGTATGCATGTGTCGTGCCTTGTTTCATAATAGTTGAAATTTAGGTAAATGGAATGATACAAGTTTGAAAAAAGGCGATTTTTAAATGTTTTAAAATAAAAATTTTTGGGAGTGAAAATATCTCTTGTACGAATATATACTTAGTTTCCTGCAAATACTTGAAAATTTTTCCTGGAAATGGGATGAAGTTTACTGGATAAAAATGTATTTCTTGGGTTAAGTTATAAAATTGTTGGAATTTTATCTAGGGATTAAACTTTCGGGTAATATTTAGCTCCAGGGATATAAATTTTGATCGCGGGAATTGCGAAATTTTTATTTTGCTGGGAATATGCCAGGCTCGATGGATAGCGAAGCTCTTCAGAAAAGTCACCTTTGTGACTAGGGGTGGGAGAGGTTCGTGAACACAGAGAACATTCCTCTGAAATTGGGATGGTTCTATGGGCGAGTGGTGTAAGGAAAGGGTTGGAGGGGTGTCTGCTCCTTCGATCTGAGCACAAGTAGGCAATTGTCACCATATTGACTCAGTTGTCATAAATGGTGGCTGAATGACCCCCAGGACCTTGCAGACACAGCTTGTGGGGAGGGAGGAGTAGGAAGTGGTTGGCATCCTGGACTCAGGCTGGTTCTTAGGGGTGAAGGTGGGATGGGTGAATACAAGCAGGCAGGGCTCCCGATCTGAGTGCAAGTAGGCAGTTGTCTGCACTTGTCCCAGTGCTGAGAAATTGGCAATCGAGGGAAGAGAGGTGAATTACCCAGGACACGTCACTCTGGTGAGGGGTGCAGTCTAGGGGTGGGAGGTTTGGTCGGGAGGGGGTGGCAGGCAAGGCTCCCTGATCTGATCGCAGCTAGGCAGTTGTCGCCATCTTGCCTTAGTGCTGGAAAATATTGACAATTATAAGCATCCTGTGGTAGCACTTTGGTGAGGGGTGGTAGGGTGTCCAGGTAGCTCTGGAGCGAAGTGAAGCTCTGGAGCGAGCGTATATACCCAGTCACCACCATATTCAGTTGGTGATAGAAGCTTGGCCTAGACAGACATGTACAGCTCTCTCTCTCTCTCTCTCTCTCTCTCTCTCTCTCTCTCTCTCTCTCTCTCTCTCTCTCGTCTTCACTGCACCTCTAGAAACTTGATGGACGACGAGGCTAGGATCGGGGTTACCTCCACTACAGACCATCGCATCTACCTTCATCTCTAGTGCTAGCCGCGATTAACGTTTTATAATGTACGTGTCTTAATAGATAAGTGTTTTATCGGGAAAATATAACTTTTTGTGTGTTTAGTCAATATTGTGATAAGGTTTTCAATTTCTGAGCTAGGTCTATGAAAATTCCTAACAGTTTAAAAATACTGTTTGTGTTAACAAGTGTGAAACACTTTACAGAAATTTGTAGTATGTCTGTTATTTTAAAAATAATTTTCTCTTCAAGGATGTTTGTGCATTTGTTCCATTATACATAAAGTGGTGTAGGATTAAGCTCTATGCTTCGATGGAAGATGGTTATTTTGAAACAAACCGTTTGGAGTAAGATTTTATATCGTTAATTCCTTTTTTGTAGATCATTGTATATTTTTCTGATCATAATAGATGTATGCTATTCTGTCTGGTTTAAATCGTATTCAGATATTTTGTGCCATAACATATCATTCAACAGGCTTAATCGTTTAATTAGTATGTGTTAATGTGATATTTATTCATACTGAGTAGCTTTATTTCATTTAGTGAGTTTGCACTTGTCGACATCAGATGTTATTCACATAATCAAAATTCTCTCTTGTGTAAATTATATTTCTAAGCTCGAGACTCATGGTACGTTTAAGACTCACGCAATTATTATTCATGTAGTTGTTTGAAATTTCTGATTTGATGTATGCAATTTATTCATGGGTAGAATACTCTGAATTTCTCTTGTGTGTTAAATATATTCGTAAAAAAAATCGCGTATCTACCATTAGAAGCAATATCCCACTCAAACCCCCAAAAAAACTTTTTAAAAAATTTGCACTTAGCACACTCTTGCACTAAACTCTACACCTATATAAATCATTGCAACCCACCACTCTGGTCAGTGGCCTCCAGTACACCACTCGTCAACATCGTACAGAGCTCCTGCTACTCCCACCCCAAAAGAAAGAAAGAAAATCAATAAAAATTTAATCATATTTAAAACTTACCTTTTCAGTCCATTTAATCATTTCAATAAATTTGGCCCTTTTAGATTTAAAAAATTGATCATATTATGAATTAACCCTTTCAATCAAATCGATAATCCATTAATTAATCCCAAGGGAAGTAGGACCCCTACGCCCCTACTACTAACACACGATAAATCCAGAACCAGATAAATATTTTATTGAAGTATGACATTGATACACGCAAATAGTCCTTTATCTCTAAATCACTTTGCTTTTTGTGGCGTTTCTGCATCACAATATTGTTAGAGAGCGTACAGAAATATGTTGTCATTGAAAGCATATGTGGGCACATTTTATAAGTTACTATGTTGCCAGCACTGCTGCTTCTAGAGTTAATCCAGCAACGAAACAGAAAGAAGCAATCACAATATGAGAAACTACTCGTCTTACTATGTCCGTGACCCAATGATTAAAAAAAATATAGCGTTATATTCTGACTCCATATACTGGTACAAAATTAAACTGGATCTCGGCGGCTGGCTTGTGATATTGCACAAGAATAAAATTGAGCAACTAATGTTACTGGAAAATGGTTGCCCAGCTTGATGATTACTCTAAAATTTGTAAGGTAAAATAATAAATAGCATCATTACTAGTTTCATAAATGCCATCAATACAATTGCCAGGGTCGGCTCTCACGACCTCGATGTTAAGAGTGGCCCAAATTCCTTCACTCACTCACTCACTCACTCTCTCACTCACAACTGCCAGGAGACTGCAGAATTAGCTGTTTCACCTACTGAATGCACAGTGGCTTGTCTTTTTTGAAACACTAGGCTTAGAAAATAATGCTAGAAGGCCACTTTTAAGTCAAGGGGCCAACCATTTCTGTTGAAAGTCTATACCAGGCCAATGAAATATCTGTCTGAATTGGGATGTTATTTAAAAATAAGGGTTGAAAAGTATTTCATTAAAGTGATTCCAACATTTATGCCAACCCATTGTTATGCATAAGAACAAAGGTGGCTACAACAGGATTTGCCTGGATATGCAAGACTTATGCCGAATTACAGTTAGGAATGTTCTTAGGTTATACAAGCACATAATAAAGTATGCTTGCGCACACTGTAGGTATCATTGGATGAAGAGTCACGCTAGCATACTAATTTCCTGTACTCAATTATGTTTTCTATACAGTATTATGCTAAGATTTTCTCTTAAAACATGGGGTTAACTAGGACTTTCAATGCTGTACACTACAATGTACATTACAGTTTGCATCATCTTTCATAAATGTGTGCAATTTTTAGACTAAGCTATCAGTAGTCATGTCGTGTTAACAAACTTGCTTATTGGTGTTCGCACTATTAAGTTAATAAACTAAACTTAAAATACTGTATATTCATTTGTTGGCACCTAGGCAGATATTGTTAGTTACAACACCGCTTGTATTAAAATGTGTTGTGGCCCTTTTTCGTATTTAACACAGCTATAAGTATGAAATAAAACATATGCCTTAATTGAGGTACAGTATGCGCGCTGAGAAACAGAATTCATGAAGCCTTAATTTAAGGACGTCATGGCCATGTTTAAACAAAGCATTATTACCTCTTTTTCATTAGGAAGTGAAAATGTTTGTCATATTACATGCAGCCAGACAGGCGAAATGCTTTAACCAGCTATGGGACAGTGGTTTCAGTGGTTTTGGTGATAAAAATACGAGGCTTAATTCAATTCATATTGCAGTACAGTAGGTAATTAGACTGCAGTACAGTGGGTAATTAGACTGCAGTATAGTGGGTAAATAGACTGCAGTACAGTGGGTAATTAGACTGAAGTACAGATATATGTTTAGAAGATCACTTGGTGGAAATTCTGTGTGTGTAAATAAAATATCTTAAGAAAATTAGAACCTTGTACTACCTTAAATTTAAGGATTCAAGTGATTACTCAATTAAATTTGTATGCATATCTTATAAATAATTTGTCACACACACACACACATGTGTATTATATATATATATATATATATATATATATATATATATATATATATATATATATATATATTGACCCGCAGTCGAGAAGACACTAATTCCTACGTACACCCTACATTGACCTAGGGTTGCCCCCACCCCTGAAATTGACTCAGGGAAACGTATTTAGTATATAGGTACTTCCAACCTAGTGTAATCAAACGGTCTCTGATGCTATGTGCGAGAATATGTCAGGTTTAGGCCACACATGTTGGCTCATGTGTGCTTTGTATGGAGAAGTCCACTTTATTACAAGCAGTGCGTGGTTGTCCCTAGAATGTCGTCTTGGTTGATGCCATCCGCTCCTAGTGACAGACAGCGCGACTACAGCAGCAGTAGAGAGAAACTATGTCATAAGAGAATACTTTTCATACAGAATGTTTCGCCCATGCTATGAGAAGAAATTCCGCTTGGTGTAGATCATTTCACGTGGAATCAGTATGATGATGCTCCATCAAGTGTCATCCTTGATTCACTGTGTCATTTCAATTCATCTGATTCCAATTAATAGTTTGGTGGGCATGTGTAAATCCTAAATTATGATACTCCTGTGCACTCTAAATCTGAATCAGTGAGAATTTCTCCGTCTCAATCAGTCAATCGTATCTGACTGATTCAGCAGTCACTTCAGTGAATTTAACTGATGAATCTGTGAAAAATTGGCAGATTTCCTTCTCTTATTGATTCAGTGACTTTTTCCCTGATTATTATTGATTCAGTGACATTTTCCACTCATTTATAAATCTTTTTCACTGTTTACTCAGTGGTTTAATTTAGACTGATAGATCAGTTAAACAGCGTGTAAAAATGGCTATCAAACGACGTTCGAAAATTGCAGTTAAACAGCATGTGTCAAGTGAAATAACAACGAAGAAACTAATAAAGCCAATACAATATATTTCCTAAAATGAGTTTCGTCTTTCGAAACGCCATTTTATGAGGTGATATGAACACACAGCCCTTAATTCCGTTTTTACGTCTTTAATTTTGTTTTCATGCAATTGTCTCAGCGCTCTGTTTAAACTTCTTGTAATGGGGTGAAGAGATTTAACTCATATGTACTACCTATTCGTTTTAACAATCCTAACGGTACCAATTAAAGCAAAAACGAATAGTAAGGGCATAAAAGTTAAATTTCAATGATTTCTGTAAAGATATGGCTAATTGATTTCCCTCTTCTTGTTTTGCTTGACTTGGTAGCGCAGGTAGTAAGGTAACGGACTAAACAACAGAGAGTGAAGGCTGTGTGGGTGCAAATCCATCCTCATCCCAAGTTTTTTTTTACTTTGTTAAAATGGGGTAAATTGTGCAATATAAATAGTAAACTATCGTAAATATATTTACTTCGTGTAATTAATTCGCTGCCTTATATAAAACTAATATTTAATTCGCTTCTGTAGTCGGCCGTCACTTAACAATCAGTGAAATAATTTCACTTCACTAATTCCACCAGTGAAATTTTAACACTGAAACAACCAGTGTTTTCCTCTGATTCTTAGTGGAGCCATTTTAACTTATTCGAGTAGTTGATTTTCACTGTAAACCAGTGAATAAGTCGCAAAAGCCGTAACATGGCTGTCGATTTCAACTGCGATGACAGGCTTTTACTACCTATATGACTCTCAGCCGTAAAATAAACATATTACAGACACAGATATCCACGCATGTCTTACACGACAATTACTGTAGTAAAATCTAAACCACATAGCAGCGACAAAGTAGTGCCGTGGAAAATGCTGATTATTTCCGAAACCTCTCGTCATAATTTGAGGAAAATTATCACTAGAACTAATAAAGTGTGTGAAGGCAAACCTTGAAGAAAAGCGACGTTTGTAATGTGACAGGTGCGTACAACGGGCCAGTCTGCTGATAGCGAGCGGAGTCTACAAGAGCACAACATGCAGCTACTCAGAGACGAGCTGTGCAGCATCAAGCAGAGCCTTGCAGACAGCCAGCGGAGGGAAAATGCGGTGAGCAAGATTCTAAGTATTATCTGCATATTTAATGACGTAATGGAATATCACATTTTATGTGAGTTATCGTTTGACTATTGTTCCAGTGGTAGTATGTTAACAAAATATTGTTTTGGTCAACAACCACTGCAGTAGTTATTTGTACATCTGGGTTTTCTGTAACATTCCACATAGATAACAGTGACGTTCGCCAAAAAAAAAAAAAAAATTCATTCTTATCTGTGAGACCTGTTGCAAATGTGTTTATATAAAGAAGATTTTCATTTCATTATTTAATACACTTTTATTTTTGTCTCGAGAATGTTGTTCATCTTGTTCCCTAGAAACAATGGAAACTCAGTTGAAGCGATCAACGCGACACCCGTCCGACTTACTCCCGGGTTCTTCTTCCGAATCAGTTGATCTTAGAACACCTCCTAACCAAAGATGATTTTATTGTTGATTATATCACAGTAGAGAGGAACGATTTATATCTACCGATACTAACTCATAGGTTGCAAGACTGCACGATTACTCTACAATGTATTATATTATGTACGGACGAGAAAACTTACAGATTTTAAAAGCTTCTATAATATCTGCCACCTAGGCCTATACGACTTTCACATTAGGAATGGATTCCACTGAAACAATTATTCCAGCAATAGCTTTGACACCAGTCCAGTAATTTCATACAAATCGCTTAAGCTCGGAGTGTGTTCGCAATTACATGATACACTTCTAAACTTAAGGGACTACGCATTTTAATATTGATATTAATTTTTGGTGCACATATTACCTACAATATTAAAACCTGAATCCATATTTATTTAATTTACTACTACTTTCTTAAACAGTAGACTGAACACATTTTAAAGTTATTTTCACACACTGTCGCCTAAGAAAACATTTTAAAAAATTCAAAGTTAAATGTAACTTAATTAAGTGTTAAATTTTATCGAAAGAGAAAAAATTAAATTATATTTGGTAAATTTTTAAGTAATAGAAGTATGTAGAGATTAGGGCTCCAAGTAAAAGGGGGAAAGGGATAGGATTTATGATTCGTCTGTCATCTTAGATTTTTTTACAGGTGCGACATTAACGCCATTACGTTAAGTTTATTAGCTTCACCTACTTCTGCGGTGTGGTGTACTCTTTGCTCGGGTCGTGTCCCCTCCTTTCTCCTCTCTGCTTCCCCCTCTCTAACTTCCCCCATTTACCCCTGCGTACATCATACATTTTGATTGGCCGTGGTAGTTTATTTAGGGCTTGGCATGCTTCGGCTCTGTATGCCCTGGCAAACCAACACCCACCACCATCTCCATACAGGGATTCCCATCTTGGATCACCATCCACCGCCACAAAAAATTCGCTTCCCCCCTCATCTTCACTACCACAAATCCTACAATACCATACCCATATGATGAACTACTCCCATCCACCAATCGCTACTAACCAAACAAAAGTTTCCTTACAGGACCACGCCATTTCGTATCACCATACACCTCCAAGATGACTTAAATTGCATTAAATTCAGAAATTACAAAAAGCAAATAAAAGAGCAGTTCACCGCCATTTCACTCACAATGCATCACGCTCAGAAATAAAAATAAACTACAAATTAAATTCAAAAGAAAATGTTTACAAAGTACTGCTCTTCATACTCATTTCGTAATCACAATGCACCTTCACTTTCTCTTCCAGGACCACCACATTTCAGTCACCATCCACCCCCAAGATGCCCAACTAAAAAGAAGAAACCCGGGGTTTCGGCCTAAACAATTAAACAGCTGCACAATTCTGTAAAAGGCAGGTGCACTTGCAAGCAGTTGAGAACCCTGTTGAGGGAAAACCTAGAGTGGGGAGCAGTAGTGACCTCCGAGGTGGCTATAACCCGGGGGCCTTGATGATGCTATGCAGGTGCAGGTGGACGATCAAGTCAACTGGACAACCCAGCATGTAGGTGTGTACAAATGGCACTGGGGTGTTAAAACTTGAAAGGTGTCGAATGAGTACCAATCACATGCGGGCATCTCCAGGTACTTGACAACACAGAACCTCACATCGACTTTGCGCGAGCAGGATGCTCGTGTATGCCACCTTCTGAGTCCGCAGTTGGCTATGACCAACCTCGCTATGACCAACCTCAACATGCCAACGCCGCCTAAAAGTGTCATTGCCTGACCGGGAGGGGTTTCAAATGGAAGATACTAGAAAGGCTATACTGAGTACAGATCGAATGAAATTTATCCCCCCTCCCCTTTTTTCACAACATGGATACCTCACCAAAGGGAGTAAAGGGAAGCTCGAAAGGCATCCTGAAATCCGAATGACGGCGTAGGGCTTGGGTGACCCTAGAAAGTCACCCCCGCGCTGAGGGGGCAGATCTGCAGCTGGGTCTGTCCTCAGTGATGATAAGCAGCGGCGGCAGCTCTGTTTGCTATTCTTAGCCTGCTACCTTACGCCTGACTTCTACTTAATCTCCGTTCTACACTTTATGGTGTAGCCACATTTTTCCTCGTCCAGCTGAGATCAACACCGTGACAATGTTATTGAGCTGACAGTTCTACTAGTCCCATTGAGAATAATGGGGCACATAAATCGATGAGTCATGGAAAATGTAAAATTTTTCGGTAGGATTTTTAAATGTTATGTAATTTGTGTGGCATGGTTGTGTAGTAACTTGTTGGTTTTGGCCACCTTTTCAAATGTTGTTTTGGCTTAACTATGGTGTCGCATAGCTGTGTCCTTTTTTAACATGTTGTGATCGTCCTTTCTTGGCCGTCCAATTTTATTTAAATGTTTGTTATTCTCGCTGTTTTCACGACTGTGTCTCTTTAGGGAGTAATTATTTTTAATTACATGTCGTCTTGTTTATTGAGATTATTTTTTATCGGTCGAAGCTTTGACGGATCCAACACGAGCACCTCCCACTATAATTGTATTAAAAAATTTTATAATTTGTGTTTTCTTTTTTTTTTTGGGAATGGAGGCTCTGATGGGTAAACCTTTGCTAACCTCTGTTCTGTGGTTTTTCTTGTAGTCAAAAGAGTCTAAGCAATATTCTAGAATCACTAAAGAATGTACCATTTTATAGTTTTTTTGGTAAAGTAAAGTTTTGGATCATTTTGATTATACTTCATGCTGAAATAGAGCGAAGGTGTATTTTAAATATTTTAAATAATTTTTCTCTGGTGCTCCAAGCTATATGCATGTTTTATTATATTAATTGCCTTGCTTATTAAATGGTTACTTATTGTTATCAAAACTTAATTGACAACTGTGAATTTACTTGACTATTTATGATTGCTAGTCATTCAGAAAAATTGTATATATTTATGTAAAAAAGTGTTCAAACCTGGTTAAGTGTCTCCTGGTTATTTTTAAAATGTCACAAATTATTTCTGCGCAACTCCATGTCACATCTTTTCAAACATCTGCTTTGTTTGTTCGTTTCATGAAATGACCGAGGAGGGTTTCGCATAAATGCTTAAGAAAGAAAAATTGCTGGCCTTTTCGAGTGTCCTCAGGTTAGAAGCTCACATGTCCGTGACTGTGCATGAGTTGCGTCGGGCCACAGTTGACTCGTGGTGTCATCAGGGTGCAATAGCACAGCCCTCTCAGCAAGCAGTCACAGTGAGTTTCACCAACAATCTCCCTAAAGTTGATAATTTGTCCCTATTATCGACCCAGAACATTTTTCCTTTGACATCCTTGGATCCAGTTAGCATTTTGCACTTTTTTATAGCAGTAAGTAAAGTAGTCAGTTTATGTATTTGCCCCGAAGAAGTTCTCTTTTAAAAGCAGTTGCCACAAAGCGTGAGGGTTTGGCTTTATATGTCAGTTACTCCATGGAGAAATCGCGTCACCTGATGGAAGCACATTTGCAGGTTTTAAGGGTAGAGTGATAGACGCCTTGTTTTCTCCTCGCATGAAACATAATTGTGAATGTGATCTCGTACATAGATATCAAAGACCAGGTGAACCAATGTACGAGTTCATGTATTCAATATGTACCTATCATGATGCTTTCTGTTTGCAAGTGAGTGAACGAGATTTGAACAATGTAATATTAGCTAATCTAGCTCAACATATCCATGCACACCGTACTTTGGTTTCTGCCCTTCAGAATTTTAGTGAGTTAAATCAACTGGCTGTGAAAGTGCAGGATCATCTAATTACTACTAGTGAATGCCTTGCATGTTTTTCACCGACGGTGCAAGCAGGTCGTGGTAATAACTCCGTGTCGTACAGGCGAGTCTCTACTATACAGAATGTCGAGCAATGCCTTGTTGCTGTGCGGTGTGGTAATTGTGCTGTCCAGGGTCATGTTTCTAGGGAATGTAAGCACTTGTTAGGACTTGTCCTAAGATGGGAAATGGGTTTTGACTGGAATTAAGAGTAGGTTTTCTAGTCGAGTAAAAATTAAGTTACCATTCACCGTAAGGAAATGTTCTGTTTTAAGCGCTTGTTGCGAAATTGATTTTTTGGCTTTAGTCGAGACCTGGGGCCACAAACTGTGTTTTTGAGTAACAACTTTGTGAAAAGGCTTTTGGACTTAAAAATTATTTCTAAAAGACGAATGAACTGCTTGTTCGAGAAGTGTTCGTGCGTGGCGAATGCCGACGTCATTAACAGCAACCTGGCTGTGCCTTTGCACTTCAAGATAGGTAGATTTTCTTCGCTCCGAATATACGGATCGCATTTCAGGTCGACGTTTTCCTGAAATATTTTCGTCTTTGCTGAACAACACATTTGGTTCTTCCGAACACTTTTGGAGTCAGTTAGAGCTCTTGTGGAAGGAGTTTAGTGATGTCATCAGTCCAAGAATAGGGAAATGTGACGTATGCCCCTAAAAATTTTCTCTTGCAGATAACATTCAGGTTTGCAATCTGCTCTTTAAATGTCCCCCCCCCCCTTCCACCTAAGGAGCAGATCTTTAGGAAAATTATCGATAAGTTGTTGGAAGCTGGGGTAGTTGTCTCGTTGACCTCTGTCTATTGATCTTTTTTTCTTAGTGTGTAAAATGGGTAGTGACAAATACTGATTGGTTGTCAATCATTAATTGGTAAATAAAAAATCCACAAAGATCATTTTTCATTACCAGCTATTGATTGTGCTCTTCAGCACTTAGGAAAAGCCAGTGTATTTTCGGTTTTGGACTTAAATAATAGTTTACCTCAGTGTTTGTCGGACCCTTCTTACATATAATATACTGCCTGTAGTATGCCATGGAGCCAGTTTGAGTTTATACGCATCCCTCGTGGGCTCTAAGGCTCTAATTTTGGTAGTCAAGCTTTATCTATGGTGTTGGACTTTGTATTGTTAGAATTTAAATTAAAGTTTGTATTCAATAATATATATATAATTGTATACAGTGATTATATTGAATCTTATCTGTCCCATTTGTGTCAGGTTTTTTCAAGATATGTGAACTAGGGTTGACTATAAATCACGACAATGCGACATTGTGGTCAACTAAGGTTAGGTTTTTTGGTTTACACCTCAGTAAAAGTCAATTGATGATTGGCCCTATTCATGTAACCCCTATTTTTAGTTTCCCTCGGCCTAGAACCCTGAAGGGAGTTCACAATTTTTTGGGCATTCTAGGATATTACTTCCGATTTATTGGACACTTTTCTGAATTGGAGTTTATGTGGGATCAGGATCGTGAATTGGCTTTCATTCTGTTAAAACAAAAGCTTTATTCACCTACAGTATTACACCTTCAAGCCTTTTCCCATAAATTTGTTGTGCAGGTTGATGCTTCGTCGCTTTCTTTGGATGCTGTTTTGAGTCAGTGCATGGAATTGGGTCTGGCGCCTATTGCCTTTGCCAGTCTTTGCCTCACTTAACCCGAACACAAGTTAGGCATCTGTGAGAAGGAAACCTTGTCTGGTATTTATGGGTTAGAAATTATTGCATCCTATATAGAACATTATGAGTGTGATCTATATATGGACAATCAGGCTCTTAGCTGGGTTTTGAACCATCCCCAACAGCTCGATAAATTAGGTCGTTTGGTCCTGTGTTTGTCATGTTTCCGCTTTAATGTCTTTCATGTTCGCAGTTCTGATAATCAAGTAGCATACGACCTTTCTAGGAAGTATGATCCCGTGGACTTCCAGGCGGAAAATGTTGTTGATGCTGAGGCGTCTCTGAGCCTTATAGAGGACTTCCCTGAATTTTTTGTCAAACTGCGTCAGGTTCAGGCAAGTGATGTTTGTCCACCCAGATTAAAAGAGATCTAGCTGCTGGAGCGGTGTGTCCTTATGTGGAGTAAGTGGTATCTTGTATTTCACTGGGAAAAATGGACATTCTCGGAAGATTGTTGTTCTGGAAATGTTAAGGTCCATGGATCTATCATACTTTCACGATTCTGTGTTTGGCAGGCATTTGGGTGTCAGTAAGACTTTTAATAAGATAATGGTTTAATTTTCATAGCCTACCTTAAGGGCGATATCTCGGAATTTGTGAAATCGTTGACATGTGTCAGAAGTGCAAATGGGCTTGGTATACCAACATCGGTGATGCATGTACCTCAGGCTCCTTGGAGCATCATTCATTCGGACATTTTTCAACCTCAGGTAATAGCTAAGTAGGTCAATTTGTGTATATTAATTTTTGGATACCTTCACTATTTTTTTTAAATTTTATTGCCACTCTGTAACATGAAAGATTCGTCCATTGTTAAGACTCTAACTGAACCGTCTTCGAAAGTTTTTAGTGCTCTTGGGGAAACTGTCGCCGATAATGAGTAAATATTTCACTTCAAATGTTTTTAAGAATATGCATTTTTGTTGGGTGATTAAATCATTCTCCTCTAGCCCTTACTATCCTAAGGGAAAACATGTAGAAAGATTCAAATATAATTTAAAGGTTTGTTTGACCACACTTTACAATCAGGACCACAGTGGGGACAGGACCTAGAATTTATCAATTTGGATTTTAATAGTGCACTCCACGAGTCCACGGGATTCCCTCATTCTCTCCTTTACCTCCATTATCATCTAGGCCATCCTTGGTTAAACACTTGGAATATTCCACACTTTCCTTCTCCCCTTGGTGATACTGACCATGACTGCCTGCTGCAGAAGGTCTATAGTATGTGCGGGGCTGCAAAGCTGCAGGACGTTGCTAACAATGACCAGGGTAGATAGCAAATTATGTTCAGAGTGGGAGACCTGGTCCTTTGTGAAAATTTTACCTTTGTGGTAAATTTTGTGGCCCTTCCAAGGTTTCAAAATTTTAGGGCAAAATACTGTAAATTTTTTTCGCCCAGCTCAAATCGCTCCTTCTGCAAGACACGTGTTTCACAGTTGAAGGCTTATGTGCTTTGTAATTGATTGTTCATAGTATATATGTAAATGCTGTTTAGTTGGTTTTTTCATAAGGTTTTTGTAAGGCACAAATTTGTATCCTTTCCCTTATTCCCTTGTATTTTAAGTTTTTTTATCCCTTACAACTGTTTGTTCTTGCCCTCCGATCGTGCCGTGCTGAGTCCACCCTACTTCACTGACGTCAACTGCTTGGCAGCTGCACGAGTATGTAGATTGAAGAGGTTCAACCCTTGCTGGTTTCATCTTCCGCAACCACCATGCTCCTGTGTGTTGCAGTTTCTCTGTGCCCTAGGTGATGCTATCTCTCTTGGCGCTGAGGTGCCCTATGGCTTTCGGCTTGTCCGTCATCTCTTGGAGACCGGTTTGAAGATGGAACACATCACTCACTAGCACTTGAATATGTGGCTAATTGATTTCAACCTACATGTTAATGGGTTTTCTGTTGACTTATAGACTGTCTGTCGTCATTATAATCTACTGTTTCTATTCTACTTATATGTTCACGTATCTACATCCTGTTTCTTCTGTAAACTGTTTGTATTATATCGATGTGGTTTTTCGACCATGGTAAAATAGTCCCCAGGGCACAGGTTATGTCATGTTAAGTTTATTAGTGCCACCTACTTCTGCGGTGAGGTGTACTCTTTGCTAGGCTCGGGTTCTTTCCTTTCACCTCACTGCTCTTCCTCATTACCTCCCCCCCCCCTTTTACCCTGCGTGCATCATACATTTTGATTGGCCCTGGTAGTTTATTTAAGACTTGGCATGCTTCGGCTCTGTCTGTTTTTTCTTGTGCCTGCTACCTTACGCCGCCTGACTGCTACTTTATCTCCTCTCTACACTGTATGGCATAGCCACATTTTTCCCCGTCCAGCTTAGGTCAACATGGCGACAATGTTATTGAGCTGACAGTACTACTAGTCCTGCTGAGAGAAATAGTGCACATAAATCAGTGAGTCGTGGAAAAATAACTGTTTCCAGCAGGGATTTTTAATGTTTTGTAATTTGTGTGGCATGGTTGTGTAGTATATTGAGTGTGCAGTAGTGCCATACAATTTCTAAATTTTTGTTTCGGCAACCCTTCTGTATTTTGTTGGCTTAACTATGGCATCATATTGCTGTGTGTCCTTTTTAATGTGTCATGATCGTCCTTTCTCGGATGCCCAATTTCATTCAAATGTTTTTTGTTCTCACTGTTTCCACGACTGCATCGTTTTAGGGTGTAATAATTTGCAATTGTATGTCATCTTGTTTTTTGAGATAATTTTTTATCAGTCGGAGCCTTGGTAGGTCCAACGCGACCACCTTACACAGTAATTGTTTTAAATGTTTTATAATTTGTGTTATGGAAATTGAGGCTCTGATGAGCAAACCTATGCTGCTCTCCATTCTGTGAATTTTCTTAGAGTCAAGAGGGTGCTACATAATATTCTAGAGTCAAGAAGAAACGTAAAATTTTAAAGCTGTTTGGTAAAGTTTTGGATAATTGTAACTTAACGTAATGCTAAAATGGAGACAAAGTGTGTTTATATATTGTAGATTCATACCCTTGCTTATTAAATGGTTACTTATTGTGATCAATACAACAGATGTAAATTTACTTATCTTTTATGATTGCTAGTCATTCAAAAAATCTTTTCTTTATTCGTAACAGAAAGTGTTCAGGCCTTGTTCGGTGTCTTCTGGTTATTTGTTAAATGTCGCACAGTAAGGCCACCCAAAAGTTCGATATTTCCCATTTCCCTCAAAATGACCGATTCTACGTTTTAAAATATATTTTTCCCCCTAAATATTCCTTTTGCCCCTCGAGAACCCAAAATTTTTTTTAGAGAATATGTAGAAAAAAAATGCTGGCTCTTTAATATGACTCAGATATTTCTTAGCGTGGCTGAAAATCCGCAGATGTTAATTATACAGTAGACAAAATAAGCAAACAGAACATCATTATAAATAAAACACATTTACTTAATTTCGTATTCAAAAGTTTTTTTTTTTTTTTTTAATTTAAAGTCTCGTGTATATGGTGTTACCTATCATCAGACTCTTCTTTTCGAGGTGAATATGAATATATTTTGTAATCCAATCGCAGACCCGTCATGTTGGATTCTGGGACATAGGTTTAAAGCCTCCCTCTTACCCTCGCCTATAAAACCAACCCACTGCTCCAAACCCCAGTATTCAGGGCCAGGTAGAAATGTGGAAAAAGGGGGAAATCCCCTCCTCCAAGATTTTAATTCTTCCTCAGAAATTGTAAATGCCGATTTTGTTTTTATATTAAACAGCGAGGCAATGATATAAATTAAAAAGTATTTTTGTATTAAATTATGCAATTAAATAAAGATAATAGGACTATAGTAATATTACGTATTATTTATAAAGTGAAATTGAATAAAAACAAAATTAATTAGACATGTTGGAGATTTTAATTAATATCCATCACAAAGTACCCATCCCCACCTTTTCCCCCAAAAACTGATTTCTTAATCCACCCCTATCCAAAACCACTTACCACACTTAACACTCTACACTCGCCCTATCCTCCACACTTTTTTACTCACTGTAACCCCACAACTTGCCTCAATATCTCCATTCTGGGCATTTGTCAAATTATAGGATGAGGAATCAACAATACATCCACAACTTTCGATTTTGGGGTGTAATCAATAGTATTATAAATAATTTTTTGTTTGTATTTAATTTATTTAATGTTTTAAAATCTTGAAACCCTAATTGTGCAATATACATTTCATGGCATATATGATTTGAATATAAATTTAAATAATAAAATTTTTTTACCTTGGAAAAAATATTTTGCAATGCGGGTGTTTCGGATGGATACTTCCTGGAAGGGTGCCGTCAGAATGCTCGTTTAGCTCCAATGTATCGAATATTATCAAAGATGCCATGTCTGGGAAATATTTGGAGCTTAGGATGGTAGGCACCTCGCATCCGTAATACGAAGATTGGAATTCAGAATTTATATAATATTCACGTATGGGTAGCTTTCGCTACTAAAAAATATATTTTCATTTTCGACCGTGCAGTGGTCTAACATAGACTTGTCGGCTCTGATACTATGCGGTTTGTTCGTAAGAACCACCAGTATGTTGTAGCGCAGTTTTTCCATGCTGGAAGACATTTTACGACCCAGTGATTTTGCATGGTGGCAGGCAGGGCCAGGCGGGTGACCAGGCTCTAACTTCTAAATGCTATTTCGATCACTTTTTCATTCTAAACATAATTCAACACTTTGACACGTTCGAAAGTGCTCGGGGTCACGTGAGGGACGAACCATCTTATGGTGGTCAAAATAATAGAGATAGGCTGTGGGTTTTCTCCGACTCCCAACACGGCATCCAAATGCGATGTGGCTACCATTATCACCAGCTCCTGCCCCTATTATTATTATTTTTCAATCTTTAGTGAATCCCAGTAACAACGAGAGCAGATCTCATACTTTGAACCTGCTTTCATCGTAAATGGGAACATTATAGCCAACTTCGATTCCATAGCAGATGAGTAGCGATAGGTAATTTTTTATCGACGGTGTTGTGCCCGTATCTCGCAACTGGTCAACCTCGATTTATCTCGTACAATACTTGCTCGAAAACGTGCAGAATCTCATTTCGTACCAACTTGGTGGTGGTCGGGTGGGTCCCGTCCACCTTCGTTAGTCTGCCTCTTATGCGCACAAAGGACAGGCTAGGCAGGATGTAAATATCTTGTCTCTGTATAAGTATTCTAACCTCCCTTCCGACAGCGAAATGTCGTACAAGATATGGCTCGTAACAATGAATTTCGATTTTATCGAGTTTACCGTCAAATTCTAGACGCTGATTCACGTCGAGAATTTTTTCTGCCATGGTGATTTACATTTAAACCGAGGAAGCGGAGAAACTTTGCACTTTCAGGCCTTAGCGCAACCCTTTCTCGCAGCTTACTGATCTCGAGTTCAATGTACCACAGACATTTATGAGTTTTTGTCTTCCCGGTGAAATTTAGTCCGATCATTTCAGGTTCAAATGTAGTGTCATTTGTGTGTTTCGAAAATTTGTCACTTCCTCGTTTTGGTCCACGATCGAAACAGCTACTGCATGGATGCTCTTTGCTACGATCGGAACATAAACGAGCATTCTCGGAGATTCTACGATTTTATATCCACGACCTACAGTGGGAACTAACTCGTAAATAGAACTGCTCGGTTTCCCATTCAGGTAACTACAACTTGCCAAGTTATAGTTTATGGATATGGCGATGACCGGAAAGATGTTTACGGCCCGTGACGACTTGTGTTTCTTTCCTACTTCGTACACACTGGCTTCGAACCCCGGCAAGGGCCCGATCATGCCCGGTTCCATAAAGTCTATGTCTGCAGCGCAAAACATTTCGGCCTTCAAGGAATTCAGATTCCAGTGCAGTTCGAATGCGATGTCATGCGGTAGCGATTTCTTTATGAAGTATTTCATATCCTTCAGCTTGTACGCGCCGGTGGAAATGGCGATTTCTTTCACATGTTCTTCCACTGTGTGCCGGAATGTAGAATCCACATGTTCTTCTATGTTGGATATGGAGTTGTATGTTTGAAACTCCACTAGCCATCACACACCATTCCTCCTCTAGGTCCAAAGGGGAGGGTGAAAGCTATCACTCAACTCGCACGTTTTGCCGCTCAGAATGATGGACACCGACATACTTATGAGATCTGTATGGCTGACAGAGCTGTTAAATTCCAGCATATTATCACTGGAATTAGCGATTGCTTAAAAATCGCTGATAAGTGTCCACATTTCCACATGTTGGGCATCTGCTTCGTTTCATAGTTGTACGTTAGTGTGGTATATTTCAAACACTCGCAAAATTCGGCGGAGCATGCAAATTCCCAAAACTGTTGTAGTATACCACTTGTTTGCCATGTTTTAATGAAGTTACCCAGTGCGTGCTGGGCCCGGCTCTCATGTCTAGGTTGAATTTGACACATATTATGTTTAGGAGGAAAAACATCTCTCATAAACACTCCACGAAAGTTAAGCCGCGTTTACACGTTGCCAGTAGCTCGCATGAAACAGACGAGTTGAGAGGGCCAGCTACTGAAGGCGAGCTACTTTCTACGTGTAAACAGACCAGGCGAGTTATTCGCATGGGCGAGTTGCAACTAGCATTTCAGAGACTGGATGGGTGAGCTACTACAAAAATATTTGTTTTACTGGCGCACTGGCCTTCCCCCACCACACCAATTCCTGGTATCTGCGAGCTACTTGAATCGTGTAAATGCGCTGGGAGCAGTTGGGCAGTGACTTCCTCGTCAGTTTACAAGCGCTGCTCTCGTGGCATACATATCGTGCGCTAATTGATCAAGTTTCGTGAGCTAGGATGACAGGTCGGTGAAGCGAAGAACAGAGTACTAAATTCGTTTGTCTATATCGATATAACGAAGTTTTATGGAATTGTTTCAGTGCGGATTATAAGAATAGTGATGCTCGAAATGCAGCGTACGAAAGCATGGCACAGGAAATGGCGATACCAAATTTTACAGCAAAAGATGTGCCAAATAAAATAAAAAACATGCTTTCGACCTATTGTCAGGAAGTAACAAAAATGTCGAAGAGCAACTCAAGTGGAGCAGGAGCTCTGGATGTCTATACGCCAACAATAAAACGATTCTTCGAGGTGGAAGAAATCATGAAAACGTCAAATACTAAAGCAATCTGGTATGTAAATAATACATGTTCAGTTTATAGATAATGCTTTATTAATTTATCCTAACATTTGCATATGAGCATGTAGGTTACATTAATATTTCCGCTCGGAAGTGTTGGTGAATGCTCTGTAGAGGCATTGTTGCTGCGTAAACACGTTTAGACACACTATGTTTCTAAATGTCATCCAAGTATAGTAGACAAGTATGTGTCCTCTTTTAACGTTCAACTATTAAACTAAATGAGTAACCCTTTCCGCATTATAAAAAAGTACACGAACCAAAGATATAAGGTGAGTCATTTCGCCTTTTGTTAAAAAGCCCTTGCACAGCCATTCGAGCAGATATTGTCGAGAGCGAGCACGTACGAACACATCCTAAAAGTGTAATTATTACTCCGAACTAGACGCTAATGATGATATAGAAAACATTTTGAGGAACTTTGCATCTTATGGTTAAAAAGTAACAGTGTTTTAGTTTTTTGTTGAGTCACAGTTGTTTACTACCTGCAAAAGGTACTAATATTTACGTCGTATTCATGTTTTACCGCATTTGTGTATTAATTTATACTTTCTACACCTATATAGCAAATTAATATTACAGAAGCTGAATAATTCTAGTAGTATTAATGCTGTAGAAATCCTGTATAAATTTACAAAATCATGTTGTTCTGCCAACCAACTGCACCGTGTCCCTAGAAATACTCCATATAATGGTCTCGTACCTTTTCGGGAATTTTTGTTGCTCTGTTGTAGCTTCGTGTACGCAAAATGCTAGGGAGTTCAGAAATCTCAGTTCTCCATGTACCAGGCATAATTCTGACAGCCAGTATGTCCTCATAATCTAACGGACCTGGTGGCGTGTATGTACCTGGTGAAGTGGAACTCATATAGTTAAACAAAGCACATGTGGCCTGTACGATTTTCACTACTGTTTCTGCCTTCAGTGGTATTAGCTTTCCGAAAACACGAAAGCGGGAAACCAAAATACCGAACCCGTTTTCAACTATTCTTCGGGCTTTACTAAGTCTGTAGTTATAAATGTTTTGTTCATAACTTAATGCATGTCCGGAATATGGCTTCATAGGGTAGGGTTATAGACGAAATGCGTCGTCACCTACCAGTATTCCCCCATTAGGAAGCAAAGAGCCAGCTTCGAGTACTGGGAAACGTGAGCCGCACCGGAATACTCCACCATCAGCATTACGACCAAAGGAGCATACGTCAATGTATTTGAAACAATAATCGTGGTCCGCAACTGCAAGGGGCACAATGTTGTCTTCATGTTTATAGTTGAAATATTCGCTCCCGGCGTTAGGAGGGGCCTGAATTCCTATGTGCTTTCCATCCAGAGCACCACAACATCCGGTTTAGTTCCATCGCTCGTAGAAACCACACTGGATAGATTTCCACTCCTCAGTTTTTGGACCTGAAACACGATTATTAGATATCATTGGGTCCGAATACCATGATAATGAATAATAATCCATTTTATTCCATATACACAAACTAACTTCTACCTAAAATTAAATAAAGCATTTCATTATGAACGTTATATTTGTATGTACATAAATTTAGGTCAGCAGTGTAATTAAGATTTAGTTATCAAAATACCTGTAAATGACAGCTTGACATTATATGTGGTTTTAAAATTTTTCGTATGTATATGATATTTACAAACTTGTCAGTGTCATTAGAGTTACAATACTTCGTTTCTTTGTATTTAATAAACAGAACAGTTAAGGGAATCTCCATTGACACAAACACAACCTATCAGTGCTGAACTTGAAAATCAGGAGGACAGAAACCAAACTTCTGCAAGCGTCATATCATCGCCTGCAGGGACATCTCGTATTGTTACATCATCTGCTGAAACATTGGCTACAGGTGGTCCGACAACATCTACTAATACGGGAAGCAAACTCAATATTTCTGTTCATCCTAGTCACCCATAAAAACGATCAAGACTATGAGATGTTTCTGCCGCTGTTCGTGTTACATGAACTAAATGCGAGTTTAAACAAACCTCTCCCACTAACAATGGAAGACGAGTGTACAGTGATAGGCAAACACATTGCAATCCAGTTACTTCAATTGCCTGTAGTAGACCTGTTGCAAGCTCACATGGACATACAACAGATTTTGCTTAAATACAGGTTGAATGCCATGTCATCCATGCCGCAACAACTTGGGTAGCTCTCTACATGTGCTGGCATCGACTCCAGTATTGATGATTTTGTTGTTGAGTGTGACAATGACAGTGAAACATCGTACTGTTAAAACTGTCATTTATACTGTTAAAACTACCTTTAACATTTTCTTTATGTCTACCACCTATGGTATACAATGTAATAGTTTGTAGATTGCATTTTCCCTTATGTAAAAAATAACGAGTATTGACATTTTTATTTTATAGTCCTATTGCATTCTGCAGAGAATACATTTTTTTGCCTATTTTCCTGTGTTTACGAACTTCTAATGTAATTTTTCACTCGTTTAAATCGTAATATGTTTACGGCACCATTGACATTTATGATAAGGGAGTAAAAATATGGGAAAAGTAAGATATTATGTCAGTAAAACATTAACACTACTTACCTTCATATGATATTCAAGCACTTACTTGATTGCATCACAAACTTCAAGTATTATTCTACATATTGCATACTTGGATACCCGAAAAAATGCGGACAGCAATCTCAAATTTGTTCCAGTTGCAAGGTAGGTCAATGGTATCTCCAATTCAATTCTTGCAGAAAGAGCTTCGCGCATCACTGTGTCAAAACGTTGAATGATAGGATATACCATAGACAGAAGTTCTTCGAACTGTTCCGGAGTCAGTCGCATCACACTTTTGAACTCTACAGGATCCTCTACATACAGTTCTCGCAACAACATTGCGCTGTGACCTCCGAAGAATCCATGGCCTTGTCCAAATTGGCTTTTTCTTGCTAGCTTCTTCATCGACTATGTACTAAAGTTCATCACACAAAACTTTACACATTGGCCTTATTATTTTTCTCACGATAAATTCCCATTCTTCAGACATTGTGTTCGAAACAACTCACCCGCACATCCTGTACTGGCCTACTAGCCGCTAGTTATTCAATGCATGCAAACGATCCTAGCCAGCTATTAAATAAGTCGAGTAGCTGGGTTCTAGTCACAAACTGGAATGGTCGAGTTACTGACCCACTGGCAGACCAGCTACTGGCAACATGTAAACCAGGCATTAGGAATCTTCAATTTCTATGCAACCTGCCCCAAGTCCACGTTCGTCAGTGGACGTCTAGGCAGAGGTATTTTGACTTCCATCTTCGATTTTTTCCAATTCCTCCTCCCCCCTTGCAAATGATCCTGTTCCCCTATATGGAGGACGAATGTAGAGTCCTTGGCCGTATTTGTACCCATGATGATAGTTTTCAATGCTCTGTTATGGTGGTGGGTATCCTCTACCTGTTACCGGTCGTTCGAAGCTCGCTTCTTGGCGCTAATGATATTCGTAACTTCCCCCCTGCGATAACAGCCAGATCACCGATTGCAGATATCAGTGCGGGCAGAACCCACCTACCTTGTTCTTCCGTTTTCTCTTAGGGCGCGTTTCTTGTACGTAGAACCATGCCTAGTTCCACCATTACTTTCATGATGTTGGATAACGCATCTGTCGTGTGTCTAGATCTTTGTTTAGGGAGTAAACAATGTCGGGCATGCCTCATCCAGTGCGTTGATACCCGTATCGCCATTTAAGAGCCTATCTTTGTTCCACGGAATCTCGAACGTACAGTTCGAACGGGAGACTGTCGATAAGTGGATCGACAATTCCGTGACCGGATTCCGCTGTCTTTACCTTACGACAAATTCAACTAAACTAAGCAAGCAAATGATAAATATTCTTCTTTTATACATTTTCATTTCAGTATCATTATAGATTTGGAACTGTATGGATGTGAAACGTCAATGATTCATATGCTGTGGTGTCGCTTCTATGGTAAAGCATTTACAGCTTTGTGAAATTAACAACACGAAATAACAAGATGCAAGATGAAAAGTTCGAGTGTAACTTTAGAATACGATTTCTGCCAGAGGCAGTCTTCTCAAAGTATTACTTTTAAGAGACATTCTACAATTTGTAGAACCTCCACCTCCAACTCCACCACCATCTCTGTCTCCACCTGCTCCATTTCCTCAATTTTCTCAAATTACTCAATTTGTTCCACCTTCTTAAACTGCTCCATCTACGCAGGAGAGTGGTGGTATCATGAGTATTATCAACCAAGATGTTACTCTATGCATATACATTTATGCTGAAGATGAAGATATTTATCACGAATCACACTGTGGTGCCTTGTTGCCTTCTAGAATGCACGACCTTATTTGTGGTCCACCGGGTTGCAGCAAGAAGTGTGTCCTACTGAGCCTCCTGGAAGAACTGAATGGTCTTAAGTAGTAGGAGCATAATGTTTCTGGATACAAAGTGCAAGAATGGTACAAGTGTAATTTCAAAAAGTGAGGTTAGTTTCGGTGGGCCCCCCTCCCCCACACCTCCAGAGGTGTGCTTTGATTGGCTGTTCCCCTTTCCTCCCTCTACACCCATCCCCACTCCTCTACCTGAGATGTGCTGTGATTGGATGTTACCCAATCCTGGTGGGTGGTGCTACCCCTCTTTTGGTGTAATTGGATCTTGAAGCATGAAAGGCACAAGAGACCTTCATTAGAGGTTGGTTGTTTGGAGTATTGTGGGGGAATGAACTCTGGAGTGGCTTAGGGGTTCACCCTTCGGTGTCTAGAGTGTCTGTTGGTGGGTGAGGGAAAAGGGGGAGCAGGTTAGGCCTATCCTGGTCGGTGTCTGACGAAGTAATGAGCTCTGATAGTGGGTGAGGGTAGAGGGTCGGTAGCAGTATAGGTGTTGTTTCTTCGAGGGTCTGGCAAGGTATGGGCTCTGGAGCAGCATAGGAGCTCACCTTTCCATGTCTGGAGTAAGGCTGAGCTCTGAGGGTGGATTAGGGGATGGGTAGAGTGTTTGGAGTTGTATAGATGTTTAAACTTTGATGTCTGGCAAGGGAATGTGCTCTGAGGGGGAGCAGCATTGGTGTTACCTCTTTGCTGTCTAAATGAAGCTGAGCTCTGGAACAGAATAGCTCCTACCTGATCAAAGGTTGGAGAGCGATGAGGTTGGAATTTTGTTTATTGACCATTACAAATCAAAAAATTGAATTTTAAACATCACAATTTTGGAAAACGGCTGTTACAAATCTAACACTTAATTTTGATGAATATGAATTGTGCAATGAGTAATCACTAAGTAATTGGCATTTGAACAATTACAATCAATGAGCATTGATGCAATATTTAATAATTACCAATTGAATATTTACCAATTGAACAAATACAATTAAATAAGTACCTACACCATAAGTGCACATCCGCACCCAGCTGCTCATAACTGAACTCAGTTTGTGTTTAGGTAATATTTTTAGTTAGAAGGTTGACACTAATTAACAAGATATTATTTATGTTTAACACAGAACAACTTGGAGCACATCTTATAACATTGAAAATTAAAACATGCCAACTTTGTTTATAAAATAAAATAATACATTTCAGCAATACAATTGACAAAGATATATATTTATAATAATTGATGTACTTTAACACCATACTGCATACAGTCTTAGTTTTGGACTTAGCTTGGTGAAACCATCTGCCAATTTATTCTGGGTATCAACTCTTTTGATCTTAATTTCTTCCTCTTGGACCTTTTCTCTAACAAATAAAAGATGAATTGAAATGTGTTTCATGTGTTTATGTCACATAGGATTTTCTGCTAATTTTACAGCAGCAATATTATCGACGAACAATGTACCTTCCTTATAATCAGTCATTTCTTGGAGAAATCTTTTTAGCCATATATATCTCGTATTCCCTCACTGGCAGCAACAGTTTCTACCACTGTAGCAGAAATAGAAACAGAACACTGTCTTTTGCTAAACCGCAATATGGCACCTCCAGAGTATAAACATACAATGTCAATAGTAGATCTAACAGTCTGCTTATCGCCACCAAGATCTGCATCAGAGTAACATTCAATAATTCCTTTTTTGTAGTCTTTCTTGTAGAAAATCCCAAGTTATAAAGTCCCATTTAATTAACTAAATATTCGCTTGATACTGATAATGTCACTCTCGGAAGGATTGTCAAGTGTCCTGGAAGCAATATTTATTGCATAAGAAATATCCGGTCTTGTGCAAATCATTAAGTACATAAGGAATCCCACAGCTTCCCTCTAAGGAAAATCCCTTGTCTTAACGCTAACATTTTCCTTCAATGACTCCATATTCTCGTCTTTCAACATAGGTTTACTTACAGCCCGACACTCATTCATTTAAAATGTCTTGAGAAGCCTTTTAATGTAGGAAGTTTGACTGACCTTAATATCTTCCTTACTCCTTTTAATTTCTAACCCGAGGTAATAATCAGCTGGTTTAATCTTTATTTCGAATTGATGTTTTAATTTTTCTATTAGCTTTAACACTGATGCAGCAATTAACCCATCGTCAACATGCAAAGCTAAGAATATTTTTCTGCCACTTAGATCCTTGATAAGTAGACAGGGGTCTGCAGTGCTAATTTTAAATCCCAGATCAAGCAGGAAAGTCTTTATGTTATCGTTCAAACAATGTGGAGCCTGTTTTGAGCCCATACAGGTTTTTATGCAAGCTGCACACCTTTTTGAAATTGTTATTGGAACCTTCTGGTTGTTGAATGTAGATCTCTTTTTTTAGTTTCCCATTAAAAATGCAGTTGATACATCAAACTGAGAGACCCCCATGTTTTCATTTGCAGCAATACCAATCACTGTCATAACTGTAGTTTGTCTTGCATCTGGGCTAACAGATTCGTCATAATATTCACATTTTGTCTGGCCAAAACCTTTCACTACTAACTGTGCTTTATATCAGTTAAGACTTTCGTCTGGTTTATACGTCTTAGTAAATACTCATTGTAAAAAAAATCTCATTTATTAGAAAGCAATTTGACATTATACATCATATATTTAGGTTTATTTATGTTATCTTGGTTCCTCAGATTTATGCCTCTTTTCCATTTTATGTCTTCATGCTCTACTCCTGAGTCTAAGCTATCTTCATCCATCACCTCTTCTCTTTCTTCAATTTCTGGATTTTTTTCTTGATATTCTGTGCCTATTTCTTCTTGATATTCTCTTTGTTCTTTCTTATCTTCTCATGTTCCTCTGTCATAATATATACTGATTCCTGTTCCATTAATTGATTGAGATAATGATTTTAAAACGATTGGTGATTTGAGTAATTTCTGTTCATTCTGGTCACTCATAAAAACGATCAGGATATGAGATGTTTCTGCCGCTGTTCATAAGTTACATGAACTAAATGCGAGTTTAAACAAACCTCTCCCACTAACTATGGAAGACAAGTGTACAGTGATAGGCAAACACATTGCAACCCAGTTACATCAATTGCCTTTAGCAGCTCACATGGACGTACAACAGATTTTGCTTGTTTGATAATTCCTGCAATTATCCTATATAAAGGCAGGTATCATTCTGGGTTTTATAGTTTTATACTCACAAACAAATAATGATTATTTCAAAGTTTGGACATAGCATTATAAGATGTAGTCATCACAATACATGTTAAACCAAAAATCGCGATGCGAATTGTGATTCAATTTGGAAATACATTATGTGATGTAGGTATGGCAGTAAAAGATAATGATGTGGCGAACAAAAGGTTTGTGGAAGACGTAAACACTGTTATTGTAGATATATTTAAATCGCAATGACCTGAAATACAAGTGACATTAGTAAAGTTAAATGAAGGTAATTGAAAAGTGATTACGAATACTAGTTTCATTTCGGAAATTCTAGCAAATGCTTTAGCTTCATTACAGATTATTGGAAGTAAATTTCATGCATATATAAATCAATTAAAAAGTGAAATAAATTATTTGGTATGCAACTAGTATTGCAGAGCAACTTGAAACAAGAATGGAAGAGATGATGCAATATATGTGTTGAACTTAAACATCCTGTTTAGTTATGCAGACAGACATGAAAAAGCAAACTAATTATATTGCAAACACTAATCATTCTTGTTATTAATTAATTGAGAAGTAGCATTTGAAGTAAATTGAATGCTATTTTAGAAAAAATTACTTAACCCCAGACTAGTCATATTACTTTTGCACCTAGAAAACAGGTTGAATAAGTTATTTAAATTACGAGGTAGAAGTGAAATAATAAAAATAGTCCGACTGCTTAGGAATAACATAATGTTATAATGCTATGAAGGATAAATATTTCCAAGCTAAATGCAAACAAATGGAATGGGATGTTTTTACAAAGAAATATTTAAACCTAGTACAAGTAAATTGAAAACATTACTACATGTGTCGAATGATAAACCAGCAGAAATTAAGTTAGAAAATAATTTAAATTAAAAAACAGTACTTTCTCAATTAGCATGAAAAATTTTAACTATAAAAAGTTCTTTGCATTCATGTGATACAACATTTGGTGTATATAGACATATTAATGTATAATTTCTGAGAGATTCAGTAATTGCATATTTGCCTGAAAATATAAATCGAATAGGTGATTATGTAACTGATACATGTGAAGGATTGTATGAGTTGTTGTTTAGAAAGAATTCTGAATGGATACTCTGACAATGATCTGGAAAAATATAAGGAACTTGTTACAGGCACAAATGTAAATAATCGTCCAGGAGATGAATATCACCCGAAATATTAGGTGATATTGTTGGAAGTGAAATATATAAATATGAAGTGGGTGATCGATTTTCTCTGGTATATTGGAAAGATCCTAACGAGTTAGCGGACAGATTAAAACTTCTCATCGCATCAAAACAGGCTAGGAATAATTCACATACAAATAAAATTGTCTCTATTATTGTAGAATTGACTGAAGATGGTTATATTCATAATGGAGTTTAGTAATATTGCTCAAGAATTACAGGCTCTTGCTCGAATAAAGTTCCCTAGAAGAAAAGTTATTACTCTATGAATGAATGATTTGTTTGAAGGTGACTTACACGATATGACATTGCTTTCTAAGTGCAATAATGGATACAAGTATATTTTTATAGTAATATACATTTATTCAAAATATGTTTGGGGCATAACTGTGAAGAACCAGACTGGAAAACAAGTTGCAGCTGCAATGCAACCAGTATTAGAAGTAAGAAAGAACACCTAAACATCTTTACACCGACAAAGGGGCATGATTCTTCAATATTGATTCCAAGAAGCTAATAACAGAGTATGGGATTAACGATTGTGTAACGTCCTCTGAAATTAAAGCTGCTCTAGTAGAACTTTTCAACCAGAGTTTAAAGCAGCTTATATATAAATATTCACTTTGCATGGAACTTGCAAGTGGTGTACATTTTGCCAGAAATGCTGAAATTGTATCATTCAAGATACCATCGAACAATCCAGTTGGCACCTGACAAAGTTAAAGATAACAGGTTATTGAAAACTATAAATAATAATCCTAAAGTGATCAATGAGAGAAAACAAGTTTAAAGTCGGATAATATGTATATTACTTCAAGGTTAAAGGTGTTTTTGAGAATAAAAACACTGTCAATTGGTCGTATGAAATATTTAAAGTTACTTCAGATAGACATTCGTTTTCTAGAGTATATAAGTTGGAAATCTATGGTGGTGAACTGATAAAATATGGCTTTTATGAATTTGAATTACAAAAAGTTAATTCGCCAAATGAATACTTAGTTGTCAAAGATATTAGAAGGGAAAAGGATAGGTTACTGGCTTGTTGAAAACGATTCACAAAAGCTTATGATTCATGGGTGAAAAATGAAGACCTTACAAGATTGAAGTAATATGTGTAAAGTGTTACTCAGTGTATTAATAAAACTTGAAACATATTGATTGTGTTTTCATTTCATAAACCTGGGCTTATTTGTGACTTTTAATAAATATGTTACATACAACATAATATTTTTTAATTACATATATTACTCTTGTTAAACTGAAATGAGTTCAAACACAAATACTATTACAACAGATCATTAACTAATAAGGTTTACACATAGAAGCATGTCACACCTTTCATTTAATAATATAACAATTTTTGGGACAGTTGGACTGTAGATTATATCTATTGATATTCTGATTTCAGTTATGAGTGGCTGGGTGCAGATATACAATTAGGGTGTTGGTACTGATTTAATTGTATTTGTTCAGTTGGTAAATATTCTATTGGTAGTTATTAAATATTATATCCATGCTTATGATAGTAATTGTTTATTACAAATTACTTAGTGATCACTCATTGCATGATTTGTAACAGTCGAAATTAAATGTTAGATTTGTAATGGTCATCTTCCAGAAATGTAATGGCCAAAATTAAATTGTCTGACTTGTAATGGTCATTGCACACAATTTCAACCTCATTGCATATGTAAAAATATATGTGTGAGCAGCATACGGCACATAAAAGAGTATTTATTGTAAAAACATATCTGAGAATATGAGAAGTACAGAAATAACAAAATACATCCTACCGTTTACCGATTTTAAAGCCCAAGCATTATGGCAGGCCGTCTGTGTTGGTAGCAGTAGCGGCCGTCTGAATACAAGTTTTTGTGTCTCAGTTTCTATGGTAATTTCTAAATGCGGTCGATCAGGGCTTAAACATTTAATAGATCATTTTTCCTCGAAAGTCTGTTTCCTGTACGAAAAAATTGATTGAACGGAAATCATTTCAAAGCTTGGAAAAACAACTAATCAATGCCTCTCAGTCGTGCCGACTGCAAGTAGTACCCTGACAAATAAGTTAGCGTTAGATCGATAATAAACTTACAACATACCTCAGTTAAAGCATGTCTTGTCCAGAGTACAGTGTCCAACAAAACAGAAAAACGCACACGTACAAATAATAATTTATTGAAAATTGTTGCACTTCCACATGATAAATTTCACAAATTAATATTTAAAACTCGTCAGCTTAGCACAATAAACAAGCACTTGTTTACTTTTGGTACAATAATTTACTTTGGTTTTAATGTCGCACTTTCAACACTGCTGGCATCTAGCGGGGAGTTACGGTGGTGAAATCTCGTTTCTTCAGTCAGTGTTGCTACCAAATTGCAAACGTTGGAACCGCCTCCGTATGATACAGCACCGCCAGCGTTGTGCACTTGTCCAAGGTTAAAACTCCCATAAGAGATGATGTCACTTCGAAGTGCACATGCGCAGATAGTGTAAAACCAGAGCACAAATTCGCTGTGCACTTCACAGCATTGCAACATCACATATAGCAGAATAAAAATACCATATATTCGTGATCGATGCAACGAACTCTGATAACTGTGTTAGGGCCACAATATTTCCAGAAATTATATAAAATTTCACAAAAAAAATATTTGGCAGCAAACTGCGTGTGCATGTGCACATGTGCTCTTTCATACCGGACGCTACTGGTGTTGGTGCAGTTTTGCATGGACGACACTAATTTACGTCATGTTTATGACGATCACTTCAATTCGGACATAACGATTACAGAATTCAAAGATAAGTGTTCTATATGCTGGAAGGAAAAGTTCAGTACATTTGAGATTGTAAATGACTGCCCGCTACATTAGGGAAGGTACAGGCGTAGGTTAGATCAGTTCATCCGAAAAATGCAACCATGAGTCACAGAATGATTTCCAAATTTTCCGAGATTGCTTTATCGAGGTGTCCGATGCATGTATCCATTATATTCTGGCTATGCCTTGCAACATCGGTTTTCATAGCCAGTTTGGAAATTTAAAGATTGTGTTGCGCCTACAATTGAACCGATGTCGAAAGGTATAACCAGAATATAACGGATACATGCATCGGACACCTCGATAAAGTAATTTCGGAAAATCACGAATTATTGTGTACAGACAAAGCCATGCATGTACGAAAAGTCTTTTCCATTCAGTGAACGATGGATAACCAAGCCGAACTGATGAGTGTGCTTCAGTGAGTGATCAAGAAAATACGGACTAAATACTTACTCGCGAAAACTACCAGAATAACCATCCAGACTCAAAGGGAAGAGGCTGTCAAACCTGGGTTAAATTAGAAAAAAAACCGAGTGACAATGCTCGTTTTGAAATCAAACATGAAATAAAAGTGGCAGAACCAGGCACCATGAGTAAATGGAAAAGAAGTCCGGAACTTGTCGAATCTGAAGAAGATTTTCCCCTGATCGATTTGCTGTGTGCACGGGAATGCAAACGCACACAAGAGCATGGATCCTTAGAAGAATGCCTTCCGTTACCACAGACATTACAGTTAGAGTCTCTAGCAAGGTAGATGGAAATTGCATGTATGTTGATGCTACAGAAATAGCACTTCACTTTGATGGCAGTTAGCCTAGGATGATATTCTTTAGAAGCACTTTGATCGACATTACGTGAAGGAGAAGCTGAACCTAGAGCCTATAATATTATTCAAGAACGAAATTTTGTGGCATTATGCCCAATTTGAGAGAGGTGGGGGAGAATGGGCCTAGAGGGGATCGATAGTAGCCCATGGGGAAAGAGGCGATTTATGATTGCCGACCCCTCTCTACTCTCATTTCCTTAAGGAGGGGGGGGGGTGTTTCATGACCCGGGATTAATGTTAGTGTATACCATTCACTTTGTCCTAGGCCCTACTCTTCACAATATATTAATAGCAACTTTTAAATGCTTACCATAATTTTCACGGCTGCATGCAAGCATTCGGAAATATGTAAGTTCGTATATTATGTTGAACTCTTAGGCCCGGTTGCACTAAGTTACTGTTATTATTGCGGCCGAATTATAGTTTGTTGCGTAGATCATAAATTTGATTATTTTTGGAATTCTGAACATTTATGTGTTTTACTTCCAGGCCTGAATACATAACTTCAATTTGAGTGCATTATTGATTATCGAATCATATGCAGCGAATAAACTAAAACTGCAAGAATCTGGCAATATTAAATAATGTATATATTACAATTTAATAAAAGTGTAATATATAGGAAACATATGACACTGCAATTACTGTTTTCCTAACTAGTTTCCATAAGTCGACACTTTCCTGAATACTCTAGCATTAATTTTGCTACCATTTCCCGATTATGTGTTTATTACTGTTTAATGTTATGCTAATAATATAAAAATAATAATTCTCTTTCACTTTCCAAATTTATTTGCGAGTAGTCTAATGTATTTGTTTATTGTTTACAGTTTTATCCCTATAGTGAAACTTTATCCAACGCAATGGGCTGTTCAAATATTTTATTTAGATATACAGAGAAAATCGGGATAAGGCGTGTGGTGAAACATAAAATACAGATAACCGAGATAATCTGGAACTTAATCTCGATAAACTCTCGTTATCTCGCATGGTGAAACCGGCCCTTAGGTGGTGGTTTAAGCCGCCAACAAGAACGACATCGGGAAGACGTTTTCTGCCGCCATTTACAAACCATTTGAGGTACAGTGTTGGTAGTTGGTACGCCACTTTATTATGTTGACCTCTAGGTGGTGTTATATGCTGCTGGTAGGCGCCTTTGAAAAGTGCCCTTCGAAAAGTGCCCTTCGAACCAACACATCAGCCTAAAAATTTCTCCCATTCCCCTTTTTTGCCTTCATAAAGTGAAAGTGATATAAGGCTCAATTTGTATCGTACTTTGTTGGAATTTGGTACTTTCCTTTGATTTAAGCACTATGTCTCTGCTAAAACAGATTAGACCCTTTGGGCTATGTCCCCTTTCATAAATGCATACCATAATTTGTACTATAATTATGATACAAAGCCGTATTCGCCCATTTTCCGCAGACCATAATTGGTACTGTGTACCATAATTTCGATATTTTGTACGATTAGTTCGAAATTCATACCATAGTTGGATCTGCGCCTCCCCAACTTTTCAATAAGGTATCGTATGTTCATGTCGGACCAATAGATCGCCAACAAGTATTAAATATACTTTATTTATACCATAATGAAACCATTTTCCCCATTTCAACTGCACGACGGGATGTGCGAGCTAGCGCAGATAGGCACGAGCGAGCACATGCCAGAGTTAGCAGACAATACTGTACCATAAATACAATTTCGTACGATTACCTGCGTCACCGACTGTGGCTTAGCCCACGGATTCTACAGGCCGATCCCTTGTAACACTTTATTCAGGTTTATAAAAGCACATATACACTGCCGGCCACTAAAACTGCAACAGCAAGAAGGTCGTGCCTGTAGGACCCTACATAGTGGAACTACATGACGGCGTGATCAATTATTAAGCTGAACGACACAGCACGTACGCTTAAGATGACAATGACAAGCAGTGTATAAGTGGTGGTTGACGGCTGCTGTGTTTCACTGCAGTTACTCTTACAGTTACCTACTAAACTTAAATATGGAATTAATAAAATTAATATTCCAAAATTAAATACTTTATTAATGGAAAAAGAGGAAGTTTAACAAGTTAATGTCCACGGTAGTCTTCCAGAATTATATGAAATGAACACAGTTAAAAATCTACATGTATATTAATCATTAACAGAACTAAGCCACGTGAAAGGCACCGAGACACTTTAAAACAACCATTTAATGATAGGATTTCCACGACGTTTGTGATCTGCTTGTGTTTCACTTTTATAATGCTATTTTGCCTTGAGATATCGGTTGTTCAGATTCATCAGAAGATTGGTGCCGAATGCTAAACCCACTTCGACAGTTTGCTCTCATAATCGTGATGAAGAATGTGAAGCGTCCGTGGAACTTCTAGATCCACCCTATGGAAACGCCTCTCCATTACCTCGAGCTGTTGCAGCCTCCACCTCGTTCATCAAGTATGGCAATTCGCTAAGATAAGCAATTTCTAGAGTGTATAAAAACAGAGTACCTGTTTTTCTATAACTTATAATGCCGGGATGCAAATTTTATTTTTTAGATACTTAAGTCCCTCAGTTGCAAATTTAAAAAAAAATATTTTTATTTGTGAAAATATAAAAATAATATCTAGTTAGTTTCCATTTAACTTTTCCATAATTGTATATAAAGTACTTGATTTAAAATTGTATAAAGTTTTGTTTTTAAAATGTTTAGATATATAAGTTACATAAATAAATATTTTATATTCCTTCACTGTAATAGTCCCACAACCAACTGAAGAGACCCAAGATATGAGTATGTTAATAAAACTAAATGTTGTAATTCTTTACTGAACTGTAATGCAACTGTTGATCTAGAAGTGGTACATAGTATTAAGATTTTTTTTACCATTCTAATGCTTTAAATAATTCGGAAAAAAGTATAACAAAATAAATGTTATATTTATTTTTAATTATAATAGTATCCTGTAGTTAAAGGGTAATGGATTTTAAGTTGGGAAAATTAATGGTTAGTAATTTCTATTATTGTATAATTGATGTTGTTTTAATCACTTTATTGATACACATATCTGTAGTCTTGGAAATAATCTATGCAGACTTGTAATAGGATAGGAGACTGCTTCCTCTTAAACTAGTACGCCTATTTGCTTCTAAATTATGAAATTTAAAATAATTTAACTTCCTTATTTTTTCATATTTTCAAATTCGATAATTTTAAATTAGATAACCCCTTTTTAAAACCACGTTTTAGACACCTGAAATTGCATTGAGCTGAATTCTTTGAAGAATTATCTTCGGTCCAACGACGACAATGGAATACTATGATACTGCAGCCAACATAGAACTCCAAAGCGCCAATCGCCCACATTCTGATACCAGATCCAGCCACAGTGGAACCCACATTCTGTTGTTCAACAGCGTTTATCCGGAGAGTTTGGTTTCCTGTGTTCAATATTGATCTAGTTCAGGGATCAAATCTTTTAAAAACAAGGGAATAACATGGTATCCAGCCAGTATCCAGCCTTCTTACGTAACACAAGCCTTTATACTTGGCCAACATCCATGTCCGGTAAAAATTGTGTTGCTGTGCACTTGGTGTGTGTCCTTATTCTACATGCCTGTGTTCTTGCTAAATTTTAATTAGACACAGCCGAAGTCCTGTTTTTCTCTCAAGCTGCTTTAATTTCTCTCAGTAAACTTTTCAGAAATAGAGGCATGTAAGGTTCGGTCTTAACTGTTTCACGGCCTGATGACAGCTGTCCTCGGTAACACCCTGAATACAACTGTACAATATATTCGGTCCAGCTTCAACCCCTTCTGATATACGTTAACTATTTCTATTGATTTTATTCCAAACTATTTAATTACATATTTAAGTTATTTTCCAAAACAATTTCAATTGAATATAATGGTGAATATAAAAATTAATTTATGACATGATTGTAAAAATTAAATTTCGATTATGGTAAAAATAAACTGTATTTAGAGCATAAGTTTAAAAATTAAACTTAAAAGTTATTGGGTAATACTATGTTACATGGTGTTAAGACTTTTAAGTTTTTACATTGTTAAATAAATCTAAATAAATAAGAAATGAATTATTTATTTTTATCTAAACGTTAGCTTATTGTGGTCTATATTTCAACAAATTTTGTGTTTTTTTTTTTTTAATACGTATTAAGTAAATACTCAGCCACGTTGAACAGCGGCCATTATTTTACACACTATTTCTAGGAAATTTATGGGGTTTTCTAATTGGAAAAAAAAATTTGGGGGTGAAGTAGGCATTTTCGAAAACCAAATAAGCCATTCTGACGGAAAAACTGGACTTTTGAATTGTTGGGTGGCCATCTTGTGACGAAATGCTACATGATGGATGAATCCTGAATCTTTTTTCTCGCCTTTCTGCTCAGACACTTATCCTCGATCTACTAATGGAAATTGCCATTTCCATTCACAAAACTAACTTATTGTAAGGTTTTTCTGTCGTACTCGGAAGGTGGCGAATTGTAGGAATTTCGTGGTAAGGAATGTTGAGTTTGGATATTTTAAACACTTTTCCTACTTCTGTTATATTATCTAAAAAAATTTGGGGTTTATAATTTTCTATAATTGATAAAATATAGTTTTTTTTAATTTTAAAGTTTTTAGTGTAAGAACCTATACTTAAGTCAGAATTTAATTATCGTATATAATATCTTTAGGTACTGTACCTAGATTGTTTATTGCTTTAACCTTCACATTTCAATAAGTCATGGTCTCTCAATTGTAGTGAATTAAAAAATAAGTTCTTAAGTAATCAGAAATATGATGTGAGGTACTATAAAATAATTGTACAATAAATTTAGTTGTTATCATTATGGAAACAGTATGGAACTGTGTTCCCTTTTCTGGTCCCTCTTAACACTGATAAAGTAGCATCCAGACACACAAGAGATGGCACGTGAGTGGGCTTGCGGCATGTTGATGTGCTCAGAACCTCACCCATCTGCGCAGGATGTTTGGTCACTCTACCGAGAGTTAGATGCACGGAAGAAGAAGCCTTCAAGCTGCTGTGCATGGCCTTAGTTGGAGCAGAGGACTTGTGATATGACCATATCTCCTCGTAAACAGCTGAACACTGTCTGTATTCGTGATACAGAACCAATTTCCCTAAGTGAAATGTATGACATAGGCCCAGGCCATTCCTCTATGTGAAAAAGAGTGTTTTCCACCATGTGTCACATGCGCCAAATTGTAATCAACATGAAAACGTACCTATGCACGGATACACATGCTTGGGTGAAACTTAGTAGACAAACAAGAGACCACAGTGAGCACACAATATCCGTAGTCAATAGTTAGCCATCTTAGCATCTCTACAACTCTCAAAATACGGCAGATTTTTTTTTGTGTATAAAGGCTGTTCACGATAAAGTGAGCTCTTTTGAAATCAACCTTACAAATATGTCACTGCTCTTACCTGTATGTATTTTACCGGTCGCACTGACTGACATACGCCCGGTAAGTTGGTAATGACGGATGGAAAGTAGTTCCATACATTAACATCGAACAAAAAGTGTTAGGTAACCATTTGTGATAATTTAAATAATTTTTTGCGCTTTCTGTTTTTTTTTTTTTTTTTTTTATACCTCAGTGTGTAAAGATTTGCAGATTTATAACATGTTTACTCTTTTAAGAATTTCACAGTTCCCCTTGACCGAATCATTTATAAAGTGATGAGGCTCATGGCAATGTTAATTTTACATAAGGTGGAAGATTACACAACGTGCATGCAACTAGATCCTAAGCAGGGCTTTTAAAAGTGCTCATTTTAACGTGAACAGCCTTTATCTATTAGTGCAGAACAGAATGGGTGTTAGCGGCGGCACATTCCTACGGGAGGTACGTTACATGCCAGATGGTGACATGAGTATACGTGTTCACAGCTGCTGAGTTTCCGCACGTCAGTGGCGAAGCTGCTAAACGTGGAGGGTCTGATGCCAGACTACGATATCATGGCGCGGCTACAGAAACTGGTGCAGGCCCACCGCGACTTCACGATGGTGTCTCGGCGCTACGATGACGGACCTCTGATGACAAGCGGCTGCCGGACACCTCTGCTGCTCGGGCACAGCCCTGCTGGCACACGCACGCCACGCTACAACGACTCTGGCTTCGTCGACCCTCCAGATCTCAGTGTACTTGATGACAGTGAAGACATGAACGACATTTACAACAAGCGGCCACTGAGGAGCTCGCCTCCCTGAGCTTCCTCTCACCTGCCCGCTGTCTTCCACAACTACGTCCATGTAACACCTGCCACAATATTAACTACCCTGCTATATATGGCTGTGAATATTAACTAATACTTCACAAGTAGAACTGTACTCCGGTCTCAGGATAAATTTCCAGCGCATTATCAGTCAGTTCCTTGCTCTGTCAAGTCTCTTAAACATGCTATGTACGCCAAAAAGTGGTCTTGAAACACAGCTACATAGAAGTAGTAGTTGGTTCATCAACCCTAGGCGAACGTTTAGCCAAACTATCGCTGGTTTCAGGCAAAAATTTAATATTACCAAATGTAGTCTTTGTTTTGTTTGTAAATAAGGATGCAAAATGTATTAGGTATAAAAATAAAAGGATACCTTGTTACGGTAAATGACGAGTTGTGTATGCCTCTTTCCATGCTAAGAGGACAAGTTTAACTTTTTTACAGACCATACTTCGAAAGACAACGGCTATAGTAAAAATGTTACAGTAAATAGGAAGCAACAGAGATTTCGACATTTAAGAGTCCTATACACCGCCTTTAAAGGCAGCATTTTGACAGATATTTATTTAGCCTGTAGTAAAAGTAAAAAACCCGCATTCGCACTTGGTGGACGCGTGATACACCTGATTTGAAATGGTTGTAGCACGGTAACTGTATGAGTCCTAGAAATTTGTAAGGGAAATTTCCGAGAATCCTGTATGTTTCAACAAAAATTAATAAATGTGCGATAGTGAAATTGCAATGCATACACGAACATTAAAACCGTATTTACACAATATTATAAAATAAATTTCGCCAAAAAGGAGACAAAATTTTTATTAATAAAAAACTATGCAAAATGGCCAATACAATGACAAATGGCCACAAGAACCCTGAATAAAAGACCTGGAAATCTATTTTTTTCTACATGAATCAACTAGTCATCAATTCAGTAAATTAATGTAAAACATGTCAAAACAAAAGACAAAAATTAATTTAAAAGTATTATACGTAAGGGCCAAGAAAATTATACAATCGAAAACAAACATGACACAAACAAAGCAGACATGAATACAAAACAAGAGAGCAGAATCAGCAGGAGAAAAACATCGCGATATACCGACAGTGTGGCATTTCGAGAGCTGACATCTACTCCCATCAGAAATATTCCTTCCCCGAATTTTTATGAATCACTCTGTCCGAAAATAGCATGACTCCACAATGTGGCTCTACGACCCCATTTTTGTGATGAGGAGTTGAGGAGTAGTCATTCCGACACTACCCCACAATTTGCCTCAGAGTCGGCTGCATTCAACAACATTTAGAAACTAATTACTAAACTATCAGCAATATTGAATGCCATCAACCATTTTGGATTTATGGGTTTGCAGGCTATTGGATAACCTTGACCTTTGGTGGTTATCTCATTTCCACCCAATATCTTGTTTCCGCCTATTACTCGCATCTGTTCGACTTAATTTTGTTTCTATAATGTTCCAGGTCATTGGAGCCATTGTGTTGCTTCATGCTCTAACATTTCTTCTTGCCTATCACTTACCTCTCTCTACCACCATCTAAGTCGTCGAACGACACACCAGAGCGTGTATCTCTCGCATGTGCATCTCTCACATCCGTTCGACTCCATCTTGTTTATGACTGCTAGGGGTGTTTCATTACTTACCTCTGACATCCATCTTTGATTATGGAGTACATTATAATATTCTGCAAGTAGATATTGTTATGTACTCTGTTTAGTATTGCTTTCCTTGCTCCATTCGGTTCGCAAGAGCGAAAGTATGTCAGCTGAGTGTAATGTGATAAGCTCGAGGAAGGTCATGAAGGAATGTTTGAAAGACAGGTATGTGATAATCCTACAAGGAATCTTATTTATAAAGACATGTCACTACATGCCACCGCGATAAGCATATTGTAATTTCCGGGCTACTGCCATTCAGGTGATTAATTTTTCTGTGGTTATCTTTGAAAGAATGATCTGGTTCATTGCCCTTGCCTCTTTCAACGAAACTCAGGGTACAGGGAACCTGGAAGTCCAGAGAAACTGCTTAGGCCGTGACGGAACTACAAACTGGCCGTTTAGAGTTTGGAGTGGAGGATTGAACAGCCTTAAGAGCCAGGTGTGCGAAGAGAGTAAAGGGACGAACCAGAACATTGGGGGGGGGGGGGCTAGAGTGACAAACAGAGTAGATGTATAAAGCCGATCCTGGCGCAGAACGATTTTTACAATAATTTTAGCAAAAAATACAAGAAAAATACCGTCAACTCTTTCTTGCTATTTGTAACGAAAGTACAGGAAGAAATTTAAAACTCAAAATCTGAAATTTATTGAAAAAATGCTAAAAATCAAGAAAATTTAAGCTAAAAGCAAGCAAATTTATTGTTTTCAAGCAGATTTTTCACATTGCTAAAAATAGCAAATTTTTTTGTTTAAAAAACAAGCAATTTTCATTCAAAACAAGTAATTAAGCCTAAAATCACACAAATATTGCACTATTTCACAAAAGGGCCATGCCGAAATTTTGATGCTATAAAAACCAGAAATTTGCACCAAAAGTAAAAAAAAAGAAGCATTAACTGTTTCTTGCTATTTGTGATGAAAGTGTAAAAAAAAATTTAAAATCAAAATCTGAAATGCAATGAAATCATCATTATTGAAGTTCTACTAATTTTTTTTATGTCTTATATTTGCTCTAGATTTTCACCAATTTCTCGAAGGTCATATTTATCGTCAACGTTTTCTAAGATCGACCATTGTAAGCTTCGTAAATTTGAATGAAATTTGTAAACTATATTTTTAAGATCTTCAGATGTATTATTTAATCTATAGGAAAAAATGTTTGACCTACTGTCACATTTTAAAATGTTTGTGAAACTACAAGACAACACAGGCATTTTTAGTTTTATTTATAAGGAAAAGAAACTTATTTAGAGTTACAAAAATGCTCTTTTATTTGATCAAAAATGTTTAAAAGTTTTAAACATAACCACTCAGCTTCAAGCTCAAAAATGGTTTTAAACTACCAGAACAATTTGTTTATTCCTCCATTTATAATATTAAAAATTTATAAATCTTCAGTACGTCTTTCTTTCAAATAATCGTAAGAAAGATTCATTCGACTAATTAAAACCACATTACAAATGGTAACTGCCTCCTTAGGAGCTTTATTAAAATCGACACAAATTTTATATTTGTTGTTTCTTTAACTATGGTTGTTTTTCTGTATGAACAATCAATAATATATAAAGGCCTTCGCCCCCAAAATGAATAGTAATTAATATCACAATCAAAGTTTACAGTTGGTTTATAATAAAGTTCATTATTTCTATAGTCTGTATCTAGGTTGGTTTTTGAATTTCTAAAATCAATATAAGCAAGAAATTGTTTAATTGTTTTCTAGTTTTCTTTAGGAAAAATTTCGTTTTTAGAATTTTTAACGTAAATGTTTCTCACATTACAATGATCAAATATAGCAGCATGTTTATGCTGTTCAGCACGATTTTTTCTATTCGATTGAAAGCCTTTAATTACAAAAATGGCCATATCAAATTGTAATTTATTTAACTGATATTTTATATCAAAGCTAAAATCATTTGTTTCTTTAGGAACTTATTTTTATAAAAATTACCAATAATCACAACTAATAGGTATTTTAGGTTCTTTATATAGTTTTTTCTTTAATTGCAATGGCCGCATTTGATTCATATTCAACAATAGGCCACATAGTTTCTAATTTTTCAGTAATAATTCTACCATGATCAGGACAAGAATGTGGTCACTGGCATAGGCATTAACTTGCTTGTAAACATTTTGAAATATTTTTAAATATAAAGCTCACCATATGAGAAATGTGTGTTGAACAAACTATAAACAAAGAAATGAACGAACATTGAATGCATGTCATAAATGTTGAATGAACATAAAAAAAATGTATTTTATTTTGTATTTGAAATAATGAATTACTTAAAAATATTTTATTTCACACAATATTTAAATCCACGAAACATCTGTTTTATTAATACAAGAGTTATGAGAGCTATCAAAACCTAACCATTTTACATAAATCCTATCATATTTTGTTTTTAATGCCCTTTCAACCAAATATTAATTTGGAAAGTCAGTTTTCATCATTTTGAATTCATAAAAATTGCTATTTATTTCTTCACCATTGACATCTTTCAGAATGTAAGTAGTTACATCATTATTTAAAACCTCGACAATGATAAATAATTCTGTTGTCCAATTAGCTGCGGAACACTTTTCAAAGGTTAATTTACTCTTACTCAAATGGACGAAATCACTAACTTTCTATTTCGGTTTAGTAAATACATTCGCAAAATCTTGTTGTTTTAAATTTTTCATTTTTTTTATTAACTTCAATTGGTTTCATTCCAATAGTACTGTGCTTTGTACTGTCGTATTCTTTCACTTAATCATCTAATATATTTACCCATTTGTAATTGCCTTCCACAGATAATTTCTTCCAGATTTAATTCTTCATAGTACGTTTGTATCATTCCACACAACTGGCTTTTAGTTCACTGAATGTAGAATAATGATTAATGTTATATTTTTGCATAAGTTGTTTGAATATTTTTTTATAAAATTATAAGCCAGCATCGCTTTGAATTTAATGCCATTTTATTTTAACTAAGGTAGATTCTAAAGCATTTCCAACATTCTGGGATGTTCTATTTTTAATTGGTATAGCAAATGCTCATTTTGAAAAAAAAACATCAATAATCGTCATAATATTTAGTAAGTATTTCCAACCCAACCAAAATTTAAAAAAAAAAACACAAACTATAAGACTGATTTATAGTTAAACAACGACAAATTAAGGTCATCCTTAATTATTTCAACAAAATGTTTACATTAGAAAATAAAGCACAGTACCTATAATAACAGCTTATATATTATTTAGATAGATATTAAATAATATATAGTAAAAATTTCAATGAATATAGATAATTACCAATAAAATTATTAATATTTTTAATAATTATTCATTATAATAGGTAATTGAAATTGTATTACTTCCTTACTTTTTTTTTTATTTAAATTAAAAAAGTAAGGGATTTGTTTTTTATATAAGATGTGCCTTTTAAATTTCCAGTATCCATTTCAACAAGATCGATTTACTATAAATCATCAATACCATGCCAAATTACGTTTCTTCTGGGGAAATTTTTTCTTGCATGTTTATGCCTTATCGTACATTGAGCAATTTTTTTAGAAAAATTGATTTTTTAGAATTACATATCGAGCATACACTTTTCTGAACTAATCACCCTATTGTAGTATTTTCCAGTTTTTATATTATATATTTTGTGATCTTCTTACACTTCAAGCAGCAAGTATTTCATTTAATAATTATATATATATATATATATATATATATATATATATATATATATATATATATATATATATATATATATATTCATATATATATATATATATATATATATATATATATATTATTATATATATATATATGAATATATATATATATATATATATATATATATATATATATATATATATATATATATATATATTCATATATATATATATTCATATATATATATATATTCATATACAATTCACAAGAGAGAGAGTTAAAATATAAAATACATTATTTAATTTCGATACTCGCCATTGTCCATTTTTCTACTCATGTCTATTGTGATAAAACCATAGTCTTCATCTCAACATTTTGCACAGATCTCTTTCAATCTTTCATAAGACATATCGCTACCAACAAAATCATTATAAATATGTTTTAGGTTTGTGTCATCTTGTCTAAATGTACATAGAAAGTTTGTATTGTCACTCACAAGTTGTTTTGATATTTTCGAATATGTTTGCGCTAAATATAATATGTCATTGTTTTTAGGTCTTCCCATAGTAACGTACTCGCGAACTATGTCTTGTTTGTCCAAAATAACATCATCAAATACAATTAGAGATTCATTTTTACATTGATCAAAAGGGACCATTTCCTCAGTTTTAAAGAGTATACCATTTTTTCTTTAAATTTAATGTTTTAAATATATCATCAAATAAATTTTGTATCTGAATATATTTGGCTTGGTTCAAACTTTTTGAGTAAAGATAAAGTTTATAAAACTTAAACCATCCTGCCTTATAAATGAAATTGAACATTAAATTGGTTTTCCTTCTAGTATCTTCAGGCAATAATTCACCACTCTTTTTAACCTGAGAGTTTTCTTCAGAAATCTACACACCGACACCCCTATTAACATTGCTCAGCATAGACAGGTTTAAAACTGCAGCTTTTTCATTTAATTACAATAATGTTTAGTATTAAATTGATAATAAACTATTCAAGTTAACAAAAAATTCTTCTCTATTGAAAAAGAAGCTTCATTATGATATCATTCATAATGAAAAAACGATTGCATTAGTTAGTTTTCATACGAAGTTTTTGACTACAAATATAGAACATAATACTATAACAACAATTGAAAAATTGAGTCCTGTTGATGATAAAAATGAAGTAACAATTATTCCTAGATGCCAATATGATATTGAATCTTTAAATGAAACTATAAATGTAATTGATCCATTTTCAACAAACAACTTTGAACTAACAGCAGGTAATGTGAAAAATAGAATATCTATTAAATCTAAGTTTGACATTAAATTGGACAATTGATTATCTGATATTCTTGGTTTTGAAAGAAATAAGCTTATTGAAAAGGACAAAAGTGTTGCAGGCAATAAATTACCTAATTTTAGCCCATTAAAAATAATAAATGTTCATTTTAATTAAGCATATGGCAAGCTTATAAAATATGATATATCTAACCATTTAAAAACAGATATAATTTCTAGATTTCCACCAAAACTATGTTTGGGGTTTGAGATTATATTAGTTATGAAACTACATATCCAATTTTTATAGAATCAATCACGAACACTTTAATCACATTGTTTTAGAAATTAGGGATGGAAATGGTTAACTGATTGATTTTGATGGTTCTGATGTTGACATTGTTTTGGAGATTAAAGAAGTTAAAAATATTATACTATTTTATTAGAAAAATTAATTGAAATTATATGTTTTGATATCCATATGGCACTGTATTGATTCTATTTTTTAGTACAATTCTTTTTTATCACAAGGGCTTAATGCAATTTTATTAAGTTTTACTTCATATATTTCATGCTTTGTATTCCTTATTAAATTCATTGTTCTATATTATATTGTCTCTTTAAACAAAGAGTTCTTATAGTCCTCAAATGTTGTTTGTTTGTTAACAATATGTTTCTTTACACCTTTTCATCTTTTGTTTACTCTATTGTCAACTCTATAAGCATACATTTTTACTCTGAAACCAACAAAATCTTTCATTATTTTATCATTACTTTCATCTTTCCCAAAACTTTTTTTAGTTATTTGAGGCATGTTATAGATATTGTTGTTTGGATAATTACTTGTGTCAAATTTTTCTATCATTGTTTTATGTCTCCTTAGTAATCTTCTGATTTTTATGTGATATATATATATATCACATGCATCACATTGCAGCTATGCATATGTATAAAACAAATGTAAAATTTAATAAGCCTATTTATGTTGGCATTTTCATTATGAAATTATGAGACCGAAATATGGAGATAAAATTTAATTATGCTATCAAGATACCGATAGCTCTCTGTCTCTCTCTCTCTATATATATATATCATATATATATATATATATATATGATATATATATATATATATGATATATATATATATATATATATCATATATATATATATATATATATATATATATATATATATATATATATATATATATGATATAGATATATATATATATGATATATATATATAGAGAGAGAGACAGAGAGACAGAGAGCTATCGGTATCTTGATAGCATAATTAAATTTTATCTCCATATTTCGGTCTCATAATTTCATAATGAAAATGCCAACATAAATAGGCTTATTAAATTTTACATTTGTTTTATACATATGCATAGCTGCAAGATTGTCATTAAATATAGTAATTATTTTGAAATTTGGTTTTGCTACTAATTTTTCACATTTTTCCGCAGCAGATATTAGTTTTATATCTATTATGTTTCTTATATTTTTCATCGTTTTCCAAACACAAAATTATTCATCAACTTACAAAAAAAATCTTTTTAAAAGTAATTTTTAGTATTAGTTCTGATTGATGTATTTAAATCTATATACTTTTTCAAACAATCAGATGGATTAAAAGTTAATATTCTAAGTATTTTAGTAAGTTCTATTCCATTATTTAGACACTATTTATATTACAATAGAGAATTACATATTTCTCTTTTTTATGTAAAGTTGTTAACAGTTTTAATTGATTTGTTCCTGGAACTACCTTATTTTCTGGGTGAAAAGGTAGGTCTGAATGCAAATTATGCAGTTCTTGTGGGTATTCTAAATCAACTTCTAATTATACCAATACTCAGAATCATCCACCAATTCTAAAACTTTTTCACTCCATTAATCTAAATCTGATAGTATTTTTAAACCCAGTCGAAAACCACCATATGGTAAATATTGTGACATTGCCCTACCATATAAATTATTAGCATCGAGATATGCTAAATAGTTAGACTCTTGATTAGGATAAACAGCTTCTAAATAGTTATTAGCTTTAAGATATCACTTACAACATTGTAATATTCCACCTATAATTCCTTTTTCAATCATAAAAAGCATATCATAGTTATGTAATAATTCTAGTGGTTGATAATTCCAAGAAATTCATGGTGCAGTAAAATACTGTGCAGGATATAAATCAAATGCATTTATACATGTATTTCTGAAATTTTCAAATATATCTGCAAATAGTAATATGCCACTTTTTAAATATAAATCGTGATATTTACCAAGATTTTTAATATTAAATAGGTTCCATACATGTTTTGCATGCTCAAAATCCGCATCAGTTATGTCAGAATCATTTAATATATTGTAAAATTAACTCTTTGGTTGAAGTTTGGTTTCTTCAAATTTCTTCCAACTATCCATATAATTGTATGGATAAACACCTTTTTTAATACCTAAATCTACTTGTTCTTCTGGGAAATGCTTTTGTGTATGTTTCATTTATTGTTTGGTTAAATTTGATGATAATTTAGCTAAATAACTGTCCATATATTTAAATGTGTCTATACATTTGATTTTTAAATTTTTCTGTTTTTGTTTCACGAAAGTGATCAAATTTTACTCATTATTTGAATTAAGTCAATATTTTTGTCATCTTTAATAAATAAATGTGCATCATACCCGGCTAAATAATGGAAATAAGTTGGGACAAAATTAGGTAATTTTAATTGTGGATTACAATTATTACATACTGGATTAACGAATTTTCTGCTTATAAAATCTTGATAATATACTTTTTTATTATCCTTCATATATTCACATTTGCATACAGTACATCTTTCTGATTTCCTATATGATATTTTTTCTTCTTTGGTTAGTGGATTCATTGGTTCAATTCGTGAATATATTCCCCAATTTCTTCTACTTCCCTTTTTATTTATTGTATAAAGACATAATGTGCATTTGGACCTCAATATACTACTGTGGGCTTATAATCACCATAACTAGATACAATATATTAGCAAAAACCAAATGCTTCATCTAACTGATATTTCATTCTGTATGATTCATCATTTAGCTTTAAATCGGTGTTATTTATTTGTTCATTAATAAGATTATATGTTTATTTAAGTATCTCCTATAAAGGCCATTATCGATGTCATCTTCTGTTAAAACAGAGTATTTTTGGATTAACTTAAATTTGTAGTTTCCCTTGGATTCGGCTTAGTTGTTGATATTTTCTTTACAATTGACTCACAAACGAATTATATTGTGAAAGGAACTTTCATTGTTTGTTTGTAATTTTTAATGCTCTCCTTTCGAGGGTAAAGTGACTTATACTAATTAATTTTTAGTGCAGTCTACCGTATGTTTATTTAATTTGTCTTGAGAAGTAAATATTTGAAGACACATTCGAATGTATAAGTTTAATGTTCCTTATTATTATTTTGTGTTGAAAGCAATTTCGACAAATCTTTACTCCAACAGTAATGTGAATTTGTATCATCTTGAACTAAAGTAATTTATATATTTTTCCTTGTTCTTTTTTGTAAGTTTTAGTGGATATACTTCTACTTGACTTCAAGAGAGTATGCATTTATAGATGTATCAATTTGATTTTCGATTTTTGGTATATCATCTATTTTAATATGATATTCATAATTATCTATTACTTTATCGATATGAAGCCCTGCGTTTTCATATTTAGCTACTCTTTGAGGATCTTTTTTTATTGTAAACAATGCTGATTTTATTGCTCAAAGAAAGCATTTTTCATCATTATTCTTTACATTTATGCAAGTTTTTTATTCTTAATAATTGCAGGTAGTTGCATCATTTAATCGATTATATTTATTTATTGCTAATTGTATTCCAATTATTCTATCTTAAGTCCAGCCAGAACCTCTTTTTTTAAATTCAGTTAACTGTGTAATTATTTTTTGTGTTAAGAATTTGAAAATCCTTTTAATATCTCCTTCATCCAATATTGTATAATTGGGTGATTGAAATTTAAATAATTCGACTTGATTATTCTCTTGCTTATGGCAATTAGCATATAATTTGCTATTAGATTTTAGCCCCCTAAATGATATAAGATTTTTGCATATTATTAAAAAAAACAACTTATCTTTTACTGATATTAAAAATGATTAGGCTGTACTAAATTATTAAAGTTATTTTCAATGTTATGTGTTGATATTACACCTGGAAAAGATTTATTAACTATATAATTTTTATTGGTTCTTATGTATTTCTTATGTAAGCAAATAAATTATTATAGAATGAAAATATTTCTTCTAATCTTTTTTTTATCTTTAGGATATAATTCATTGATATCAACATTAGCTAAAGGTAATTTTGTTAATTTATTCTTTGTTCTTTTTATTTGCTTTCTTTTTCTCTGCTCGTCTATAAGCCATTGCATAATAAATGGTATACAAATTAAAATTTGATCATTTTCCTTAGAGTATATATATAAATATTATTTAAAAATATCTAACAATATCTCTCAACTCCCTCACTCCCTAATCGTTCAACTCAGCTGTTATATAAGTCACCCTTTTTTAGTTTTATTTATAAGAGAAATAATATATAAATAAATGTGTAAAATAAAGATAATTGGAAAGCTCGAAAAGTGCTTAAATTATTGGGAAACCGTATTTAACTTCTTGTTATGATAATAATGCTTAAGATATTTGCTTCAACATATTTTACATATATTTGTATGTTTCTCCTTAGTAGTTTTATTAGGAGAAAAAAGTGTATAGATTTATTCTCATTACACACTTTAAATGGTTTTGTTGGATAATGAATGTGGTGAATTTCGTATAAATTATCTAAGGCTGTATTGTGTGATTTCCTATTTTTGTGCTTTTTGAAACATGAATTATAAAAATATTTTCGTTATTCACACATTACTTTCCCTTTTTTTTAACTCATAACAACTTCTAGCATATTTACTATATCATTTATTACAGATGTTAAAATGTTAAACTTTTGTGCGTTTATGTGGTGCAAAATTTTCTATGTTCAATGATTCGCCACACTTCTTACATTGCTAACACCTGTTATTATTTTCCATTGTATTTATAAAGAAAAAATTAATAGATACACAAAATATTTTTTATAATTTTAATTTTAATGTTATTTTTAATTTCAAAATTTTTGCAGTCTTATTCAATTTGTTTCCTATTAAAGAACACAAACCAAAATGGAGGATTGGCTCAATAAGCTGAACAATTCATATGAATTGACTAAACTACATGACCTCGAAATTGATAAATGGTATGAAACCATAGAATTTCAAATTTATTAATCTAAGTTTGGTAAAAAAAAATAATTGCATTCTAGATGGTAATTATAAGGTCACATTTTCAGGTCGTTATGCAAAGATAATTGATGAAAATAGCTTAAAAATGATGAATGAGAGGCGAGTTTTTATCGTGTATAAAGGTATAAAAGAAATGGAAAATGGAAAAGCTATGCAGGATTTAGAAGTCTCTTTGAAAATGTAAATATTCTATTATTTTTAATCTATCAATTATCTTTTTAATATTTCGTCTGATTTGCTTGTGTTTAGCTTAAATTTTCTTGATTTAGAAAGGCACACATGCAAAATTAGCATTTCTAGAAAACGATAAATATATGTGATTTTTGCATAATTTTGCTTGTTTTTACCATGTGCCAAATCCTGCACGCTCATTTATGATAAAATGCTACAATTTTTTTTCTTCTTTTTTTTTTAGATTTAACTTAGCCTCAAAAAGCATGACTTTGGAGCAAAAACCCTCAATATTTCGACGATTTTTATAAAATTTCAGATTTTGGGTTTTTAGTTTTTTTCTTGCAATTTTATGTGAAATAACCCTTTTTATTGCACTGTGTGTTTTATTGTAATTTTAGAAGAAATAGCCCCCAAAGAGTGTGCTGCACCAGGATCAGTCTTTTACATCTAATGTCATCGGCACATGACCGTGTGGAAGCAGTCAGCTCTGCACTACAAGTTGACATTGCATTCCATGCAATGTCTGGCGTCCAAGTATCACAACAGAGTTTCAACAGGTATTCACTGTAAATATCCTACCTAAGTTCCCAACCTTAACCTGTCCATATTTTGCTCCACCATCTACCGCCACTTCAGAATAATAAACATACACATTTTTACATGTGCTAATCTACTTTTCATATAAAATAACACATGTAATTCTGGAAATGGTGCACCGTCTACAAAATGCTCAGGGCCGGTTTCACCAACAAGGATTAAACCAGATTCCAGCAAAGCGACACTTGAGCTTAAGTGGCTCTTAAGGATGACGAGGTGTTTCACTATTATAAAAACCCAGTTTTATAAGCGTGTCTTAGATGGGCATTGCTAAAGAAACACGTTGCAAATATTCTCATGTTAGTAGTGGTGCATTGTGTGAAGTGTGCCACATTTTCCAATACGTCTGAGGGAAACCGTCAAATCATCTCGGCATCATCGTCTGCACGTGTGTAAAGCCAGTGTAACGAGTGCATATTCCGAATATTAATCAAATAGGTGTGCTGTAAAGTATTTATACTAGTGTTTAGTTTAAGTTTCTCTCGTGGCCCTGAAGTTTTCTATTTCTGTTTTTATTGCTTTTGTCAGTGTTAAAGCGTTCTAATATTTTTCCATAATTTTTTCTGCCCATGCAGATGCCAATATTATAGCTTACATTCATATCACCACGTGGTCTCAAATACACTGCACAGTGTGCACCAGTGCGACGTCTACGGAACACGTGTCATTGTGTTACCAGTCAGTGCAACCTCCGTGCGATTTGGTGTTGTGTATTTGTAATAATATTTGAGGGTTTATTATGTTTGATTATGATGTGTAATAATTGTTTCACCAGTGTGTTTACATGCCCAGATGGCCCGAACATAAACAAACCCTGCAGCCCCGTGGTAGAACTCTAGGCACATGGAATATTCAAATGGTATTTTCATAGTTATTTATTGTGTGCAATTGCTTTACATGTATGAATTTAAAATTATTTTGATGTGATCAGTATTAAAAACAGTACAATACTGGACAGAGCCAAGAGCCAGTATTGTTCTTAAGTGGACTGCAAACCATGAACCCCTGTGACACTATGTATTGACAGCGTACTAAAAAGTGGCCGAATATTAATTAGTGTTTCTTTTATGTAATATGTTCCATACAGGGTATTTTTATTATGTTGAGTGTCATAAATAAATATTGTGTACATGAATGGAGATTAATCCCGGCACGAACAGAGCCATACACAGGAATACCACAGGGCACCAGAGTAAGGTTAGGGTGCCTTACGTGGTAAGTTTATGTTTATGCATATAATTATAAATATATATATATATCATTTTTCTCTTAGAATTGAACTATTCCTTATAGTGTTATGTTTTGTGTGTATAATATCCATCTAGGGTCATGTTCATTTCCTTTATTTAATTTAATTACTATGTTAGGGTAATTCGTTGGTCACGTGACATGGTGGCGGAATTGGAGCCGAGAAGGAGGCAGCCTGCTGCCATGTTCGACAGTCGCATCTTGGTTACCATATGAGATGGTCGCATCTTGTGCCCTCCGCAGGCATTTCACAGTTTGTACCGATCATTTAGTCTTCGATAGTTTTAATGTAATTGTCTGGAACTTTTATTTTGTTTTAGCCTGGGGAGTGGGCCATCTCACAGCCTGGTACATCTTTTATATGGCCGAGGCGTAAAAAACTTAATTTCATGTACGCACTTTGCCGCCTTTTCACAGTTGTAGTGGGCACCCTGCTTTAACGGCACAAATGTTTGTTTGTGCTCTTTGGAGGTAAATAGGAATAAAGTAAGTATGTTCGCCAACTCGACTGCTTTATTATTTCAATGGTCACGTCTTGGCCGCATACCAGTATTCGTACGATTTTTCATAAGGCATAAGGCGGCCTATAATAGCCCTGGGAGAGAGTGTGAATGTGAGAGTAGCTCTAATAACTCTCACTAGACAAGGTATTTTGGAATATATCCAGAATGAATAGTGCAACTTTCTACAACTCCTGCAATGAGACATTGGACATCGAGAGTGGCCACATGTAGCCTGTCGGACACACGCCACAACTGTACTTGTGCTCTCAGCTGAGAACATTGGTGCCCCCCAACAACTATGGTAGTATTTTCCAATCCCATCCACATAACATTCTTCTCCTCGATGGTCCAGCCTAAAAGGGCACAAACGTCAAATGGCGCAGCAATTAGTGTAACTTTTCCTTAACCAGTGAACTTCCCATCTCGCCATTTTTCCTACATCAAATGGCTTTCCCAACACTTTGTTGCTACTCTGAAAAGACACACGAGTGTGAATTCCTTTTCCGCCGAAAATCCTTAAAATTTTCTCTCCCTTTATGGCATATGTTACCTGCAACTTCACAAAGTTCCTAGCAATATTCATCCTAGTAACCTAATTCTAGAATTTTCCTGCAAAAATTCCTTTTTCAAATTCACTTTTGTGCACCACGTGTAACCATGTGTGACCACATAACCCACTCTCCTTTCACCATAATAGTCTCAGTATCGCTACTGGCGATTTTCCTGGAACTACCATGCAAGATCTGCTAAGAACATATGAAAAAACGCCATTCTGCTACTGCAAGAAAGTAATTTGGCGCTAAATCGCCATTGGAAGAAAAGTGTGGAAAGTGAACCATCTTCGAACGCGTCTTCTTCGTGAGCAAGCGGTCATGACATCAGCCAACCACTATCTTGGACACATGATGGGCTGAGGGGAAGCGTGCCATCTGCCGCCACCCCTCCATCCACGCTGCACCGTGCCTGCGCAGGAACCACCCATACCACTCCGTGCCGCGTAGGTGTTGCCGTGAGCTGAGAGACATATGGTCCGATGAAAACATCTGGACTTTCTGTGCCAACTGTATCATGCATCCGTGCCGGAAATCAATGTCAACATGGGTTTTCCGTTTGGCATACGGACTTTATCAGGCCAACAGTACAATAAATTGGAAACTGTGAGTAAACTTATCACTGGCATTCCTGCCTGGAATGATTCATCACTGCCCACTACATCTGATCCAGCATGGCTACAACTGGCCGTACGCAATCGGTTCCCAAAGGAGACAAGCCAGAGAATGGGAAATCTTGTTATTTCCTGCCAACAGTGTTTGTGCCATTATCACGAAGAGTGCGCAATTGCAGGCGACTGGAAGGCACCGGATTACTATGACGAACACACTCTATACAGCAAATGCCTAGTTATGGAGAAACCCGCACCATCAGCGGCGATTTGTTTCTTCCTGCTGTCGAGTCAGTGTGAAGAGAATGAGTTTGATCATCGGGGAATGGATATAAAAAAAGTCGCAGTGTCACACTGACTGAAAACCAGCAATCTCATTTTCTCCCATGTTTGGACAGTCAACTGCAACTGAGTCGCGTACAATCAATCACAGTCAGTCAGTCATCACTGCAGGATGAACAGGGCACAACACCAGCAACATTATGTGTAATGACAGCCATAACGCCCCCTTCCGAAGCTGAGAGCGAGCAGTCATGGCGAAACACAGCAACTCTCTGTCACACTAACTTCGGTGTTTGTAAACACAGCACCACATGGTTAGCCAGAGAAATCAATACTCTGCAATTTGGGCGCGCCGCAGCTGTGTGCCATTCCGAGCAACAGCAGGCTAACTCCAGCCGCACATATGAATACTGCAGCGGACTGCAGGACGCGGATGCAACCATCATGTCCACCTCATACCTGTCACAGGACATCATTGGCATAAGGAATGCCGTAAATGGCCACAGAGAATTCGCCAGACAGGAAGGAACACAATGGCACTATGTGAACAGGTGAGTGTCTGTGAAAGTGGACAACAAGTTCCCGTGCGAAGACAGTCAATTCACAACAACCAAGTGCTCACTTGTCGGATCACTTCCATTGCCCCGCCACCCACCGCATATGTAACTGCACCGTGCAAAATCCTGTTTGCACTGCACGTGGACAGCAGAAGCTCAGTTGGGCCAGTGCGCATTTCGGGCGCAAAACTTGCGCAGATGCCGCCATGATTGCAGAAGAGTAAACATTCACTATGTGGCAAGAAGCAGCACTCATGCCAGCAGTTGAGCATGTCAGTGCACCACATTGAGTCTGAACATTGCGAAATAAACGCACCTTGTTTAGTGTGCTAACACTGCTCACATCTCAAACGACCTGCACGGATGTGTCTGTGTATGAAGATTGAGTGCGAGCTAAGGCCAGCAGTGCCAAACAGAATGTAAACATTTATCCCACATCACACGCACCTGTTATCATGAAGTTGACGGCGTGGATCTCATCAGCCACGTGTGTGTGTTCACAACGGGCCCAGCTCATTGATCAGCCATTTGCCAGGAGAGAGGCGGCGAGTCACACCCCTCTCTTCCTTCCTCCGCGACCATACTTCACCAGTCTCAGCTTTCCCGAGGTGAGACAAAGAGAAATTCCACATTCCTTCCCCTCCCTTCATATTTCATCATGCCGAGCGTAACTACACCATGATCAAGTGTCACCGCTTCACCAAGTAACAATGCTTACATCATCACCTCATAATTTATCGACATCATGACTGCACTGTGCTAAGCGTGTCTCCAGCTGGGACACCCCGATGCCCAGTGTCCACAGGGATCGAGCTGATGAAGCCGAAACAGCTAGCCTGCGAGTCGTCATTCTTTTTTCTCTTCATCCTGCATTGTAACATGAAGATGGAGTAATATGCCACACAGGAGTAAGTAGTAATTATGAAGTACCACGTGATCCCACATCCGTACCTGGGGAAGAAGTACATCAAGGAATTTCTGACACACCTGCAGCTGCCACACCTTGCGCAAATACACCTATACAGGATCCAGCAAGAGAGACAGACAGAAAACTCGTAGAGAGTGAGGAGGAACTCAAAGTGGATGTTTCTCCTCCCGTACTGCAAGACGCACTACAAGGGCTGCCTGTGTCCGATAATCTTCAGCAGGTGAGGGACAGACGAGCGGCGTCATGATGCAGATAAGACACCACCAGGTACAGACACAGTGGCCAACAACATTTGTTTTCGGGGATGCCCAGTCACATGATTTTGGCCTGCCAAGGCAGAATATAAACAGTAAGAGCAGCGAGAGCATCAGCAAAGAGTCGAATGAGGAGATATTGTCCCCTTCCCTCCCTGCCGATCGAAGAGGCCTTGCTACAACCGGTGTGTCGAGTGCTCAGCTTGCGGGTGTCAGGACACACCCTTCGCAGCTGTCACAACACGGCTGGCCACGTGGGAGCAACATCACCACATGGTAAGAAGAGAGTGACAGGGCAACCACTATAATCTCAGATGGCAGCATGGACTTCACCCGCCACGAAGATGCCGTAGCTGAGCAGGAGCCTTGCGAACGAGCAAATGACTGGTCTCCAAGAGGGGGGAGGAGGGTATGACGTGTACCACCTTTCCCAACCCTTGACCATTCACCATGTCTGAGGGAAACCACCAAATCATCTCGGCACCATCGTCTGCATGTGAGTACATCCAGTATATGAGTGCAAGTTCAGAGTATAATTCAAACAAGCATGCTGTAAAAAACGTATACTAGTGTTTTGTTTATATTTCTCTCATGGCGCTAAAGTTTTTGCTTTTATTGCTTTTGTCAATGAAAAATAGTATTCAAATATTTTTCACTTCATTTTCTCTGCCCATGCAGATGCCAATACTATTGTTTACATTCATGTGAACACGTGGTCTCAAACACACCACTGCGACGTCTTTGGAACACGTGTCATTGTGTTAACAGTCAGCATATCACCTGTGTTATTTAGCATTGTGTATTTGTAATATTATTTTGGGGTTCATAATGTTTTATTATGTCGTATAATATTTGTATTACCAGTGTATTGACATGTGCAGATGGAACGAATGTAAACAAACCACGCAGCCACGTGGTAGAACTCTACGCATGTGGAATATTCATGTGGTATTTTCATAGTTATTTTATTATGTGCGCTTAGTTTATATTTATGAATTTAATATAATACTGAACTGACCAGTATTAAAAACAGTACAATACTGGACAGAGCAAGTATTGTTCTTAAATGGATTGCAAAACATGAACCCTTCGACATAACATATTAGCCACTTGCCAAAAAGCGACAGAATAATAATAAGTGTTTCTTTTAAGTAATATTTTCCATACGAGGTATTTTTACTATGTTATGTGTCTGAAATAAATATTGTGTACATGAATGCAGAGTAAACCTGGCACGAGCAGGGCCATGCACGGGGAAACCGTAAGGCGCCAGAGTGAGGATAGGGTGCCTTACACTGTAAGTTTATGTTTATATTTTTATATATTTCATTTTTCTCTTAGAATTGAATTGTGCCTTATAGTGTTATGTTTTGTGTGTATCATATCCATCTGGGGTCACGTTCATTCATTTCTTTTCATTTTAATTATTATGTTAGGGCAATTTTTTGGTTACGTGACATGGTGGCAAGAGTTGGAGCCGAGAAGGAGGCAACCTGCTGACATGTTGGACAGTCGCATCTTGGTTCCGTGTGATATGGTCGCATTGCGTGCCCTCCCCAGGCATTTCACTGTTTGTACCGATTATATAATCTCCGATAGTTTTAATGTAATTGTCTGAAACTTTAGTTTGTTTTAGCCCAGGGAATGAGCCATCTCACCGCCTGGTCCATCATTTATATGGCCGGGGCGTAAAATACTTAATTTCTTGTAGCCACTTTGCCGCCTTTTCCGCAGTAGTAGGCGGGCACCCTGCTTTAATGGTGCAAATGTTTGTTTGTGCTCTTTGGAGGCAAATTGGGATAAAATAAGTATGTTCGCCGACTCCATTGCTTTATTATTTTAATGGCCACTTCTTGGTTGCTTAACCAGTACTCGTACGATTTCTCATAAGTCGTAAGGTGGCCTATAACAGACCCAGGAGTCAGTGAACGTATGAGAGTAGCTCTAATAACTCTCACTAGACCAGGTATTTGGGAATATATCAAGGATGAATAGTGAAACTTTCGACGACTCCTGCAATGTGACTTGGGACATCGAGAGGGGTTACATGTAGGCCGTCAACCATACGCCCCAGCTGTACTTGTGCTCTCAGCTGAGAAAATTGGTGCCCCCCCCCCCCCTTTTCAACAACTATGGTAGTATTTTCCAATCCCATCCACATAACCTTTTCTCCTCGATGGTCCAGCCTAAGAAGTTCAGAACATTATGTAGTCATGTGACTAACAAAACCAATGAGAATTATTTCAGTGAAAGGAAAAAAAAAACATTTTTCCCCTGAATATATTGTGTTTATTTTTATTATGAGCATACAAATCATAACCAAATATTGCTTTTATAATAAACAATTAAAGCTTTATGGTTTGCCTGACGAATAATAAGAATAAATTTAAACAGATGTCACGGCATACACGAAAATGATACGTGTACTATTGCAATTCTGTGTAATTGTGATTTTTTGCAGAAAACATTACATATTAGGCCTGGGCTGTCTTTTAATAGTAATATCGTTTATTAATTATTTTTTCCTTTCGCTGAAATAATTCTCATTGGTTTTTTTAGTCACATGACTACATAACGTTCGTGACTTCTTAGGCTGGACCATCGAGGAGAAAAAGGTTATGTGGATGGGATTGGAAAATACTACCATAGTTGTTGGGGGGGCACCACTCTCAAAGTTTGAAGCTACAATAAAATACATTTATTAGAGGATAATGCATTTTCGAAAGGCAATAAAAAGTACTCGCTTTACTGTGAACATTCTATACTTTTCGAATTTGTCACTGTATATAATATAAGAACCTTTGAGAGTGTTGAAATGTATACATTGTTATTATTAGCCATATTCCAATGTTTACATTGAAAAGGGGCAAAAAGGTAAAAATTAATTGAAAGGAAAAATTTAGCAGCGCCCCAAAAAAAGTGCTCACTTTATCGTAAACAGTCTATAGTCATATATTTTTAGGACTACATATCTTACAAACATGCAGTGTAGTGAAGGCAAACATTTTTTTCCATTTTTTTCTAATAGGTACTTCCACAGATAATGTTTACGTGTGCCACACTACCCTAACCCTACCTCATTCCCTCGACCGCTGCATACACCACCCACATGCATCGGGAAGCTGCCACAGCGAAACAACTACGTTAAACATAGAGTTCCTGATCGCCTCGACTGCATCAGTGGTGTGTGTTAATGTACATGTAAAAGTACAGTGCAATTAATTTTGTTGAAGTGTTTTATTTGTTTGCTATATGTGTGACATACAGTCAGTGTTTTTAAAAGTCAGTTTAAATGTTTATATCTAAGTGCTAAAAGTGGTGTACACCTAACATACAAAGTAAGGTTATGTATATATCTTGTCACTCCAGAAATGCACAGTTCTGAACACCATCATATATTTTGAAAGGAGCATTGTATGTTTTTTAAGTGCTATGATACTTTGTTTTGCTTATTAAATAAGTATGTAATCTGTTCCCAATCACCGTGCACAATGCACGGCGTGTACGAGATGCACTACATGGTAAGTTAGTGGAAATACCACTACTATTTATAATATTCTGTGCCAGTGTATTTGTATTAATTTTAAGAGGGTTTTTTGATATTATCGAAATGAGTTGTATTGCATGGGTTGTACGTAAAAGACGTACATGTCTTTATTGAATCCCAAGTATCAATGTGCTATGATGCACTTATTATTTTTAAATTCTAATAATTTTTATTTAATATGTAAATTGCACACAGATCTCTAAATTATAAGTTGTGATATATAACTTAATTATACACTAGTAGTGACCAGTCATTAGTCAACTCAGAACATTACAAATACCATGCCAGAAGGGTAGAATGCTTTGTGCATATGGCCACAAATTTAACACTTGAGCAAGTGGTAAAATTTACATTACTTTCTTCATTTTCATATCTACAGATTGTTTACAAGATTTTCAGTGTTAAAAGCTTAATCTACAATATAAAATTAGAGATTGGAAATAATAGGTTTTAAATGGGACATGTTAATTAAGACACGCAAGTCATGGCAAGTTGGAATATATAAGAACTGCCTAGGTTAAGTACACAACCAATGTGACATCACAAGTCGCACAGGTGTTTATATTTTTATATTGCTTTTTGTATTTTAATGAGTGTTATGTAACAGCATGCCCAGTGTTTCACTCCATTACGAATCATATTTCATCAGTAATTTTATTTGCATACAATATAATATTGTGGATAATGGTATTTTTTCCCCGGGCGGGAATGGTTTGCCAGTGAGAGAGCCATTCCACAGTCAGTAGCATCTTCGTCTCACCGCCGAGTGGACGCACAGTTCTCATCCTCCCTTGAACTTCACATTTAGCCGAATCATGTAGTTTATCAATAGTCAATTTATATTTTTTAAGAACATTTAACTTATTTTACATCAGGGGAGAGCACCGCTCTGCAGTCCAGTCTGTTTTTATTCGGATGGGATGTAATGTTCATGTAATCCACTGTATGGCGTTCGCGCCTTTTTGTATGCATTAGAGCACTACATGATAAAGTAGAGATTGTAAATGTAAGTGCCTCATACAAGGGATCAAGATGAATAAATATTGGTTTTTGAAAATCACTACGAATTTATTTGTTTTTGGGTGCCTATCGGCCACGTAACCGAGTTATCATAACATAGCAAAATCTTGGCATGGGGATGGCCTTAACAGTTCCCTAAGAGTTTTGGATGAGCATATCGAGGGAGCTCCGCTAGTCTCGACTAGCCTAGGCATGTAGATTATAGTACACAGGACAACAGCAGCAGTGACATTGAAGCAATTGGAGTTGGGGGGGGGGGGGGAAACATTTAGGGCGAACGGCCCATGACCCCAACTGTATCTTCGTGTTCTTGACTGAGTGAGGACTGGCACCCCCCAGGCAACTTGAACCTACAGTATCGAACATCAACCTATATACATTCCCTGATGCCCATTTTAATATCACGTCAATGCGTACTCAATAAAATCAGTCACCTGCCTTTACAATCAATTTACTATGCATATATTGGGCCTACCTCTTGAAAATACGTGGAAAATGTACATACAAATATATGGCTGACTCAAGTTTTGTTTTCGTTCATCGTCATAGGTTATTTCTGCAAATAAAGACTTGCACCCAGATTCAATGACTTTGATACTCAATAATTTTCTTTATAAATAATATAATTCATAACTCTAAATACTTTGTAACTCATTTGGGTTACCTACACGACTTATTCAGTAGCAACAATTTTCCTTTTAATTTACTTACAATTTATTTATGCAGAGCTTAATGAGTTATACGTCCAATTTCGGCTGCCTAAACTAAGAAGAGCTTAAATATGGTGAAACAGTACAAGGTGCAAGGGACAGCTATTCAGTGTTTAAGTGGGGCTTAAATTTTAAGATGTGTTAGTGAAACTGGCCCATTAACTTTAAAAACTTGCGAGATCTATAACCAAAAAACATAGAAGTTAATACACCTGAAATACAATATGGCGACTGTCTTAAGTACACAGGTATGCTCAGCAAGTATACAATTTCAAATACTTCCCAAGTATAGCTGCTGTGTGTACTATATACTGTACTATATACTATGTACTTTATACTCTATACTGTATGCTGTCTATATATATATATATATACACACACACATTCACACACACACACACTCTGCAATATGAAACCAGCTCCACATGCACACACTCTCCAAATAACATAGGGCCTTATTCATAGTCGTTTTTCGTACATGTTAAGAAAAGATCATCCTCTGACCAAAATTTTGCGTACTCAGAGAGCATTATTACTGCTAGTCCGAGGATCATCTTGCTTTAGTACGACATAATTTTTAGTCCAAACTAAGGGTACGAATAAAGAAGTATCAATGCTGTTTCTGAATCCTCAGAAATTTCATACTTGTGCATACTTGCCGCCAGAAAAGACATCTTCATGTATATACTAGTGCTGTTCAAATTCCCAACATAGTACACACAGGAAGTATACTTCGTTAGTATTTGAAACTGTATACTTCTGTGGCATACTACATACTTCCGACAGTCGCCATCTTGTATTTCAGGTGTGAAATTTAATGTGTACATTTTGCAGTGGCGGCTGGTGACTTTATAAAGTTGGATGGCTGTAGCTATCCTAACTCATATCATTACAAATGTCATTGTTTAAATAGGCACAGTGATAAATATATTGAGTGTGACAGGCTTAAGTAAGTGTAGCTTATGTAGCTAAATACAAAAAATAAGTGTGGTTGTTTGAAGAAAAAATTATCATCGTCCTATTTGTAATGGTCAACATATTGTGGCCGCTGGTTCCGATCTAATCACTACCACAGGTATGTATTTGTTTTAACTTTGTTTAGGTTATATACCTTCCAACCAGTACCTACATGGTGTGGTGCATTACACAAGACAACGAGAGATAACATAATAATAGTAATTCTATCATACTAATGATGATATTAACTTAAATATACTAAAACAAATATTATTAAAACCAAATACTAATTTACATAGCCTACAGTACATACGAAATTCATGTCAAATTTAAATTCGAAGATTCAAGTGGCATATCTTAATTAATATATTTGTGAATAAAATCCATTCTTCAACCTGTACGCGCTATCTAACTGGCAGTGTAAAGCAATGAAAATTCTATGGCATTTTTTATATGTTGCGAACATGATTTATGTTTTTTATCTTTGTTTCCCAAATATTTTTAATCTTTTACCCCAATGACAGTCTACACAAGATCATTAGCAAAAAAAATTAAACAAAACAACACATTTCCAACTTCACACCCGCATAGCCAGTCTGCGAAATTGTATGTACTTACGTCGAATTTTCTTGTTTACGAAGCATTTACTACCTTGGCATTGTTGTTGAATTATATTTAACTGTGGCCTTGCTGGTCCCAGATTCTATAGCTTTGGTTTATTTTCGGAATTGAAAATCTTTGCTGTAGTAAGGTTTAAAATGTTACTCGCCGAGTTAACAATTATTTACAAGTTTGCACAACACTACATTAACAACAATTCAAACCTGCTTTTGACCGATGCTCATAACTCATCGTTAATTAACAACAAACGTATTCAGAGTATTACACACTATATTTGAAGCTAATGCGAGTTTGAACTATATATATATAAAATATATATAAATAAATAAAATATATCAATAAAAGCATTGTTAAGAAATGTCTTTAACAACTGCAAAACAGTTGAGTACGAAGTTGGGCTTACAAAACATGTAGTTTTGGTAGCTTTGTAAAGTTCCAGGAAACCATTTTTTTTGTTTTAGATGGGGCACGTCCAGCTCTCTCCGATTTACAGCATGCAATTGGCTGAAAAGGGCCGAGCCCCTGAAGTCTTCCCTCTCTCTACTAGCTCAACCCACTTCGGGGCGAAGAATCTGCCACCCCACCACTCGACATTTCCAAAAACATTTCTCTCATGGCAAGAGTGTCGTCTATCTCAAAAACAGTAGCTGTGAAATAACCACCGTATTCGTACACAGTATTATTTACTGAGTAGCAGATAAGTAGAGGTACGCGTTATGAGATTTTATTATGAGGGCTGCGACCTACAGCCCTACCTCAGCAGCCGCCATTGACATTTTGTGTTTAGAAAACTCACAATTTTTAAAAGTTAATAAGTAGTATTTACAAAATGTCGTTCTGTTTTGTGTGTATACATTTCTACAGCATATTCCAGATGTGTTCGCATACAAATAATATTAAAATTGCATTCTTCATTAACAATTTAGTAGGTACAAACCTCAATTGAATTGTATTTTTCTTTCTTTTGGTATCAAAGACATGATAGGTTAGATATCAGAAGAAGAGGAAAGGATGCCAGTGGCTGTGTAATACCCCTTTACAAACGATAAATAAATGTGAAATATCCTATAACAACTGCTATAATTTGTTTGCAATCTTCTAATGACGTGATAAAGAAATATCTCAATGCCATTGGAGTGGTATGACTATTTGTGGAATTAGCAGAGGCTGAACAGATAAACATAACCTTAGGATACCAAGGTGCGAGAATTTTTATATTCCTGCTATAGTATAAATTTATAATAAATAGCATATGTAATGTGTGTGACTAACATAAGCCTAATGCTGTTAATGCTTATTTTCACTCTTAGGCGATCCCATAAAGTCTCTCTTTGCCCTATGTGGTTGTATATTTCATACAACAGATGGTACGTTTGCACTAAAAGTTAGAATAAAATAGTGATAACCATACATAGAGTAAAAACAAAGTAATTCTAAATTTCCAGCATTCGTGAGTTTCATCCAGCATATATGTGGCATGAATTTTTATTACTATTATTATTCTTATTGTCCCCCTATGTCTCCCATGTAACACACTCGTAAGTATGAGGCAAATAGTATAAATTTATTCATTTATTTTTGTAGGGATTTGTGTTAGTATACTTGTGTGTACTTTGTTTTAATAGTGGCATAGATTACATGTCATAGCAGGTGAGCAAAGAGTGACACCCATGAAACACGGTTAGAAAAGACACCAGTAAAATGTAAACAGACTTGATATTCCAAACAGAATATTATTTATAAATTTATAACACATTAATTATATGATTGAACATCACAGGAACACAGAGAACCAACTAAATCTAAAAGACAGTATTACAATACTGGCCATTGCTGGCAATAATTGAATGTGCAGCTAGCAGAGCCGACCAGTGCATGTGGTGCATCAACCACGTGGCCAATAATTAAAAAAAAAAGTTAGATTTTTCTTGTATGTTTTTCAGGATTGTGTCTAGTGTCAGAATGTTTTATTATTAATTTTATTCATTCTGAAAATATAAGTTTAGAGAGGGGAGAGCTACGGTAACCAGAAACTGCTCACAAATAGACCTATAAAAGTGAGGTTAGAGTGCAGTGTTTGTAAGTTGTTTGAATGGAGATTTCTTTCTGAATTATTTTTAAAACTAAATTTTTGTGCATTATATAAGAGTTATCTAGTGTTCTCATTTCATCAGTCACATATCTAGTTTTTTTTATTCATTTTGCATTTACTTTTTAACTCTGCACAAGTCACGTGACATGTTGGGGGCAGGTCGCCGCCAATGAGAGGGCCTCGCGCCCACGCCAAGTAAGTCTCGATCTCTGCTCGATGTCAGGTGACCGCCATCTCATGAGGCTCTGGGAATTTCACGTTTTTGTTCTAATCACTGTTAATTTCTGAGGCACAAAGTAGTTTACTGGAACCTATTATCTTTGCTCGTCCAGAGTCAGTGCCGCCTCACACGCCAGCTGTCTTTTACACGGCTGGGTTAACTTTACTCTTACAGTAAGTCATGGACGAATACAGCCTTTTTAATCAGCATCAGAGCTTGCCTAGCTCTAACTGTGAATAATCAATGAAAGTACTCTTTGTGAGAAATAGTGTTTAACAAATCCCCATGATAGATAACTCGGCATGTCTTATTTAATTAGGCCACTTCTCGACCACGTAATACAAATTTAACCTAAAAGTGTCTTGATTTACTAATGGTGTTGGGAGGCCACAACAACACACTTATTCGAGTGTATTGGCATCTGGGAAGGCGACAACCCCCACTCAACAAGGCAGTACTGGATTTAGTCCTACGCCGATCTTCACAGAATTGGAGGGTGAGCATGGCAACTGCTTGGTTGCCCTTCTTGTCTATCACCAGGCGACTGCAAGGAAGGCCACATGGGCCGTCGGCCATCACGACCTCAAATTAACTCTTGTGCTCTCTCTAGCATGGGTGCTCATGCCCTGAAATTTATGGAACTTTCAGACTTTTCACCTAACCTGTCCCTGGAGTCTTTTATTCCACCCACACCTCCTGTAGGGCAGTATGCGCCACTAACACTATCCCCCTTCCTTCATCGCATCCATTGAACCTGCCTGGGGTGGGATCAAAATTAGTTTATTATTATTGTAATCCACAATTACATTTTCCCACAAATTAGCTACATTACACAAAGTGATTTACCATTTTGTATATGAACAGTGGAACATTGTCAAATTGGAGAAAAGTTAAGTGTACAATAACATATTCATGGTTTCAAACCATTATACAGCATGGCATCTTGATGACACATTGGAGAAAAATGCTTGAGGTGTGGCATTGTGGTTTAAAGCAAAAGTCTGAAGAATATGTTTTTATATTCTCTCTATTCCCATTGCAGTAGTAAACTTTCTGAATATGAACAATTAGAGTTAGGTGTGCATGCCTAATACCCAGGATTTTATTTCACATTAACCTAAAGCAAGCACTGTAAAGAATAAACGAATTGGGCATTCAGAAAACCGCCTAAGTGTTTGTGTGATGCATTGAGAGTTAAAGTACTAGTTCCTGAAGGAACGAGATCCTGGTGCCCCTTTGACAGCTCAGCCCCACTTCTGCAGCAACACCTTTTCTTTAGGGCTGATTTGTGTGATACCAAACTGGCAACTAGACAATAATACAAGCAATGCAGTCATGCTGACCAAATGGCAATAGAATATAATTATATTTTGATGTGAGGATGGTGGACAATCGAGGATAAAAAGGTAATGTGGATGGGATTTATAAATACTACCATAGTTGTATGGCGCACCAGCATTGTTAGCGGAGAGCACAAGTACAGATGGGTCCTGTGGCCGATGGCTTACATGCGGCCCCTCGATCTCCGTCTCATTCCAGAACTTGTAGAAAGTTGTGAAATTTATCCTTTGATATAAATACAAAATGCCTGGTATTGTGTGTATTATTACAGATACTCTCATATGCTCGTACTCACTCCTGGGCTGTTATAGGCCGCCTTATATCATAAGGAAAAATATGTTAAGATTGAAATGGCCATGAGGAGGCCCGTGAATTAATTAACACCCAATCAGTTCATGTTATTTATTTATTTATTTTATTTTACCTTCAAAGAAGCACTAATATAATTTTCCCTGTTAAAGCATAGTACTCGCCATAACTGTGAAAAGGTAGCAAATTGCCTACATGAAGAATTAAATGAGTTATGTTCCGGCCAGATGCAAGATAGACTGGGATGTGAGACGGCTCACTCCCTGGGCTAACACAAAGTAAAGGTTCCTGAAATTACATTAAACTATTGAAGGTCCCTGGAGTCTATTTTGTTCGGTACAAACAGTGAAGTGCCCATGGAGGGCATGTGGTGCACCTCCATCTCACGTGGCACCTGTGGCTCTACAACTTAACATGGTGGTGGGCTGCCTACTCTCTGTCGCCAACTCCCACCACAGTGTCACGTGATCATCAAGTTATTCTAACACTATTTAAATGAGATGAAGTAAATTAATATGGCCCTATATGAATATGATACACATAAACATAACACTATAAGACACAGTTACATATTAAGAGAAAAATATATACGTAAACATAACACAAAGTTACAACATAAGGCACCGTAACCTCACTGTGGTGCCTTATGGTTTTACTGTGCACTCCCTCTGTTCATGCCAGGATTACTTTACATTCATGTACACAATATTTATTTACTACACTCAACAGAATCAAAATATTCTACATGGCAAAATTAACATAAAAAGAACAGTTATAAATATTGGGTTGCTTTTTGACATGCGGCCAATACGTTTCGTCACTTGGTTTCATGGTTTGCAATTCACCTAAAGCGATTACTGGCTCTGTTCGGAATTGTACTGCTCTTAGCACTGTTCAGTTTTGCACAAACAAACATACACACACACACACACACACACACACACACACACACACACACACACACATATATATATATATATATATATATATATATATATATATATATATATATATATATATATATATATATATATGAAAAACAGTCAGAGCAGTGAGTAAAACAATGGGGAAAAACCTTAAGTGAATATTCCACATGTATTGTGTCTCATATGTGGCTGAGTTGATTGTTAACATATGCATGACCTGCGCACGTCAACATACACAAATAAATACACAACAAATAAATATGGAACACTTATTAAAAACCCTTCAAATAAAATAAACACATAACACTGAATCACACGGGCGACATTAATGTTAACACACAATAACATGTATTCCATAAACGTCTCACTGGTGCACACAATGCGGCGTGTCCGAGACAATGTGGTCACGTGATGTAAACAAATAACATGAAAATTAAGTTGGGCCAAGAAAAATATAATCAAATTACTTCTACATTTATTAGCACTGAAAAGATAATAAAACAAAAGCAAAATGCAATATTGCCACGCAATAAACATAAATACAAAATACAAAGTACATATACACAGCACGTCCTATTCGATCCACACTATATTGGGCACATATCACTCTGGCTGGACTCACATGTCACCCCAGTGGCGATGCATTGGCTTGGCGTGTTTCTCTCCAGACGTAGTGAATGGTGTAGTGGTAAGAATGTAGCATGCACAACATTGCCCTACCCTCTGGAGACTGTTCACTCATCGCTTGTAGGTCCTGACTCAGCTATAGCATCTGCACTGTGGGTGGAGCCAATGCTGCAGCAGTAGGTTGTAGTGGCTGCCTATGGCTCTCTTCTTGTCATGTAGTGCTATTGCTCCCACATAGCCGGCTGTGTTGTGACAGCTGCGGTGGGTGTGTCCTGACACCTGCAAGTTGTGCACTCGACACACTGGCTGAAGCATGGCCACTTTGATTGGCGTGGAGGGGAAGACCTCAGCTCTTCGCTCGACTCATTGCTGCCGCTCTCATTGCTCTCACCGTTATCGCTGACAGTTGGCCGTGGATGACGTAAATTACCAGTCGTAGCACTCGAGTAGTCACTGTGTCAGTTGGCAGGCATGGAACCATTAGCAGCATCACATTCTGTTGTTGTTGTTCCTGCATCCCTTCCATCTCCATTCTCTCCATCCTTGGCAGATAGCGAGTGGGCAGTGTGAAGTTGTTTTGCTCCTCTGGTTGCAGCCTCTCATTCATCAACGGTTCTCACACAATTAATGTTAAATTTGTCCCGTCATGTAGCCATCTCTTGCAGTCTCCAGCACGTCGTGCAAGTGACAGTATCAGATTCTACCCCATCGCACATAGTGTAATTGGCACATTTCTGCAGGTTCCTCCTAAATCTTGACATAGACAGCAGCACATTCAACTGTGCGACTTCACACTTGCACAGACTTGGCACACAAACCAGGTTAATAGACTCCCTCATTTGGCATTGGCGAAAGCAATTAGCACATGAGTCATCTGGTTTGGCAGTGCGGGAGCGTGACAGTGCCTCGGATTGCAGCTCGATGTTTACTTCCCTCACTGTGGCCCACAATTGCTGTACAGATGTAGCATCCTTACAAATGCAAGAATTTCTGCGCAGTTCGACGAGCGAAAATGGGTCGGAATTTTGTGTGCAACTCATACACTTTTGACACAAAGTTGATAGTTTGCCATTTGTAGAGTGAAAGTCCAGACACACGGTTGTTAACGCAGCGAGGTTGGCATAATGTCTTTATGATGTCAGCTTCGCCGGGCCATGTGGCTCTTGGCTCTCTGCAACATCCATGCATGTGGTGCTGTAGGGGTGGTTCTTGCAGTGCAATGCAAATTGGGAGAAGGGGTGGCGGCAGGTGGTTCTCCTCCCCTCAGCTGGTCAAGTGTCCATGATGGTGTTTGACTGACGTCACTGTCGTGTGCTCACAAGGAGGACACACTCCAAGATGGCGGACTTTGCACACTTTCTCTCTAATGGCGATTTTGACACCAAATTTCCTTCTTCTCATTGTTGAGGTACATTTTCGTCTGTTCTTCGCATATCTTGCATGGTAGTTTTAGGGAAAAACGCCAGTAGCGATACTGAGATCATTAGTCAGCGGAAAAGAGATTTTGTGGGTGCATGTGGTCACACGTGGTGCACAAAGGTAACTTCGAAAAGAAATTTGGATGGGAAAATTTCACAAGTACTGGTGGGAAGTTCACTGGTAAGGAAAAGTCACACAAGTTGCCGAGCCATATGTATGCCATTGTCAAATGGCGGGATGTGAAATCTGAGGCCCAAGTAAACCCAGGACACCTCAAATATAAAATTTCACAATTCTTAGGAAAACCAAAATATATTTAAAAACAACGTTAGATAAGGAAACAGATATAGAGTATGCATAAACATGGTCAATGCAGCAGAAAATACACTACAAAAAAATTGCATTAAATTGCACAAGGTTAATCTACACTACCAAATATAAACATGAGTAAATTACATATTGATTTTTAATATGGCAAAATCATTTGCTTTTTCCTTTGGAAAAACATTACAAAGTCCCAAATAGTCGTAACAAAATCTAGTTTACAATTCTTAAAAAAGCTGATAATTCTCACTAAATATTAACAATACTTTTTCATAGAAAAAAAAAATAATATTATCCCACAAGGACTCTTTCATTCATGTATTTTCTTTTGGTTTGTGAACAAAATTGATTAAAACCTTCACCATATTACCCCTATAGTATAACCTAAGTGAAAAATTTTTGGTAAAACTTTCTTTAAATGAATGACATATTCTGTATTTTATCCTTAAATTTTCGTCTGGCCATAACTTTGACAGCCGCTTAAAATTTTAGCTCTGGCTTCTTTAACAACAAACACAAAATGTATGTCTCCCATCCTGGGCACCTAAGATTTTTCATGGACATTAACAGTTATTTTAAGGTAAATATGTCTTATTTCAGTTGTACCATCTAATATTAAAAAATTTAAATCCACAACCAACTATTTCAAAATCAAACTGAGAAAAATCTCTGGCTTCTAAGCCCTAAGAGACGCCATTAATCTTCCCGAACTGCCCGTTTCCAAAACAGTGGGCAAAACTAAACCATGAATGAAGTTATTCCATTAGCCCAAAAACAGTGGGGAACTGACAACACACAGAGTATCATCTTCAGGAAAATTTAAATAATTTTTTTAACAAAAAATATCAAGGATCCCTTCTCATGTTTACTAATTAATATCTTATTAGAAATTAAGAAGTGTTTCCTTAATAAGTTGTGAAGAAATAATTAAACTGCTCATTCTATCCATAAAAATCATGACTGTAAAAAAAAATTAGAGCATCAAAAAGACATCCCAGCATATCCTGAAGGGTTTTACATTTCTTTATAACCAGTGATCAAATGGAATACCGTACCTGTCATCTGGGGAGACTTCCCTTGCAGCCAAACCTATGACCCCGATGCAAGGTTTAGCTATCACTTAAATACAAAATACGAGCATTGCCTCGCTATGGGGGTAGCTACAATCATCCACCAAGAGCGAGACACTATTGCAAAATTCATTCTCCCAACTAAGCACTATAGGTTACCCTAATTCACAAATGTTTAAGAACCATCTAGTGGAATTATCTGTGATACCACCTCCGTGGCACGATACGGTGCCAGTCCTCCAAGAAACTTTGATTTGTGCGGAATTTATGCTACTACAAGCCGTAAATCCATCTTATAAACGTAAGTGATTTATGGGTGTTAAAAGTAAGTTTGAAGCATTATTTGTCCATATTCTGTAGTTTGTCCCAACACACATCTTCCGATCAATACTTTTCCTGAGGCAGACAGATGAAAACTGTGTTATGAAGAAAATGGGCCGGAGGTGGAGAGACAACTGTACACGAATTTATAAACATACTTGTCTCAAGTTCACCATTGAAGAAAAGCCCCACGTTGGGCACCATATGATTTGAGGATGGTGGACCATCGTGTAGAAAAAGTTTATGTGGATGAAATTTATAAATGCCACCATAGTGGTCTGGGAAACCAGTATTTTTTGCAGAGAGTACAAGTACAGATTGGTAATGTGGCCGACAGCATACATGCGGCCCCCTCAATGTCCGACATATCATTGCAGAACTTGTAGAAAGTTGTGAAATTTTCCCTTGATATTTCCAAAATACCTGGTATAGTGAGAGTTATTAGAGCTACTCTCATATGCTCGTCCTCACTCCCAGGCTGTTATAGGCCGCCTTACACCTTAAGAAAAATATGTGTTACGAGTGAAATAGCCATAAGGTGGCCAGTGAAATAAATAACAGCCCATCAGTTCACGTAATTTGCTTATTTATTCAATTTACCTTCAAAGAAGCACTGCTACAATTAGCCCCATTAAAGCAGGGTGCTCGCTATAACTGTGAAAAGGTGGCAAATTCCCTACATAAAAAATTACATGAGCTATGCCCTGGCCAATTAAAAGATGAACCGGGCTGTGAGACGTCTCACTCCCTTGGCTAACACAAAGCAAAGGTTCCTGAAATGACATTAATCTATTGAATACTACATGGTCGGTACAAATTTTGAAGTGCCCATGGAGGGCACGTCAGTCTCACATGGCAGCTCTGACTCTACTACTTAACATGGGCTGGGGGGGCTGGATGCTCTCTGGTGCCAACTCCCATGACCATGTCATGTGATGAACAACATATTCTAACATAATATTTAAATGAGATGAAATTAATGAACATGGCCCTAGATGAATGTGATACACATAAATCATAACATTATATGGCACAATTGAATATTAAGAGAAAAATAAAAATAAATGTAAACATAACACAAACTTACACTAACCTCTCTCTGGTGTGTTACGGTTTTCTTGTGCATGGCCCTGCTCGTGCCAGGATTACTAATCATTCATGTACGCGACATTTATTTACTACACTCAACATAATCAAATTATTCTACATGGCAAAATTTACATAAAAAACAGTTATAAATATTGGGTTCCTTTTTGTAATGTGGCCAATATGTTATGTCATGTAACATGAATACTGGCTCTGTCCATTATTGTAGTATTCCTGGTACTGTTCATTTTTGCAAATATATATAATTTTAAGAAACACAGATTGTGCAGTGAATAAAACAACAGGGAAAAACCTTAAATAAATATTCCACGTGTATAGTGTCTCACACGTGGCTGCGCGGTTTGTTTTCATCTGCGCCATCTGCGCACGTCAACATACTTACACAAATAAATGCATAACAAATATGGAACACTAACTAAAAACCCTTAAAATAAAATTAACACATAACGCTGCATCACACATGAGATATTCAGATTGACACACAATAACACGTGTTCCATGTATGTCGCACTGGTGCACCCGGTGCAGAGTGTCTTATACCATGTGGTCACATGATGTAAACAAGTGACATTACATTTAAATTTGGCCAGAAAACTGTTTTAAAATTAATTCTACATTTGTTAGCACTGAAAAGATAACAAAACAAAAGCCAAACATAATAGGGCCACAAAATAAACACACATCAAAAAAAAAATTATTTATACATAGCACACCCTATTAGATCTACGCTAGATCGCGCGCACGTCACTTTGGCTGGCCTCACATGTCGATGGTGGCAATGCATTGATTTGGCTAGTTTCTCTCCAGACGAGGTGAACATTCTGGGGGTCAGTACGTGGTATATGGCAATTTCTTGGTTGAGATGTTACAATACAGTAACAAAGCATTACAAAACATTCTGATAGTACAAATATTAATTTGTGAAATTCTTAATTGGCACTTAAAAGAATGTTTGGAGAAAAGAAGCATTGCATTATCATTATGGAGAAATAAAACAATATAATAAACCCAATATCTGCAGCAGTATACTGGTGAAGTAATAGTATTGAAGGTTTAGGTATAAATTTTAAAATGGGACTCTTGCAGTTTTCTATGGTGTGTACATGAATCTATAGTAAATTTATTTTTAGCAGCCCATAATTGAAATGTTGGTACTAAACGTTTGAATGGAATTGTGTATATTTCATTAGCAACAGACTGCTTATATTTGATATATACTTACTAGCTACAGGATTTGTTCTATAACATGAGAGAAAAACATTAATATGTTTCTTGAATGGAGAAAATGTTTGAGTGTTTTTAAGTAATAATATCTGTGTCTATAACACATCTGCATTACAAACTTGACAAATGTTCCATAGTCCAGCTTCGCATGAATAGCAGTGTGTTGCTGGAGTGATTATGTGAATCACAGTTACAAACAAACAAATGAACTTCATTATTAGCTAAATGTAAATTATATACCCCACTATTGATCCTTTTATTTGTTCATTTAACGGCATGTTTACAAGCTTGCCCTTGTGGATATTTGTTTACTTTATCAAAAACCATAGAACATGTCATAATGCATTTATATCACCATGCATCAAATTTTTTGTTTTCACATAGTGTCTGATATTTCCACCAGAATGCACGACCAATCGAATATGAGGAGGCGAATAAGTGTCCGAATAGTTCCAACGCATACACACATCGCTGCTATGAAGAATTAAGAATTATACTTAATAGCTAGATAAGCACACAGAAAATGACAATAAAAAAATTTCCAGTTTATGATTGCATTAGCAACTGTTAAATATAGCCAATCAAAATCGTAGATGTAAGCAACCGAAATAACCAGGAAAAATGGACAATTTACATATATCTTATTATCTAGCTGATCTAGCTAAAATAAAAGTCTTTCGATGCCAGTCTGTTCATTCATAAAGAGGATAGGAATGGAAAACTCTGTGACCGATTTAAAAGATTGTTTCTTTCAGGTTATTGTGATAATGGGTATAGACTGCGGAACCCCGAAAAAGAAGAAAGTTAAATTTCAAGAAATGTGATTTTTATGAGCCTAGTTATACTGAAATCTCGCCACCAGATAGTATTCGACATACTGTCACACCTGAAGGTGTCACTCCAGAAAGGACAACTGAAACTCGACATGTATGTCATAATTCCGCATGAGAAGACACACACGTGGATCACAGCGGTCAGTTTGACAATGAAGGCGACTTCATTTGTTTTCCTCCTGAAGAAGTGAGTAATGAACCCATTGTCACCCGACTTTCAAGGGTGAAACGGCAACCAAAGTACTCGGAAGATTTCGAGCTCATCTTTGCTATGGATGTTTTGGCCTTGTCAGTATCTGTTGATGCTCCTGACTGTTATGAAGATGCAGTCAAAGATGTTAGTTGGCGACAAGCCATTTATGAATAACTGGCATCTTTAAGGAATAATATAACTTGGGAAGTGGTTGAAATTACCCCAGATATCCCTGTCATTGAAAGTAGATGGATCTTCTCTACTAAATCCATTGATGGAACTTCTAAGAAGAAAGCCAGGCTTGTTGCTCGTGGTTATAAACAGCCTACAATGGAAAATTAAGATATATTTGCCTTGGTTGCCCGCTTTCTGCTTTCAGTTGCTGCTGAACGTAGTCTTCAACTGCAACAAATCTGTGGGCTGAGACAGAGTCCTAAAGTTTGGAATGACTATGTCAATACCAAACTCATCAACCTGGGTTTTGTAAGATCAAAAATTGATCCTTGTTTGCATCATATAGGTTCTTTCTTTATGTTAGTATGGGTCGATAATTTCCTGTTATCAGATTCTGTTGCAGATTTTACAGTCACTAAATCTGCTCTTAAGTGTAAAATGGTCATAAAAGACTTGAGCTCAAATGAAAAGTTGCACTTTTAGGGCATGGATATTTTCAAGTGCAAGGATGGAAGCATTATCATCAGTCAAAGTGATTTAATTCAGAAAGTTGTAAAAAAAAAATTAACATGACAGAATGCAAGTCCAGTAAAATCCCACTTTAGCCCAAACTTAACTTGGTAAACAATGGAAAAAGAGTGTAGTATTGAGGTGCCTTATAAGGAGTTGGTAGGCTGCCTAATGTATCTTACAGTTTGCACAAGGCCTGACTTATTTTACAGTGTATAATACTTTGGTAGATTCCATAATTGTTACTCACCTAATCATCGGAAGCAGTTGAAATGTGCTGTTGTATACCTTAAATACACAGTTAATGTAGAATTAAAATTTGTAAAGTCTGATTGTGACACATTAACTATATCCTCATATGTCGATGCTGATTATGCTTCAGACACAAATCAAAGAAAAAGTATTTTAGGCTTTGTAACAAAACCGAATCAAACTGTTATCTGCTGGAGTGTAAAAAAAAAAAACACAATATAGTAACACTGCTTAGAAGTGAATTTGTAATTTTTTGAGAGGTTAAACCTGGTGAGAATGTGATGTGGAAATGGGAGGGAGTATTGGTGACAATTCCAATCCAGCTCGTTCATTGTAAAACTACTGTTCATTTTATCTATATCCACTGTATTTAATATTCAATATTATTGTCTTTCCTGTGGCGTAAATTGAGTTGAATTGGCTACACTGTTATATATAGTTTTTGTATTATTATTTGACTAGGCAAGATGCATGGTCTTTTTAGCGATCAGTTTGTAAGCACATTTTGTGATGTAGCTTCTTAGTTATGCAGAATATAAACCATTCTTAATTACTCATCCAATAGTAATTATTTGTTTCCCTGCGAATACTCTAATATTTATAAATAAAGTTTGTAATTTTCAACAATACAAATTTGTTTTAGTCTCTTTCCTGTGAAAAAATTTTGTGAAAATTTTTATGTGTAAGTGGAGATGGCAGGGAAATTGTGGGGTACAAATGTAAACATGACATCAGAAAAACCTGAAAACCAAAGCCAAGCTTAAGAAAAATGACATTCAAATCTGCACCAATTATCTTGCAGAGTGCAGCTAAGTGATTGCAGGGGGGAAGGCGCCATTAAGTGCTTCGTATGTGCACCCTCTATGCTCTCTTCTCTAGAGCTCGGGGAATCAGAGTGGTGTAGATTTATATGTTAACCAAGTGATTTGCCATGCAGTTAATTAGTGACTTATTGTTCAATAGAATAAATGTGCACATTTACTCTGCACACTATTACAGGTTTCTAACAGACAACTGACAAAATTAAACCCCTGTCGTTGGCCAATTCAATAGCTTTCATACGAGTCACACTTCACCTGCATGAGAATAAACCTGTGATATAACAAATATTCGAAAATATTTGGCCAAATTCATAAATGCATAACTGATGCACAATCTGTGTAGCTCTTGAACTTGTTGCCTCCATTCTATATTCACAAATATCAACACATTAACTGTTAATTCTTTGTACTGAAAACTGTTTTTCAGCAAATTGTTGCTCGTTAGTCCATAACACAAAGAAAATCACAAACGTTGTCAAACACGAACAGATATTACCTATTATGTATGGTAATTTCTGGCAGTCAAAAAAACTAACAATTTTCACAGCAGCGAACTGTGTAAACCTAGGAAATTATTGTAACTGCATACACAGAATTTGTGTTGCTGAAGTTAATTAATTAATCTACTATCAAATCTCTCCAGTAATCCTCAGATGAGCAGGAGCTCTGGAATATAGCATTAGACATAAATGTTACAAAACATATGTATACCTACACAAGATATTTGTGAATACTTCCTATGGCTTTGATAGTTTTGAGAAGGTGCCCACTGAATAATACAATATAACATAACGGCATGAAAATATGAAAAATAAATTTGTGTAAGGGAGGGTGTCTTTAGGCGATATGATAAATTATGTAAAGTGTTAACACGCTGCGCTTAGTTTCAGGACTATGTTATCAATGTGAGTATTCCTTATGAATAGTCTCATTTAATGACACCATAAGTGCTGTCAGATTCTCATCTTTAAATACAAATTTAGTACGTATCATCCACAATGAGTAGAATGTTGGAATACAGATAATTTTTATCTAGCATATTAATAATAAATAAATATGAGGGAAAATGATGGAACCTTTGCGAACAATCTTTGATTACCTAACCCTTTTTTTGGACTTGTATTTATACCATCTGAATTTATTGCAACCTGCTGATATCTATGACACAAGTAAGATGTAAACCATGATAAAGTACGTGCCTCCTTGGAGGGAATTCAGTGAGTAAAAATCAATTCAGTGGAAAGTGGTTGTTTTTATTTCACTGCTGGCCGCTTTTCAACCGTACAATTGTATTGGGTCTTCTACCCGCTGCATCACTACCTCCTCCTGACAGCGTCTTGACTTATTGTGTGTGTCTGGCATATGAGATGGCCATTCAACAGTCTCACTCAACATTTAATGGTATACGAGAGGGCCAACACTCTAGTTAGATACGCATAACAGGTTTATAGCATCAATACAACGATGTCACCTCATCGCAGGGTGAACTGAGGAGAGCCACGTGGACAGACGGCCCACACCCTGGATGAGTCTCTCGTGCTTTGGCGCTCTTCGCAACTCTATGAATACAGTAGATAGTAGATTATCCCGACTAAGAGGGACCAAAGACAATTCGGATAGGTAATTGAAAATTGGGATTATGGAAATATGTTGCATATGAAGACAAAAGATTTTGTTTAAAAAACATTTTCACACAACGTAAAATTTATTAGACATGCATAGATCACTAAACTATCCAAAACAGAAACTGTAGGCCTACATAAATTAAATAATTAAATAAGTTACCAATAACCACCCTCCTCCGAGACTTGTTCACTGTGAACAACACGTGAAAGGGCACATCACAAGAGCATACATCTTCCTCCGTGGGTAGGGGAAACCCTGTGACAAATGAGACTTTCGTGTTTTTACTATTCTCTTTATTTTTCAAACAAGTCCGGATAATCTACTTTCTGCTGTATTGTAAAACCTGGTACCGTAAGTCAAACCTCCCTCCTCCCCGCTCCTGAAACCACGACATACTGTCAATGTGGATAATTTCCTGATCTATGATGGAGAACATAAATATAGTGTTATAATTAGCTTCTTGTCTGCATCAATTGTGACATTGCGTTTGACATGGTTCGGTATTATTTGAGTATAACATATTTTGAAGTAGAGTAAATAGTTTATTTAATAAATATATATAAAAAACATACATGTACAGGTGAACGAAAACTGATCTGGCTCACATGACCTGCAAGTGGCCATAACTGAGGAAAAAAGCCAAAATGCTGGCAATTCGTGTGCAACACATACTGCCAGCTGGATACGACTAACTGGGCCACACTTTGACTGGAACAATCCAGTTAAAACAAACACTGAAAATAATCCCACATAATGCAGTGACTTGCTACATCCGTATAAGGATGTAGTAGCCCTTGCCACCCCTAATGAAAAAAACACTATGAAAATGGTATAAAACAGTTTTGTGTTCCATTTTAAATTTTTTCTTAACTGTTCATACTGATAGAATAATGTTCACATATGGTTGCCCATACTGTTGAATATAAGTTTGTGTCTGTCTGAATAGTATCCATAATGATTTCAGGCTATTCTCAAACTGTAAGCTCTGTTCCATACTTCTCGAACTTTCAGAATACATATACTGTTCAGTCATTATCAACTTGACATAACAAACATTTTAAAATATAACAACATACTGTACAGACCATAGTGTTTTATACTGTGCTGAAAGTAGTATTACACAATAAAATCTCTTTCTATCCTGGACACTTCTACAAACATACTGTTACACAATACTTTTATACTGTCAAGTAATTTTATTATTTGGTACATACAGCAGCAGTACAGCTGATTCTCACTGAGGTGGTGTACTTTATTAGCATATTCAGTAATTAAAAAACAATTTTGGTGTGTAAGGAAGATACATGATTCAGGTCCTAATGATGATGAATTTTGGTTGTCTTCAAACTACAGCAGTCTTGACTATCGCAACCTTCCTAATTCTTAGCGTATTTAATTTTTGAAAGTTATAGTTTATGAAATCACCACTTTTGTATGTTGTGGATCAAGATTAGGATAAAATACAATTTTATGAACTGAATAGGCAGCCCAGAACCTGAATTTTGTTTAAAATTGTTGGTGTGAGAAAAGCACATCTCTGTATGATCTAAATGATAGTGGGATATCAGCTCTTAATTTAAAATTTGTAGGCCAATGTCACAAGGTTTTTTTTCTTATCCTTTATATAATATTTAGAAGCTACTTCGATGTTGTAGATTCAACTTTTATAAATTGTTGAGAAATACCCTTCCTGTTCTGCACATCTGCTAAATTTTGGTGTATTTTTTTCCTGTGTTTGGTAGATAAAAGTGAATTTCCATCAAAAGTGGCAGGCATAATTTGCAGTCAACAATGCCTACTGGATACCATTCTCCATACCCATCGCAGGTCTACCACTGGGTATGCACTATCTAAAATCTTGAACTTAAGTGATGATCCAAATTTCACATTCACTTTTACTATACTACTTTTTAAATGTGTTTTACTTGTGATTAATCACATGGTTAGTAAATCCTACTAGCAATTTCGAGATATTAATGGAAAATAACATATTAATTATGCAGCAGATAAGAAACCTGTTAGTGCAATGTTTACATAGTATTTGCTTGGTTTTTTTCCTTCTCCATTATGAGGACTAAATAAAATATGTCGGTAAAAATCCACATTTCAAGTTTTAACAATTATATTTAAGGTTGCAATATTTAACCATGGCATTTTGGACTTTGTGAATGGCTGACAAGAGGTCCCAATCTCCTGACGCCAGTGTCACGTGACTGCAATGTGTGGGATATAAAGTATGCTAAATGAATACCGCCATGCAATCAGTACATATATTGGTAACTTCTCGCCTGATTTGGATCGAGTCTCGCCTGATTTGGATCGAGTAATAGTACAACATAGAGCTTTTAATCATAGCAATATTTCATTGTATTATAATTTTGTCCATGTTTACATTATCAAAACTATTTACGCCGTGGAACACACATTTGCCTGGTCAATAATGACACGTGAAAGTTGCATTTAGTCTTATATGCAGTTTTTTTTACACATATCAGAATTTGCATTATAGAACAGTGCCGAATTGTGGTGTATTTGCAGTGAATAAATAAATGGTGTTCCTAAGAAGTCGTATATCTTTCTCAAATAAAACGAAACTTTTACACAAAAATAGTATTGTTATGCAAAAAATATCTGTACAGATGTAATGTTCATGTACAAAACATGGAGATATTTACTTTAAAGTATGTAAAAACATCCTGTCCAACACCACTAGCAGTATACGAGGCGTAGAGTACAAGGAGAATTCAGAATTGGAAAGTGACAACTGTGGTGGATCAGTGCATGAACTGGGGCCACGGTGGTGTAGTGGTCAGACTACTTGTCTCCCCCAAAAGTTAACTGGGCTCTATTCCCGGCGGGGTCACACCAGATTGCGGGGTCACTCCAGATTAGATTTTTTTGCATGTGGGAACTTTGCCAACCGGCAGGTTTTCTTTGGGATTTCTTGGTTTTCTTTGGGATTTCTTGTTTCCCGTGCTCTTGCATTCTGACACTGCTCCATTCTCATTGGCTCTCAAGACCACATTGTTAAGGGCTGCACTAATCTCTCTACTACAGTTTATGAAATTTTGTCTTAGGATGACCAAATATAGGCCTATAGCCTATGTTCAAAATTGTATGTTCTGTATCTTGGGTTTTAGAATAAATCACTTTTTTTTTTTGTGTAGCATTAGTAAATTTTATATGGGTTCCTGAAAATTTTTAAAGTTCCATTATTGAAGTTTGACAAATAAAAACACAAAAAATATTAATTTCTTTTTGCCCTAAGTTTCGTGTATTATTTTGAGTATTTTCATTTCTGGAAACCATTTTGTTACAAAGAAGAACTTGCCAGTTGTGGTGTGAATCAAAGTAACTCAAGGTCAGTGCTGACAGAATGCAGTGTCGTGAGGCATTGCTGTAAACAGCAACACACCACATGTTGAAAAGCAGCATCAGCAACTGTGACTGGATACGTCTCACCTTGGCAAGCGTGAGATCCTGGACTTTCATAAAACGTTTGGAATTCTACTGACCATCTGAATTGCCCCAGATACTGTCGGTGCAACAGTCAATTGGGGCTCATGAAATACTGACATGTAGCAGGACGTCGACTGCCAAGTGAGGACATGCTGGAGAGTCATTCACATTAACAATCCATGTATTTGACTTGCGTAACAATCAACTTGCATCCTATGGCGTATAGTATTCCCTCGGAGATGTGTGCAAGTAGGTCACCATACATAACAAACAACATGAGTAAACATAGGGTCAAATATGTACCGTTTATACAACCAGCCATGTAAATAAATAACAGTTTTAATGTAAAGGCGGTTCACGATAAAGTGAGCACTTTTGAAATCAACTTCAGAAAAACGTCACTGTCCTTGTCTACGTATATTATAATGGATGCAATGAGTGACATGCGTCCAGTAAAGATGGTAATAATAGATGGAAAGTAGTTCCATATTTTCGCATGGGATAAAAAGTGTTAAGGTAACTATTTGTGATAACGTAAATTACTTATTTTGCTTTCTGTTTTTTTAATGCATCGAAGTGTAAAAACGAACAAATTTGTTAAATATTTACTTTTCTAACAATTTCACGGTTTCACTTGACCGAAGCATTAATAAAGTGATAAGGCATGTGGCAATGCCAATTTTATATAACGCGGAAGAATATTTAATGTGCACACAAGTAGATCTTGAGCAGGGCTCTCAAAATGTAGACCAATGTAAATGTAAAAAACTGAAAACACTTTTTGGTACGTAACATGTTAAAAACCAAAATCATTCTTTATATTCTTTTTACCCGACAAAAAGTAGTCATTATGGCACTTTAGCATATGTCTTTCCTTGCCTCTTTCGGATGGTTGTATTTAAATAAAAAAACATAATTCAGTAAAAGCTGCCAATGTTTTTAATTTCTTTTTTTTTGTTTTTCAAATTGCAGTAGCCTATGAGTTGCTGTTCCATTTTATTGTAAAATGCATAATAGTTTTTACCGACATATCCTCTGGTATTTTATGTTAGGCAAAGTGCTAGCATGGAATTAATTATTTTCACATTTTAAAGGTTTACTGCAAGTTATCAGTTTTGTAAATGTCATGTCACAGAAATTTTTACTTACGATCAGTTTTTATTTTGACGTATTTCTATAGTACATAAAGTTGGAAATATTTGTTCCGCCACTACTCTAGAGCTGTGTTCTAAGTCTCTCTCTCTCTCTCTCTCTCTCTGTCTCTCACACACACATACTGTTACTTACCATTGCTCACTTCAGCACCCACAGTACTACATATTCCCGTGATCCCTTTTTGACGAAGTTGATATAATTTCAAACACCCATCTTTATTTTGAAATTTTTAAGTTCCAGTGCCTAAGCGATTGAAGAACCAATGAACTCAACACATTTCCTTATGTTGTCTTGATTTTTGTACTAACAAGTGTTCAGCAAACGACAGGAATAAGTTGCGTAATTGTTATGAACAATTAAACGTACAGTGTAGGGCATGTGTAGAGAACATAACTCTTGCCCAAAGTCGAATGGGATATTCAAGGAACATTCATGTCCTTACAGCAAATTCAGGCGTTGACAATTCGTCACAGCTATGATACACTTTTCAGAGACACACAGCCAGACAAGGGCTCTTGGCTTGTAAATTAGAACACACATTAAGTTAGTTTAAACGAACATGTTACTCTGTGAATGAACAATGAAATGTGGTGAACATTTTTTTCTTTTAACAGTACCTAGTCATGCTTTTTTGTGAAATACAGCTTTGTAGGTAAAATTATTTGAAAATAGAATATATTTACTCCAATGTAAACACACTTTTTCAGAATGGGGACTGTTTCGTGTGGATGACAATAAATTGTAGTTTTGGCTTTTTTGAATAAAGGATTCCATTCTATATTTAAAAGTTTTACTCAGTAATTTCCTTGATCTTTGTAACTATTCTCACTATGTAAAATTTATAGCTATAAATTAAGCTTAATTCAAAAATGAAATGTCAGGGTATAACTGAGCAATTTCTGTTGTTCTTAAATATGCTATTTTATATTTTTTATCTTATTTTAGTTACACTAATAATTGGGTAACAAATTTTGACTTGATTCAAAGTACATTCTTCGGACAAAACCCTACTATAGTTGATATGAAAACTTGTCATATGGGGAGGAAGACATTAGGTAATTTTATGAGTTATCGGTTATCTTTAAAAAAGCACCTATTATTTATGTTATATCGCAATATTAAAAGACAATTCTTGCGTTTGCGTTATGGAAATTTATTATTGTCCCAATGTCACATAAAAAAAACCACAGCTTAAAAAAAAAAAAAAAAAAACCCTAAATTCCGCTTATTACTATTACAACTCGTTTGTCACTTGCTAGCTTGCATGTATTCATTCCGAATGAACATTCGATTTTATTACGGTTAAACACGATATTTTACGTTAAATCTGAATCCTATACCACAAAAATCATTGCGTTACACAAATTTAATTTTCTTTTACTTGTCACGCAAACATTATTACGATTTAAGAAACATAAAATGCAAAATTGCGTTAATTACAACACATTTGACACTTTAGCCTATGAAGTACGTTTACATTCGGAATAAACACGATTGTTTTCGTTAAAACGGAATACTATAACACAAAAATCATCGCATTCCACAAATTTAATCTTCTTTAATTGTCAAGCAAAAATTATTACAACTTAAAAAATATAAAACACGAAATTTCGGTAAGTTTTAGACGTATAACACTTAACATGCATGTACTCTTAAGGTAGAATCCCTATTGTTTAGCGTCACGCTTCTACGATACTATTTCTACTCGAGCTCACTAAACGTGGCCGTTACGTACGTAACAGAATCGATAAGCGACAACGAGATCAAGAACTGGGTCGGTCGGAACAATTACGCAATTGCCTGTTAACGTTATGAAGCACAGAGGTAACAGCAAAGATCATCCACAATGGAACTTTGAATCTCCCCTCATTCTGCATTATATTACCACGTCGCTGATAAGTATCATATCCGTAAACAGTTGCAAGCTTTCCAGTTTGCTTATAGGCTATTTTCTGATGGTGCATCGATTAAATTTTTTTTTCAGTGACTAAAAAATGATTTCTTCCTGTTACAAAACATATATGCCTGAGAACCAGACAAACATTAGTGATATTTCATTCTATCCCAATCGTTATTTATGTATCAAGGTTTGCTGCAGAACAGGTTCCTCAAGTAACAGTGATTATTTGAGAACAGTATTATTTTAACTGTTACATTATATACCGTTCATCCCTACCGGCAACGCTATCTGTACCGTATTTATCTGATTGTATTTTTGTGTCTTAAAGGCGTTGATTTATTTTTAAATGGAGAAGTCTCTTATTAAATTGGGCTATAGAGATTTCATACACGATGTCGCTTTTGATTTTTATCATCAGCGCATGGCTACATCATCCACAGACAAGCATATAAAAGTGAGTTACAATGTTATTGTGTTTGGTTATGTTTAGTGTGTTGGACCTCGTGAATGACTGCCGCAGCCCAGCGCCCCTGTTTTTGTGATATTTGCAGTTGAATCGTGTGGCTAAAAGAAAATTCTACAGTCAAATGTCACAAAAGGGAGTAGGGACAACCAATACCATTTAGGTGCATGTTTATGATTTGTCAATATCCTTACCGATGGCAGTATCTCAATTTAAAGAATGTTCTCCATCTGGAACACATTTTCGCACAACCTGGCGAGAGCACCGATTCGCGCTCTCTCGTGCTCTTGCTCTGGGAATTGAGTCAACCCCTCTCTCGTTTCTCTCATACGTCAGGCCAACAGCTGATGCCAACAGGCGGGTGTTAAGCTAAAATCTGGATCATGGATATTGTAAGTAATTTGTGAGTTCACAATCCTTGACAAATAATCATTAAAGTAGCGCATAAAATACTATTATTTTTGTTTTATATTTTACTGTACAGCTAATTATTGACAAGAAAAAATGAGACTTGGGTAGAAATCCGTATTTATATTTTTATAAATACATATGTGTGTCATTTCGCTGTTTAAAACAGTTGAAATGATTCACTTAAAGTTAAAATGCAATGTTGTTTTGGCCCAGAAGCTAGTAACCCTATTCTAACACAAAAATAATGTAAACATAAATGGTGCCTGTGAGAAAGCACCAGCGAGTATACAATTTCGTGCTCTCGCTCATTCACGCTCTGATGAATTGAGATGACCAAAAAGCATTCTCTCCGATGTCATAATGATGTCTTAGGAAGAGCGAGAGCACTAGAGAGTGCACTCTGGGCCAATTGAGACACGCTGGATGAACCGATCGCAGAAGAGAAGCGCATGTGGATTTGTTTACTTTGCGGACTAAAATAAGCATGGGTAATTAATTATCTAGACTAGGGACTTAGTTGAAGAAAGGTTTTCTATACAAAATAAATGCCTGTATTGATAGTACTATTCATACTAAAGCATATTCTTATGCCCGCATTAGTAAAGGCTGTTTTCGATAAAGTGAGTACCTACTAAAGACTGAGCTACAATTGATTTAGCACACGCACAGAACACACTCACAGCTCAAATCTGAAAGCTACACTCATAATCGCACATGCACAGAAACTGCGGATGTTTACAGAAAACAGTAGCGAAAATGAAAGGAAACTATTCTCAGTAAATTGTGCGTATGTTGGTCACATTGGTATGTGACCATTGATCACATGTGACCACATTGGTCACATAACGTTTAATGTAAAGCAGATTTGTGAAATAATTACTTTCCTATTAATTTCAGAGTTTCACTTACCAATGCACGAATAAAGTGATGGGGTGCAAGACAACGTTAATTTATCATAAGGTGGAAGAATACACAACGTTCATACAAGTAGATCTTAAGCAAGACTTTCATAAGTGCTCATTTTACCATGAACAGTCTTTATATATCTTATACAAGATAATCGTAATAGAGGGGAGAGCTATGAAGACATGAGAAATTGTGGAGTAAAATGTACAAAGAACATGTAAAAAAAAAAAGCCCCGAACAGCAAAATTGAAAATTTTATTGGGGATTAATTTTTTAGTGTAAAGGGGAATATACATATGAGAAAAGACACTTGGAATAAATACACACACTAGGTATAAACTGTGATAAATAATAGTTTTGGTGTGTGTGGTTGATGTGAGGGGTTTTGCATATACACACTAAATAGATTAGTGTATAAAGTGTGAGGTAACACTAGAGTCCCTCTTCAACATCAATAATAGTTTTGTCTCCTTTCTCCAATCAAACTCCACAAACAAAATAAAATAATTCACTGGCACTTGTGCAGTACTTAGGGTGTGGTAGGTTGCTAGTCTCTACCATTTGAAAGTAAAACACTAACATTATCTCATTCATTAATTTTAACATTGTGAAAGTTTATGCAAATTAAACTGTTCAACATTAAGCACACACTTGGATTCTCATTTAACATACATAAGCACTGTTCATTCCACAAGATCAACATAAATCATTTTATATTTCCTCTGTTTTCAGCGCTAGCCAGTGAGAATGAAAATCCTTTGCATCTCGGGGTACTCTAATTGGCAAGAAATTCCTTGACATTAAATTTAAATAAAAAACTTGTGTTGAATGACTGTCCAAACAAATTAATATATTACTGTGAGACAAAATGTTTAAAAGTCTTTATAAATGTTCCTGGTAAAGTACTTGTACTTTTGCCAGGTTTATCTTCCCTCTGCCATTATATATTTAAAAAAGATGCAAGCAAGCGGACTAGGCTTATATCTCCTCATATAGTAATCCAGTAAATATTGGACCTCTTCTTCACCTGCCCTTTGCGTCCTGGCCAGCAGTCACATTAATTCTGGTCTTCTTGCTGTGAGAGGACGTGATTCCTCTTCCCCACCTATTGGGAGGCCAAAGCCCAGTAAGGCCCTCGGGTTAAGAGCGCTGCAACAAAATAGAAAAGTACAATGACCGAGAGTATTGCTGTCCTTTGCTCTCTTATGTTTTAGAACATGTTTCACAATAATATTAAATTTTCGATACACTTTATATCACAAAATAAAATTTCTATTAGAGCAGCATATTTGAGAGCAACTGGTCTGGTTGAACCTAGTCCAAGAAGAAGGAAACTAGATGGGCTGGCAACCCACTTGCCACATTTTGGCCCAAATTCACGTATGCAATCACATCCAGCATCTGCCCTAGAGCTGTCCGAGATGTGGATATGGCAAAACCTGTCATTGGTAGCTGCTGACGTAACCAGTGTTTTGTTTAAATATTCGGTTTTTAGATGTGTTCATTTTTCACTTCTCTGTTTGTAAACAAACAATGTTTACTTTTACCCTGATGTCCTTATAAACTTAATGTCAGTTGAAAAAAACTTGAAAATGGTGGCTAAATGTGGGAAAAATGTAAACAAAGTATACTTTCATACCAAAACACACAAATATTTACATTACACTGTAAAACATGGAAAAACATTTCAAAACATAAAAAGCACAATATAAACAAACATTGTGAATCACTACAAAATGAATAAAATAATTATTCAAAAATAAATTGTGGGTTTATGCAAAAATATGTGCGACTTTGTCTTCTAGAGCGCAATCATAGGGCTGCTCCAAATTACCTGCTGCTTTTATTTGACCCAAATTGTACATGAAAACTGCACTTTACTTCAAATTCAATCTGATTCATGGCAGTTTGTATAAACAAAAGATAACTTATGTCACTTGGAAGCATTACATTTTTTTTGTTTGAACCATAAAAGCTTATCTAACATGACCACGTATTTGCGACTTGTGAAGTGTTATAGAAGTAGAATAGACCACAATTAATTAAAAGGAATCTTTTGTATGAGCCGGTAGTGTAGATAACTACCAAGGTGTGTGTACTGACATGGTTGTGGTACTAACAAAAGTTTCTTAATGAGGGGGAAGGGGTAGCTATTTAGGTAAAAGTTTATAAAAACTTAATATTCTGCCATGATAATTGTACAGTGCAATTAATGGATAATAGTGGCTTAAGTTAGGTACATATTTAGTAATAATAATAAAAAACAACTTAACCATGTCCATGTTAGGTTAAAATAAAGGTGAAATTAGTTTTTAAAATACTATTTATAGTAACGATGATATTTGTGAAGCACTATATTTTGTACAGTTTACAACAATGATTAAAATGTCACATAATTATAACTATCTGTATAATTATAAAACAAATAGTTTGTGGTACACTTGATTGTTTTTTTTTTGGTGTGGGATGTGACTTTTTTTGGATCACTGTGAGCAAGTAAAGACGTTTTGGTAATTTTTAAGAATCAGGTCCATTCTGGAGGAAATGTTCGAGAGTTATAATAACTCTAGGTATATTTTGCCCCTCTAAGGCTTGCCTTGTTGAAATTTAGCAGAAAGCTGGAATACCACAAGTTATACAAAACCCAAAAATACTATTTTCAATCCCCCATTTCCCCTTCCCAATGTTTCAGAAAGTTGTTATTAGGCTTCCTTTCAGCTTTGGAATACAAAAAATTTGAGTCTAACATAGTTATTCTTTACTTACAGAAAGGATGAACAATAAAAAATATGTCTCAACTTGCTTCAGATGTAATGTAACTGAAAGGAGCAGGCACTTTAACTGCATTGCAGTGTGCAATATATTTTTTTTTTTACAAAATCATTGAACGTGCACCTAATGTGCTGATCTATGAAAAGAACACACACATCAGTGTGTACTTTTTGATTGATTTCAAAACATGGTGCACATTAGATACGCTATTTTGAGCACTCTGACAGCTAAAAACTGCTTTTTCAAAGTTCTGTATCTCAAAATATTCAGGTTTGGTACATGCAAAAGTACTTACTTGAGATGCATGCGCTTAATGTTGCTACAGACTTTCCAGCGATAAAGTGATAGGATCACTGTTTGAAGTCCCCTAGGTATACATGCAACACAGCGTGATGAGAATACTACACACCAGTTCTGAGCTGTGCACTTGATGCACGCGGAACCAGAGTAGCTCTATGCTCCTGCACTGGTCTGTAGCTCCAGGTAGGCAGGTCCCTTGTATCGTAGTGATTGCTGGTGTGTAGAAGCTAAGTAAGGGCACGTGGTTACTCCGTCACCCTGCAACTGAGCAGATCAGGTAGGCAGGTCCCTTGTATCGTAGTGATTGCTGGTGTGTAGAAGCTAAGTAAGGGCACGTGGTTGCTCCGTTACCCTGCAACTGAGCAGGTCAGGTAGGCAGGTCCCTTGTATCGTAGTGATTGCTGGTGTGTAGAAGCTAAGTAAGGGCACGTGGTTGCTCCGTCACCCTGCAACTGAGCAGATCAGGTAGCCAGGTCCCTTGTATCGTAGTGATTGCTGGTGTGTAGAAGCTAAGTAAGGGCACGTGGTTGCTCCGTCACCCTGCAACTGAGCAGATCAGGTAGGCAGGTCCCTTGTATCGTAGTGATTGCTGGTGTGTAGAAGCTAAGTAAGGGCACGTGGTTGCTCCGTCACCCTGCAACTGAGCAGGTCAGGTAGGCAGGTCCCTTGTATCGTAGTGATTGCTGGTGTGTAGAAGCTAAGTAAGGGCACGTGGTTGCTCCGTCACCCAACAACTGAGCAGGTCAGGTAGGCAGGTCCCTTGTATCGTAGTGATTTGCTGGTGTGTAGAAGCTAAGTAAGGGCACGTGCTTGCTCCGTCACCCTGCAACTGAGCAGGTTAGGTTGCTCTGCCGCAGCTAGCCCTTTTGGATTTCCTAATTAAACTACAACTCAAAACCCACACTCTACCATATGAGACTTCTTACAAAAACTGCTAAATGTCACCTAAGGCGTCGCAATGATCCATAAATATTGTCATGCTTGCTGCTCTGTATTGTTTTCCTTGCCCCGTCTTGCTCAAGTGAAGCGAAACAGTGTGCCAGTGGCAGTGTTATAATGCAAGAAATGTGCTGTAATTTACAAAGGCGAGCCATCATGTTGGCCTGATAAACCTATTGGGACATGTGCTCTTCTGACCTTCAGCGAATTGAATTCCTGGGATTATCTTTGAAAGAATGTTCTGGTCATTACCCTAAAAAAGAGGTTCTGTATTTGATGTCTCTAATAGATATTGTCAGCATTCAAATTTTTGTTGAATATTTTAAAATCATTTAATAAAAATTACCCGATAGTGCCACATGAATAAATCAAATGTAATTTCTTATCCCAGGAAACAATAAACTGATTCCTAACGAATTTGGAAAACAATACGTACTAGCTAGGAGGCCTGTTGTGGCTTAAGTAGTCTCGCTGGCCCATACTATATGGTCCCGCTGATGGTCTTGAGTTTGTAGGGTTGTATGACCTTAAGCGACAGTTGTGCGATACGACAAGCCAGCAGAGCGTCGAGTCATTGCAAGAGTGACCAGTGGAAGTGAAGTGTGCAGAATATGAGCATCGGTACAGTTGAGATTGAGACTGACGGATGGGACTATTGAATTGGATGTTTCAGTATGAGACATTTGGAATTATGACAACAGACAGATTGTAATGTTTAAATAATGAGTGTGAATAAAATGACTGTAACCAGAATAGAGTCAAAGATACAAACTTAATTGGAAGTGAGGTAGGAATGTAATATTGCACTCATTGAAAATACTTGTTTGTTAGGAATCTGTTGATTGTTTCTTGAAATAAGAAATTACATTTTATTTATTCATGTGGCACTGTCGGGTCATCCCATGGTAACTGATGGGACAGGCAAAGAAGTTTTCTAATAGTTAACTAGTAAATTCAGTCTTTTAAAACAGAAAAAATACTTTAAAATTGATGGATAGTTGGGACAATTTTGATAATGATAAATTTTGACTACAAAATTGGGTAAAGGCACTAGGCCTATATTTCATGTAAAAATATATTTTTTGCTTATTCACTAGAATAAGTAACAGGTTTTCTTATATTTAGATTACAATAAGTCATGTAAATATATTACAATATGATACTTTTATTACATAATTAGCCAGCATAAATTTTTTCTTGAAATTTGTAGAAAAAACTATTTCCATATTGAATGAATTGTGGTTCAGGAAGCCAATCCAATATCTGCTTGAAATATACATAGGAAAAACATCTTTTCCATTGAGTTCAAACAACTGCCATCTCAAGACTGAATATTACAAACTTAACCAATACGTAAAGTCCCTTATGTACTTGATTTTTAGTTATTACAGTCAAGCATTCCACTTCTTCGCTATTATAAGAGACATCATCACATGACAATTTCTGCGAAGATGTTAGTTTACCATCAAACATACCAAGATTCAAGTCAGAACTCTCATCGTCCAAAACCACACAAGCATACAATTCTAACTTCGCAGTTCTGCCTGCAACAATTTGATTACAGTTCAAGTATCGAAAACAATGTTTTGATTGTAAACGACGTATGGGTTTCACAGTTTTCCATCTTTGCTCTAACATTTCTTTGTAAAGTTCAACTATTTGGCTTTCAACAAAAATGCATGTTATTCCTTTACATGCTTGAAGTGTACGTTCGTAAAATTCTTTCGCACAAGACAACTATTTGCCTATTTTTTATTTTATGCCATATCATTATTTTTATGGACCCACCGACCCCATCAACTGCTCCTTTTCCATGGGAGGTTGCGAAGAAGTTCCAGTCCCCACTAACTCCATAGTCACCCTTCATGCAGCATAAATTAGAAAGTGTGAATGTATTTTGGAACTGTGTCATAAAGGCCTATCCATCATTAAATACAGATATTTTACTAACAGCATAGCACTAGGTCAGTTTGATATCTGCAACCATTTTCTTCAAAAATACCCACATACTGTATTTATCATGTGAAATGTCATCACTACTTATTACAGCGTATGAAATACTAACTCCCTTTAACCAAGCTACACACGGTGATAACAGTTATTTGACCATGATTCCAGTGCACTCAGAACTTCATCTTGACTTATTGCAGAGTAATTTTCTGCAAAATCAATTTGTAACACCCCATCTGCTTCAAAATAGTTTTCTTGTATCCTTTTATCACAACAATGAGTCTTAAATGAAGGCAATTTAACTTGAAGATCATTCACTGCATCTTCTACTGATCCTTCACTCTATACAACCTTAGGACGACCCTCAATGTCTTACTAGCATCATTGCGAGTATTGTATGAGTGTCATAGTCCTCGGGTATAAGTGACATGATTTCATGACTGCAGATTTGACATAAACGAGTCATGCACTTTTCATCTGTGGTATTGCAGCACACCTTTTCTAAGAGTTTGTTACTCAGTGAGTGAAGATATTTGGGTGGCTCTTAACAGCGGGGTCTTGAGAGCAGATGAGGATGATTGGGGTAGTGCCGGAATGAAGGGGCAGGGGAAACGGGAGATCCCTGAGAAAACCCGCTGACCAGCGGCATTGTCCAGCACAATTCCCACATGCAAAAAACGGGGAGGGGGGAGGCCCAACCGGGGATTGAACCTGATTCGCCTTTGTGGGAGGCGAGCAGGCTAACCGCTCAGCCACCGCGGTCCTGTGTTTGTTGGTAATCTGTGGAAAACCATGCACGGCTTTCACAATCACTTCTACAATAAAGTTAAAATTAGAATAATGATGACACACACACATTGTGTGACATTTCCGAAGAAGGTAAAACGAACTGAGACCGAAATTCTTATAACTCGGCAAGTTTGATGCTAATGTCAGGAATTTTACTTGTAAAGAGTGAATAGCTTCTTTTATAATCATCATAATATAGCATTTTTGAATCTTATTCCTAACTCTAGTTGTTTTGTCCTTCACTCTTTTGTAGTCTTTATTTCCTGGTGCTTGTCGACCGTTGTCATCTCGACAACAGAAATCTTCAACTTTATTGATCATTTCATCTCATATTTTATTCCAGGATGCCTTATTTTTCTTAACGTATGGAGAAGAACAGTCACCTTGTTAAACTTCATGCAGTAATTTATTGATTATGGCTGTTTTCTTACTTTGGCTTTGTGGCAGAACTTTTTAAACTCTAGAAATCACTTTGCCCAAAGATTGAGGAGAAGCAAAGAATCCCATTGGATGAGAGGAATATTCTTCTTGTTGCTTTTTCAATTCTATTTTTTTCGTAGCTCGGTATCGCTGTTTTATTTCCTTTTCAGAAAGCCTCTTTCTAGTTTTAATTTTTCCAAATTACAGGCGAACAAAATTTTTTTCTTATCACGTGCTGATTTCTTACACACAGCAATTTCTTCAAACAGTTCTATATTCTTCTTCATTTTCCTTCAATCTCTCTGTGCATCTTCCCTGAATCTCTTTTCTTTCCATGACTTCCTGAAAGCAATAAAACTTGGTTAACTATTACAATGAGGTTTGCTAAATACAAATTGCCACATTTGTTTACTGTTAAGTCCATTATTGAAACATTCTTTATCAAACATAAAACTTGTTATGTTCAGCATGAGTTTTATTTTTCACAGATCAAATTCTCGTGCGTTTTTCATTTGATTGTATTATCTAGCTGATTCCTCATTCTATTTTAAATGGTAATGAATAGGACATTTAAGAAAATTACAATTAATAATTTTTGAATAGTAACCAAAAATTTTTTTGAGGTTAGATTTTTGTTCAAAATACTGTTAATAGTTATTAAAACAATTATTTAGAATTCATGACTAAACAAAAAACTATTTTTATTACATTTTTTGTAATACGATGGGATAACGGAGGCTTTGCAAAAAACCTTCAGTATTTCAGTTCTTGCGTACGCATATTGTAACCAAACAAAGAATAACATGTGCTACCATTGTTGGTGTGTCCTTCCAAAAAAAATATTTCTTGTCATGTTACAATGCTTATGAAAATACAGGCTAGTCAACATAACCAGCTTAATTGTGTGTCAACATCAAACTTCCTATACTTCAGTAGAAAAAAAAAACGGGCTAATCACAAAATTATTAGACTTTAATTTATATCTAACAATAATATTGGGTTAATTCTATCACACAAAATAAATGAGTTCATGATTTGTTATATTTTTAGAAATACTACTCGAGCCCATTTTGGTATGGAATAACCTTAAAATCTTGAAAACTGGCTCATAAAAGAGGCTCTGTGTAAATATATATGATGGTTGTAATAGACACAGCCAATGTAAAGTTAGTAGAAACTGTTTACATTGTTTCGTACATAGGGCATATAGCCACCATTTTGAAAATAAGTGTCTGACCCATGCAAAACATGTCATGGTTTTACACTGCCAGCTGTAGTGCTACTTTTTGCCTAATTTAGTAGGAATCTTTTGGTTTTTTCTCGATATATGACATAAAAACTTAATTTTTTCATGTGGCATTATCTTACAAAATGATGATCAAAGGATACTTTGTGTAGATACATTCAATCGTTGTAATATATATTGCCAACATGCAAAGTTAAGTTGATGTTGATTTCATGGTTTTGAAGATGTAGCATACTAAGCTTACAGGATGTCTACCTACAGATAAAAGTCAGGAAATTTTATTTAACAGGGAAATGTTGGGGAATTTTCATGTAATGAAAACAATTGCTTTTCTTCAAAAATTGTTTGTTGTATGAATACAGGATAATATAATTGTTAGCATTTGTGTTTTAAGAATTAATTTTTTAAGTTTGTAAACTGGCAATTGTACATCATTGCCAAGTGACACGGTCACTATACATACCAAATAAAGTGTTTGTGTTTGGGCACTCATGTGAAATCAGTAGTGTGACTCGAAAGAAATGTTATGTGCTAAATTAAATGTTGGCTGTGCTTTTTGGATATTTTGCAGTGTAATTTAATGCAATTTCACCAATTACATAATATTTGTTCTGTCAACTATGATAAAATATGGTTGTGGGTTTCAGTACTCCTGAAAGTAAGGGAAAGTGGCATGATACTGCCTGTAAGACAGGAAAAAGGCAGGGAATTCCAAAATGCAATTTCAGTGTGAATCTTGTAAAATGTGTATAGATGCCATTTCGAACGTTTGTGTCTGTCCACTTAAAATGTATAAATTGATATGGCCTATTGTAGTACTACTTGTTTGCCAAATTTGGTAGGGATCAGCTGAGTCTTTCACTAGATTTTACATAAAAACTTTCTTAGTGTGGCCCTCTCTTACAAAATGGTGGACAAAAGTCGCATTGTTGCCATAAGTATATGATGCTTCTAATAGGTTCTTTCATTATACAAGTTTGGATCACATTGGCTGAACAGTATGGTAGATATAGCATATAAACCTAAAATATTTATGTTGCTGCTATTTTGAAAATAAGTGCCATAATCACTTACGTTGCATATGTTTACATAGCCTAGAGTGACGTGCCAAATATGGTGATGGTTGAGTAGTTTGGGAGATATGACATAAAAGCTTTATTTTTCATTTAGTACTATCTTACAAAATGGCAGACTGGTAATACCTGTCTCTAAAATAAATGTTTACATGATGTATTTTCAACATGCAAAATTTAGTTGAAATTGGTTTAGATGGTTCTGGAGATATGACATAGCACTCTCTTTTTTTTTTTTTTAATGCCTCCATTTTTAAAATAAGCATTTATCATGGTCAAAAATGTGTATCAAGTTTGATGAAGTTTGATTCACTCATTAAACTGTTTTTAATGTGAGGCACGACTGGAAAGTGATCTCATAAGCCTTTCTTTCCGTCTGTAAGTAGGCTAAAAATTTGAACAGGAAAACATTGCTATGTGAAAAATAAGATTAGTTGATTTGTCTGGATCTAATTAGCGTGGTGGGGGTTACCGATCACTCAGACGTTCATACCCCTCTGTTGCAGATTCATTATCTTTGAAACAATATTATATAGAAACAAATAATTATTTATTAATAAGTGATTAAAATATAAAATTAGAGCCCTTTTACCAGCTGCTGAATAAATTTATAATCTAGTAATATCTGTTATTTAAGAAAAAGCCTTAGAAGGCAGTGTTAATCATGCCACTGAAATTAATTATAACACTGCCTACTCTTTAACTCATTAGTAGTTTTCTACGTGAGCACAATCATCCATTAGTATCCAAAAATAAAACACTTATTGGGTTGGAGGAAAAAATAATTCAGAGCCTATATTTATTTGAAAACTGGCATGGGATGTCATAACATTCTTACAGAGATAGAGAAAAATTATTCTTTACCTTTGAAATTTTTCTGATCGAGTTCGAAATGACACCTCTGAGGAATGATTAAGCAGTGCTGTAGTTCACAAAAATACCATTTTCCAGAACTGTTTTTGAACTATATAAATGTTGTATCCTCCACAAAAACAGCTTTATCTCCCTAAACATACACTTATTAATTCATAAATACAATTAGCAGTGCCTTCAAGACATATGTGTAATTGTGTCTGTATGTATCAGTGTATCGTAGAAGTTGTATCCGAGTTTCTGACATAGAAATATGTTCCTTCCAACTTTTTGAAAAACTATGATTAAATATGATATGATACTAACAACTGCTTTAAATGAGATTTGATTTTTGTCAATGTCCATGTAAAATGAAATATATTTTTGTTTAATATGGTTTTCATTGTTTGTATCCACAGGTATGGGACTGTGATAGGCATGGCAACTGGACTTTGTCTTCTAGTTGGAAAGCTCATGATAGTTCTGTATGGCGAATAAGATGGGCAGAACCAGAGTTCGGTCAGATTTTGGCAATCTGTTCATTGGACAACATAGCATCAATCTGGAAAGAAACATGTAATAATCCAAAGTTTGTCTTAATTATTCTCTTTTAAAATGGGTAATGTGTAAATTTGTTCTGTGATATACATGCATGACTTCAAAGGTTTTCTGTTAATTGTCCCTAGAAAGAACTCGCACATAACATTTTATCTCCCCTCTTTCCCTCTCCCCCTCTTTAACTCTCCCCCTCTTTAACTCTCCCCCTCTTTCTCTCTTCCCCTCTATTTCCCTCCTCCTTTCCCCCCCCTCACTTTTTCTCACCCCCTTCCCCCTCCCCCTATTTTCTTCCATCCGCCTCGTGATTCCTTCGCTCAGTGAGGTTAGCCTGTGGGTGGTATGGCGGAGTGGTCCACGTTTCCACTCCCCATTCAGAGTGTGCAGTAAGCCATTTGCCACTACCAAACTGGGTTCCATTGTCTGTGAGAATACACTGAAAGTATCCCCAGCACGGAAAAATCTGGGATTAAAATTTTCGGATAATGTGGTTGGTTTCCTAACTTGGTAAGGGGAACGCTTCCACCCATGGTACCAGTTACTCCGGGTACTCCTTTGATACAGTCCCATCAAATCTGCCAAGATGTGTGTCCACGGCGTTCGTGGTCACCTTGGTTTGGTGGTGAGTGGTGTTATACGGTACGCCTTGCCTCTATAGCATTTCTCGCAGCTGCCGACATATTGTTGGACATCGTGGCTTATTTCATCCCAGATATACTGCCTGACGATGTCCGCGAGTGTTTCCCGTGTCCCCGGGTGGCCAGCCTCGGGATGGTCATGGTGATGTCGACAGATGTCGGCTCGCAGGTCTTTGGGCACCCATATTCTCCACTGAGTCCCGGATTGACTGTTACAGGACCAAACTATGTCATCCCTGACTTAAAATTGTTTGGGAAACTTGTGTAGTCGACACTGGATTTCCTGGTCCTTCTGCTGATAGATTGCTATCTGATGTCAACTGATCTGTAATTTTAGCAGTCGGATTTGTTCTTCTGGACTTTGCTTCTGTGGTTGGGGTGGCGTCATGCGGTCCCAATCTTCGTCTGCGTTCTCCTAGTTATCCTGGTCTGGTTGGAGATATAAGGCTTCCGGCAGGTCGTTGGTTTTCCCTGGGCAATGTTGCACTTCAAAGTCAAATTCGGTGAGGCACATTTTCCATCTACTGAGTTTGGCTTTGCCAGTATATGAATCTCTCAGCCACTGGAGGATTTTGCTATCTGTTCTGAGAATGAAGTGCACACTTTCCAAGTAGTTTCGGTATTTTCTGACGGCCCAAATGACGGTGAGGCACGCTTGTTCATTAATGTGATATCTCCTTTCCATTGCATTTAGCTGTATACTGGCGTAGCGTATCACCCTGGGATGGCCGTCTGTGTCCTCCTGGTATAGCACCACACCGAGGCCATTTTGCAGGATGAGTGGCCCTTCACCGTGGTGTCTGTGTAGCTGGTTGATGTTTTGGAAGCTGGCCTTGGAGAGTTTTGAAGGCGGTGCGATGTTCGGGTCCCCATCGCCACCGGGTCTCTTTCTGTAGTAGCAGATGTAATGGTGCCTCAGGTTGGCAATATCCGGCACAAAGTACCTTAGCCAGTTGCAAGGGCCCATGAAGTGGCACAGTTCCTTCTTTGTGGCAGCTTCCTCTGCTTCTTGAATGGCGCATATTGAGCTTGCTTGCAGGAAGTTGCTGTTGGGTGACACTACATGCCCCAAGTAGTCAATTGAGGCCTTCCCAAAATGGCTCCTTGAGAGCTTAGCAGTCATGCTGTGCAGTTTCAGTCATTCTAGTACCAGCTGAAGGTGTACAAGGTGTTCTTCCCAGGTCTTCAAGTAGACTATTACGTCATCGAGGTACGCAAAAAAGAACTGCCGTATATATCCCGTCAAGATCTCTGACCACATAAGTTGTTGAAAGGTAGCTAGTGCGAAGGGCATCGTCCGAAACTGTGGAAGGTTTCCCCCCTCTGGACTGGTAAAGGCTGTACATAGTCTACTATCTGGGTGCACAGCGATCCGCCAGTACCCCGACTGCATGTCAAGGGTACTGAAAATTCCTGCTTCCCCAGTGTCACGTAATGTGTGGGCTAAATTAATAGCTGGTGGGGCAATTAGATGTGTGACATCGTTCGATGCCTTATAGTTGACACAAAAGTGTAATTGCCCGTTTTTCTTAGGCACAAGTACCAGGTGTGAGTTATAAGAGGAATCGGAAGGTTGAACAATGCTTTGTTGCTTCATCTAGTTTCCCCCCCCCCCCCCCCCCCCCCCAAATAAGGCGATTATGTCTGCCTGACATCCTATATGGTCTGGTGTAAACTGGTGTGGTGGTGGTTGGCCATATTTCGTGCTAGATCGTTCTGTTTTGTCGAAGGGTTTCTCCAGACACGAATGCTCCTGCATGGTCCTCTAGCACCCACTTTAATTGTTGAAATTTATCCTCATATAACTCATGGTTAATTTCCTCTGCCCTAAGAGGCGGTGACATTGTGATGTTGGGGCTGTGTTCCCAATTTACGGTAATTCAGTTTTTGTCACCTATACCTTTTTCTGTCTGTGATCCATAATACATTGTTTTTGGTGGAGCCAGGGGTGGCCCAGTACGAGTGCTTATTGAAGCTCGGTCAATACAGCAAATTCTGCCAATCTGTAAATCTGATTCAGAGTGATATTTAGAGTGGTCCTCCCATCGACTGTGAGTGTGCAGGCTGGTTTGGCCATACGCACAACCCTGGTTTGAGAGAATAATGCGTTCTTTGATCATTTGTCAATAAGTTGCATTGCACAAAATTGCCTGTAGTGGTTGAGATTGAGTCTAACAAGGCGAGGATGCTTCTGCTATTTACTGTGTGTGCTTCCGCGAGATCTGCTTCCTCATCGAGGATTTGAATTATGGGCCCTTGGGCTCTGGTGGGGTCGGCCCTTTTTATCTGCCAGCTTCGGCGTTCCCCGCCTGGGAGGATCCCTGTCAGTTTTTGCCGGGGCAGTGGGTCGCGGCCCACCAGTTGCGTCCCCTTTTCCCGTGCGGTCGCGTGGAAATTGACGTCAGGCAATCTTTGTGGAAGTGATACTCCGGACAGTACCAGCATTTTGGGTGATTATGAACGGGCAGTGCAGGCGGCGGCATTTTTCTTGTGTGGCTTTTCAGGTTCCACAGTCTTGATTGTTTTTGGTCTGTCTAGGAGTGCTTGGGCGTGGAAGTTCCTCTCTATTTCTCTGGTCCTCTCGACTAATTCATCCACTGTGAGTGGCTTGGGTATCATGAGAAGTTTCCTGGATTTTGGTAAAAGCTTTCGCGTGATATGTGGCATGCAGTTTTCTTTGTTTTTCACGTGGAAAATTTGGCGGAACATCTTAACTTTTCGCCATGTGAACAGCTCGGCTTCTTCGCTGGGATTTTGCGTTCTGCTGTAAAACTTGGTGGTGAGGTTTGTTAACACCTCTTCTCCGGTGAATTTGGTTGGTTAGACGGTTTCTTAGCTGACTCCAGCCAGTAATAAACTCGTATCGGTTCCACCAATCCAGTGCTTTGCCTTTGAACTTACTCTGGGTTTGGCTCATTCATTGCTTGAGTGGGATTTCTTGTTCTGGAGTTCTTTCTCGCACTCGGTCAGAAATATTAGCGGATCTTCATGGGAATAAGCTGTAAAGTCGGGAATTTGAGGTTCCCCTTTCGTATTCATAGTACACGTTCAGGTGGCATGCCCTTGGTTTTGTGGATGGTATTCTGCGGTCTGCTGACATACCTCACACCTATAAACCATGTCCATTTGAGTTGCCTATTCTTTAGGCCAGCTCATACATCCATGGTGGAAGGTATCTGCGAATAGAATGCAACGTATGATGTGGGTTCAGCATCCTGGGCAAGATACCCAATTTCAATGTGCCGTTTGTCAGGTCCAGCATTCTTCACACCGGAATTCTACTCCATCGGTATGGTGTACTACATCTGCCCAATCCAGGCATACATAATGGAATCACCGCTGGCAGTGACTATATTCAATGTGGTGTATCCATTCACCAGGGGAGGTTGGCCTGGCACAACGTTTGGTGCTGCATCTGACATAGTCACTCTTTGTTGAAGCCACGGGGTGTTTTCAGACTCCCCGAAGTCTGTTCTACGATTGTTTGGTTCCCCCGGCTAGTTAGCCGGTCTCAAGGTCAAGCTGGCGTGGTTATGCATAATAAAAATCTCTAATTAAGGCATATAGACCCACGTTTGGCGCTAGAAAATCCCTTATTTGATGCGTGACAGATTTTGGCATTTGTCTTGTCACAAGGGCAAATTGATTTTAGTGGGCGCTAGGCGTACCCTGGTGGCAGGTGTCTCTAAACTCTGTCCTGGCCTCTGAGGTAGGCGTGAACTGCTGGGTGAAGTCCCTCAGTAATTTTTATTGGGGTTCATACATAGCTGGTTCGTAGGCTGGTGGAATTGGTATTGAGAGCTTGCGTAGTTCGGCTGCCTGTTCTCGTGGACTGAGATATGCGAACCCAGCCGGGATGCAGTAAAGCTCCCATTGATAATTATAATTAGAGGCAGCCTTCAATTATTTTTCCCTCTTATGAACACTGCCACTACGATTAAATGGCATGAGGAAAAGAGAATCCTATGATCAGTTTTCGTAGAAGTGGAGCAGTTGACGTGAAGGTGTACATACGTGTGCTTGTAGTGGTGGCCAGCCAATGTCATAACTCACCCTCCAATTCCAGTACTGGAGGTATGGGTTGGGTGAGTGGTGTAGCACTTAGAACCGTCCCAATACGGGAGTGAGGCCCTGCTAAAGTTGGCCTTCCCAGACTTGGAGAAGTACTTCTATTGGCACCGCTAGTGCGCAATGAGGAGGGCAACCTTCAAGTTGACAAGTTGACCGTAAGAGGAGTGTGTACCTAGTGTCGTGGCTCTACCATCCACTACACTAGGTGCAGAGAATGGGTGGCCTTCCAACTTAGGTGTGGTGAGTGTCCAAGAGGAACTGATCCTCCCAGGCCCAAGGAAGTACTCCTCTCGGAACCGCCAGTGCGCGATGAGAGGAGCAAATCCAAGACTGGCAGTCCAATTCTTAGGGAGCAGTATTCTAGTGTCGTGGCTCTACCGTTCACCACACGAGGGTAGTGAATAGGTGGCCTTCCAAGATTGTTCTGTAGGTTGGTGTGATGTGCCTGTACGGAGGGAATAAAGTCCTGTGCACCTGCTGTCTTTCATACGGGCCTGATGTTTATGAGGAGAGGTACTATGACTACAGGAGCAATATTTGTAAGTTGGTAAAACAGTGTTTATTTATTTTGACGGAAATAAACAGTGATGGTTAAGTACTACCTCCTATCCAAGAGAGTTTACAGAATTCAAACGCCTTTCATGAACACAGGTTAAGGTTACCTGCTCCTAGACTATAGGGTAGGCAGTAAAGTGGCTATCAAAACAACTGACTTTAGGTTACACTACGACTGTTGCCCAGAAGGGACCGGTGCGTGTCTAGGTGAACGCTGCAACACAAGACTGGTGAAGAGAAGGATCTTCGGGGCCCGAAGGTGTGGTGAAGTCTTGAGGAGCTGGTATATCTTCAACTCTACTAGTGCACAATGAAGATCAAGGTAGGAATTGATGGTTCCCGCGGCACCGCGAGATATGGTGAAGGAAAAAGACAGATGTAAATTGCTTGAAGACTGGTCACAAGCCATGGTGTGGCCTTCTATTTATACTGCTCAGAGGTCTGCCCCTTGCTCGCCTGGCATAGGGTGTTGACTTGGAGAGGGTGTAAGCAGCTGTGAAGTGTGTGCCATAGATCCTTGATGTGTGTGATGTCAGTAGCCGGCGTCGGATCCAGACTATGCCTTGGCGAAGGTACTGGTAGTGGCATATAGCGGCATGCTGCTGTACTCGGTTCTTCTCGCTGCATGGCTTCAATGGCTTGGCCTGTGAATAAAATATAATAGTGTGGAGCCTTGGGTAGGTAGAACAATTTCTGACATCACATTGCTGGCTGTGGCAACTCAAACTCCATTGAAGGTGCTGTCAGTTTGTTTGCACTGATGAGTGGAAGTCGTTTAAATTATATGTAGAAAGACGTCGTGTGTCACTTTATTGCGCAGACTTGCAGCATGGTCCGCAATTATACTGGCATGCACTTTATGCTGTTTGACCCATAGCTGTGTGCAGTCCATTCAAGTGCAAACTTTGAGTCCGCCACAATTTAGCAAAGGGATTATTTCTCCATGGTCAGATATACCATAAGCTTATTTACCTGCACTTTTTTTGGTACATTTAGGGGTGCAATTCCTTGTGGCCTGACACTGTTTGTTGTATAGTCTCCACACGCACTTGGCGTTTCCCAACCTCACATTACTGTAACTCTTATTGCCTCTTCCCTTCCCTCCATTGTCATATTTTGCTACTATCCTGTTCAGGGTAAAGTACCATTTATTAAGAGAGGGAGGGGAAGAGAAATATTGATTGTAGCCAGGCTATTAGGAGAAGGTAATGAGCGAAAGGAAAACTGAGACAACGGAACCAAACTGACCTAACACTGTTTATTTTTAAAACTTCCCCTTCTAACAGAATGTTAGAAATGAAAGTAGGTAGCAGACACGAACAACAACAGATACGAACCACTGGCCGGCACACACAAGTTGTGCTGAGTTTAAATTTTAATGCTGCATTGGCATTAAAACACAAATATTTTTAAGTATCTGACAAAGATTTATTGCGCTTTCAAACTGAATGGACATGCACATGTTCCACCACAGCTGTTGACAACTTCCCCTCTCCCTCTTTCACCTTGCCAAGTGTTGCTAAACAGAACTTCCGAATACAAGCGCAATTCACAAGTTTATATATATATAGTCATTAATACATAAAAACAAATGTTACCAGAATTTTTGTGTTTAAATCTATAAAATATAAACTGTTTACGGAAAAGAAATATTTCCTGAATAAGCTGCAAACATGTTGATCCGGCCCTGGAGTGGAGAGGCACTTGGCAAGGTCAGCAGAGTTCATGCGCTGCGTGTATCTGCCCTCCGGTCATTGTACAAATTACTACTGGTCACAATATGAAGAGGAGTGTGCGGTTGCCTCTCAATGCAAGTGCGAAATAACATATTTCTGAATTACTGTGACAATGTTCTGTCGTACTATGGAACTAACTTTACAGTGTATCTACGTTTGTGGAAAATTGTGAAGTGTTATCTGCAAATTTACATAATAAAAATCAAAGAATTAATCTAAAACTAAAATATATTTTTTCATTTGAAAGGGCGTCCTTTGAAAATCAATTGTGCATTTTGACTGATCTAAGCTGAGCGGTGACTTTCAAGTTTACATTTTTGGTAACTTTGACTGTTACGGTGTCTTATTTTTAAATTCTTTAAAAGCCTCTTCTTTTATTCTTTAAATGTTGCATGTTTTGTGCATCTCTGATGCTCAATAAATATGTCTCAGAAAATTATCTTGTAATGTGTACAGTTATTTGTACATAGACACATCAGTTAGCATTGGTATACAAAGGGATAAGATGAAAGCTTAGTATTATGACAGGCTTCACAAAAACATAAGATTCCCTCCTCTGTTACAACTGTTTAGGAAACGTAAAGGACTGTACTTGCCCACGCCAAGTGCTCTGACCCAGTGATGATGAATCATAGGCAGTGTTAATGGTTTTGCTCAAAGGGTCCATTGCTATACAGTTCTAAACTTAATTGGTTATACTTCCTACATATACCTCGACTTAATATTCATATATAGGCTATTCATGGTAACGTGAGCACTTTTGAAAGCCCTCTCATTAAAAATAAAAGTCAATTTTTTTTTTATTTTAGCCTTAGACATTAACTTCTGAGTGCAGTAGAACATACACACTGTGTTTATTACTTACTTGGCAATATTTATTTTAAAATGGTGGTTAAAGGATAAAAATAGCTGAAAGGAAAAAGTAACTTCGGCCTCAAAAGTGCCCACTTTACAATGAATAACCTATAGTTGCAGGGCAGACATTTACCTTTGTACATAGTCCTACCTCCAACATTGTCAAACTCCCCACAAAAACTCCAAAAATTTATGAAAATTCTTATAGTAAAGCAGAAGAACAAGAAATTTTAGAACCATGGTTTGGTAGACATCCTGCTTTATACACTTGTGCACACTTGTTCTTGCTCACACACCAGATTACCTACTATACTAGACACAGAACTTCTTGGCCGCTCAGTGTCAGCCTATCGGCGATCAGTGCCAAGCCCTGTTGCCACATCTGTCAAGCACCCATTCTGTCATAATATGTGTGCTGTGAAATCCTAACTGTAGTAATATACATTAAAATTCTATACTTAAAGATAAAAATTTGAATACATTAGAAATAGAAATCTATAAAACACATACCAGATATATATATATATATATATATATATATATATATATATATATATATATCATTTGTAGTAAAAATATTCTGACACATATTTATATATTAATAATGTCTATGAAATGTATATGTAACAATTTTCATTTACTTATAGTTGCATGTAACATAGAAAATCTAATTAATCTTTGTGTTGCGGCTTGTAATGGCAACACAAACTCCTATTCAGTGTAAAAACACTCGTATTGCTATTTTTTTCCATTACAAACTTCTTTCAATTTATTATAACAATAACTGACACTTTAAAACAATTTTATCATGGAATTTCCGAAAACGTATAATCTATTTTCTTACGCATAGCTGCTGTAAATTTTTTTGTCAGAATTTTAATTCTCAGAAGACAGTCTTTGTTAAAATCATTAAAATCTGAACTATAATCAATTCCCGATTGGAAGCGACTTATGAAAATCAACCTTTGAAAAAACACTCTAGGTACATGTCAACCTGTTTTTTCAATAACCTGTATTCCACAAATGTATAACACTGTGGTTAACTTTAGAGTACTGTATTATTGAATAAATGAAACTTTATCTTAATATATTCTATAACTTGTAATATTTATTTATTTTTAAATATGAATTAACAACAGCGAGAGCAGCTACCTGTTGGAAACGACCGGTAAGAAATAGTTCACAGTTAAAATATTATTTTAACCTAGTTTTTAGTATACTATTTGTAAATTAAACTGTGCCTATTGAAATATTTAAATATTTAGATAGCCCCGATGGCAACATATCTCATTTTTACAGTTTAAAATAACAGGAAAATATTGTGAGTAGGCTGTAATTGTACTGTGTTTTTTTATCGATGGAGATGGCAACTGAAACCGTCTGCTGGGCAAGGCTTGTCGCTCTGTCTTTTTCTTTATCTGTTTCACTTCGCTAGTGAGCACAAATATTATATATGTTTTCAATTGTATCATATTTCATACTTATTACAGCAAAATAATGATTTTTGAATTTGTAATTTAGAACTGGAAAGAAATTTTAATGTTTGAATACTTATTTTAATATATTTAGATATGATGACGGGGCAGTTACCTAGTGACGTGGGGAGCCATGACATGGCGTGTTGTTTTTTGCCAAACGAAGCGTAAATTATTCTTACTCCAAAAAGTACTTCAAAATGCCACATCACGTTTGTAGATGTTGTGTTTTTTAAATCTACGTAGGGAAGTTACGATGTTGTGATAAATCTGTGTTTCCACGGCAGTAATAAATATACTGTGACGTGTGTTTCGTTAATCATTGTGTCTGTGAAATGGTGTGCCTTTGTGCATCGTGGTCGATATGCCTACCCTGTGTGTGTGCGTGATTTCAAATATTTGATTAGTACTATTTTTACATTTTAACTGTGAACTGTTTTTATGATGAAGTTGATTATTTACATCCACATCTTTGCCCTAAGGGGTTTGAAACTCAGTCATGTAACGTAATTTTCCACAATCCCAGAAGAAAAATACTAAGCCCAGCCCGATAAATTCAAGTAACCTAATAAACAGCAATTAGCAATATATAGAAATATCCACATGCGAGGTTCATTCTGTAGTATTAGGACATTCTCCCTCGGCCACTTCCTGTCCATGCGTGATACGTTCATCCACCCTAATCTCTAACCTCTTCAATCTCTCTCTTAACTTCTCTGTCCTTGTAGTTTGCTCAGATTGTACATTGACTAAACCATCTACTTTCTTCTCCAGTTTTAACATAGAACATTGCGTTTGACCTAGCTGAGCCGTCAAAACGTCCACATTTTGGTCTATCTTAATTCGTAGTTCTTTGACCAGTTTTGCTTTATCCAAAATCTTCAGTTTGTTAGCCTCAAGCCTTCCCTCATTTCATTGATACCACTATCACTATCCATCTTGCTACTCAGTGTCTTCTCCTGTTCTGCCAACTGACTGTTCATTTCCCATAAGCTACTTTCCAACCTGCTTTCCATTTCAGCTTTCTGTTCTGCAAACTTATTTTCCAACATTTGAGTTAGTACTGCAAATTTATCTGCTTCACTGTCAACGCTAGGCTGGCCTGTTCCTGTAACAGTATTAAACTCAATCATGTTAGTAACTTCTTTAGACACAATAACTTGAACAAAATTGTTTGCTGCAGGAACTTGTGGTGGTGTGTCAACCCATGTGATCTACTCTACTATAGCATTAACTACATCGCTTAGTTCAGATGTGCTTGCTGCACTGACACAGCCCTGTCTCCATTGCTCATCTCTGTTTTACTTCGACCCCACATTGGGCGCCACTTCTATAACTACTAGTGTTCTCACAGGGTGTAAGAGTAAGTATTGATGTGGTGTTGTGGCAAGCTGTAAGTACAGTACCCCAACTAACTTTACAACCAGAAAACACATACAATTAGAACATTTATAACTGGTGGTGTAAAATATTTTGAGTGCCCAAAGAAAAAAAAACTAAATTTTGGCAAAAAAACTAAATCAACTTTTCGCAGACCCTAGAACCTTGGCGCCAGGCGCCTAATACTAAGAATTGCCTTAGGAGTAAGACGGGGCAAAGTCTTGTACTTTCCTTATCTCAGTAGATCAAATAATTGCCATCTTAGCAACATCAATTAAATTCAAATAATGTTTTAACAAGAATATTCATCAATTAAACAGAGCATTCATCAGACTCTTAAAAATCACACCATTTCAACTTGCATTTCTGTGCTGCAATGATATTGAAGAAATTGACTATGCCTGTGAATCCAATCCAACAAAATCTTTCTGGAAATATTCTGAGTAAGTATTCCAATAGGATTTTTTTCATGCAACACATGTAATACACTTAGACCAACATGCTACAAGAAGCTAAATCAGAGCAAAATATGTGGAAAACCTCTTTTTACTCAAATAAACACATTTTAAACACTGGCATAGCAGTTTACAGACAATCGACAAGGAGTTCAAACACTTCAGGAAAAAACACACACACACACACACACACATATATATATATATATATAGTGATATATATATATATATAGTGATATATATATATATATATATATATATATATATATATATATATATATATATATATATATATATATATATATATATATATATATATATATATATATATAATATATATAAATATATATATATAGCACTTTAACACAAGACATTATCAGAAGACACATACTACTTTCATTAAAAAAAAACACAGGCAACATATGAAATCAGAACATAATATTCAATCAACTCATAGCAACAAGTTAATACTTGAACTTGAAATGCAGCAAACAAAACCCTTACAAGTGAGAAACGCAAGGAAGCATCAAATATAGAAATCACTATCAGAGAAAATTACACAACATACATAAGATAATTTGGCTGGCAAAATAAGAAAGCTCTACTACAATATAACTTATCTGATTAGGAATAACTCTTAAATCTCTTTCAGTGTGGGAATTTTGATGTTGCGCTTGCAGTAATAACAGGCAAAAATAATGTGATCAAGCTTCTTCTCTTCAAACAACTTACTCTCTGATTAGCTCGTTAGAGTGTGGGCTTCTGGGGCAAACAGATATTAGCACTCAAAATAAAGTTTATTTGCAATCACGTTAATAGGGCATCCAAAATACATCTTCCAATTAAAAGGTGAAAATGTGTCACTTCAAGAACCCATCTCAGATTCAGCTGGGTGAGATTTATTTCAAAACTCACTCGTTAATATCCGCAACATTGCGAATGCAAATAGATGAACCCACCTGCCTTATAGCAGTCATACCGCGGCACGTCGTCAAACCTCCGAATCTCCATGTCGCAGATGACGCAGTCGGCTCTGCTTCCCGCATATATCACACCTCAAAATTCTTGATTTACCTCGCCTGGAGCTGCAGAAGCAGGAAATCCAGGTTGCCTAACACAAACTCAGTATCTAAAAACATAATTGACAAGGAACCAGGTGCAATGCCACGGCCCATCCTCGACGAAACTCTCAGGCCTCTAAATACGACGTCTTCATAGTTTCATGGCTATTGACAGAAGAAGGGCGAATCCAGGGCTTACACACCCACGCCAAGCATGAATGCGGAAGTCCCAAAACTCAGTTATCAGCTCAACCGAGATTGGCTGATAACAATGAAGTTTGAATTTGCCTCCCTTCATACCAAAACAACATGCAGGGCACGTTTCTATATCTCATATTGATAATAATCACACGTCAAAATCAATCATTAAAATTACAGACATAGTACTGCCCAGCTCATGAAATAAAATGTTGGAGGCCTAAACTGTGAATATTCATGCGGAATGGTTTTGGAATATGACAGAGTTCTTTGAAAAGTTGTAAACAGTAAACAACACATTTGACAGGTATAAAAGTAGAAGTCACATTTCAGTTTTTATGTTTAGGTGTAGTGAAAGTATAAGAATACATGTACACACACAATGGCATGTAAACATTGATTTTGACAAATGCTACGTGGCAGTCACATGGTAATGTTTGTTTACATTTGGTGGAAGGATACAAAATGGGCCTGCAAGTAGATATTCAGCATGGCTCCGAGAAAGTTACTTCCAATGGGGAATGGACTATAGTTTCATGAAAAAAAAATTTTTTTTTCTCTCTGAATGAGACAGATATTGCTTTTGATGTAGATGCATGTCAGTCACATTGTGTGTTCACCAGCATCACACATTTTTGCTGAGAAACTGTTAATTTGTTGAAAATTGATTCTTTCGCTGAATTATTGTTTTAATAGTATAAAAATAATGCACTTTAAAGATACATGTCTACCTTCTTTGTTAACCACTTCCTTTGTACAACTACTTATGTTAGCCCAAGGTTTACTGAGCGCCATCATTTCAGTGAAAACTTTACACGCAAGTAAATGGAAAACAGCATGGATTCAAAGTCTGTTGCTATACTACCAATTGGAATAATATGTTTTATTGGAAAAATAGTTGTGTGCTCATGCACATTATGTGACACTGTAAAACACTAACAGATATAGATACAGGCTTTAGATTTTCATATACTTGTTCAGTAAAATGGGCCTTTTGCAAAAAAAACAACGGAATTTTAATTAAATATTTCACAATTTTTTGAGTGCATTGGAGAAAAATTTTACTTGACTTGCTGTAACCACTATAACATGCGAACTAGACAATAGCGCACAGCTGTGATAGACTACTGACACCAGCTAGTGGGAGGAGCACTGCTGATCGACTGTCCTTGAGTGGCCAAGGAGTTCTGTTCCGGGTATAGTACTATTGTCGGTTACTGGCACTCACCTCTGTATTTTTATCTGTTTCTTGCATTTTAGTGAACACATATTCAAATGCTCTGGAGCATGCATTTTTACTTTGCGTTAAATTAGTGGTATAGTTTTTTTTAATGAATCTGATCTGTAGATTGAAATTAACATCAAAAGCAACATAAGATTAAGTTGCTACTGGTAAATGGTATCACAATTTTTTTATTTAATACCTGTCTGTAAGAAATAAGTGTTTTTTAATTTGTAGATTATGTATATGACAGTGCTTAGTGTTTGAATTGTTGTGTGATGACAGTAGAAAGAGATGGCAAGAAGCAGTGGAAGAAACTGGCAACCCTGAAAGACGTACGCTCGTCAGTGACGGACGTGCAGTTCTCTCCAAAATGCCTCGGACTGACAGTGGCCACTTGCTCCACAGATGGAACTCTGCGTGTGTACACCACTCCTAACTACATGTACCCCAACACTTTCAACTTGGAGCACTTGGTGTCATGTACTCAACTGCGTCTCCGCTGCCTTAGTTGGAATACTGCCATCACAAACAGGTTAGCTGTTGCACTATTAACTTATTCTGTCTGTAAGACTCTACCACTTGTTTTTCTAATCCTTATTTGCCATTGCCATGAAATGTATGAATACCTAGAGAGAGTCATCTGATTCATGATCACAATTATTCTATCATATCTACTTTCACTGAACTTGCCAGTGCAGAATTTAATATTGATGTCTGTCTTTTAGTTTTGTTATACGTCCAGAATTATTCAAGGTCATCGGAGATCTTTCAGTGACTAAATAACGCCAACTGTCATAATCAAAGGTCACATGTCTGTCCATACCAGAGTTTTAGGCATGAAAGGCAGGCCAAGCAGGGCCATTCCATGGAAAATTACCCACAGGTCGTTGCTGACACATTTTGAAAAAATTTGAAATTTCGTCGCATGAAAAGTACATATTCCAACAGTGCATACCTGTAGCTATAGATTTTTATCTCCGACCATATTGCTTTTACAGACCAATTTGGCCGCTGCCGCCTAGCAAAATAGACATTTTTGAGCCTTTATTTTTTGTTTAATATCATAATAACTATAAAAGCTACAAAGTCTTGTGAAATATCATTGAAAAGAGGAGACTTAGGGCTATTAAGAATGTCGCTAAAAATAAACAGAATGTTATTATATATGTCTTCTACATAGACATGAAAACTGACCTTGAAACTTAATTTTTTCTTTTCAACTTCTCCTACTTTCTTCCCAAACTAAAAAAACGCATTGAAAACTTACGGCAAGTAAGTCTATATGGAGTACTTTGCAATGATATATTGTCAAAAGATTTTACTCAATCCCTTCTGAGTGAAAATATTACTTAAAGTTGGTGTTTTGGATAATCAATCTTTTGAGAAGCTGTAAAAAAAGGGGCTAGTGCAAAAATTCTGAAAATTTGGCAAAACATTCCCATAGTGACCCTTAACACACTACTAAAATCTCTGTGTGTTTTTTTAATCTGTTTATTTTCTGTAGCTGACTAAAGATGCAAAAAAATTCAATTATTGTAATCAAGGCAAATTGTTGATCATTATTATGCTACCTAGTAATTTATTTGTCACATATTTGGCATTTGGAGTTAAATCTGCAGTAAAGTATGTATTGACAAGTATCTTGTGAAATGCTTTGTGAAGACTTTGTAACTTTTATATTTATGAAGATATTAAACAAAAGGTAAAGGCTCGAAAATGCCTATTTTGCTATGTGGTGGTGGCCATATTGGTCTGTAAAAGCAATATGGTGGCAGATAAATATCTATAACTTTGGGGTTTGCACTGTTGGAATATATACTTTTCATGTGACAAAATTTCAAATTTTTTCAAAATGGGTTAGCAACAAAAAAAATTAAGATTGGGTGATTTTCCATGGAACGTCCCAGCAGTGTTTCTATCATACTTGAATCATCACAACCACTGCCAGATTAGCCACAACATTATGCTTTGTGCACTGCATTAAAAATCACAAACTTCTTAAGCTGTGTCATTCTAAATTTGCCTCTTATTTTAAAAGTTACTTAATAAATAATACTGGCACAGAATGACTGGAAGTGTCTCTCTCTAGCTGCTGTAAATGTTGCTATAGTGGGTTAAGCTGTAATCAGGGTATGCACAACATTGTTGTAGTTGTTTATGCTGCTGTCAGGTTAAGTCTTTTTTCTTATATGTTTATTGGTCCTATATAAGTGTGAAATACTGTATCCGCCAAATGCTAAAGCTGTCAGCGGAGTCAAGGCATTGGTACAAGCATTCAAAAAGTTCCGTTGCTATAATTTTTTGTATACATTTGATGCAGACGGGTGAGACACAGAGACGAACGTATCCACTTTTACCTTTAACTTTCAATGATGGGTGCCAGTGGTGATTTCTACACACCGCACTTCGAGACTCGGCGTGGTCTCGGAGTGTCTTAGGTTCATTGTGTTCATCTCACCCGTTCGTTTCACTCAGACACAACTTAGCACTGTATACTGATCAACATAACACTACACTGGAGCTGGGATGCTGACACTACTGAAAAACACTCACACTTTCCCACTGATGATATAGGTTTTATTAGATAAGTTACAGCCGGTACCAGGTTAATTATGGTGTTAACAAGTATGTTTACCAAATTCCGCTCTCTACTTCCCTCATTATATAATCCGATAATCTGCCATTGGTTGAATGAACCTTTGTGGTGCGTGAAAACACAGCCTCTACAGAGTAAGGAGCCTACAGCCACTGGTGTGGGCTGCAAGGTTTACTCAGAGGCAGCACGAAGTATGAGATGAATGCTAAGTATCCTTCCGCAACTAATGCCTACTAGTCAGGACACGTCTCCGAACCACGTGCAGGGTGGTGGCGATCTACACATAGAGGGCTAGTGCAATCAATTTGGCTACGTTCTTGAGGGACATATGAAAGGGGATCATAAGTTGGAAAGTGTAGGACACGAACTGTATTGCAGATGCACATGCCTACGGTGTGGATGCACTCTTTGATGGCAGGAACTAAACCAGCGGTTGCGGCCACATGGTCAGATGCAGGCACAAGAACTCGACTAACACGTTGATGAAAATAGCCCCGGCAATGGTGTCTTAATTACAAGATTTACACTTCATTAAGATACTGCATATTAAATTGTGGCATTGCTTGCAAGACGGTAAACATACATATTCATTCCGACCACGTGGTTAGACACAAAGTTATAAGAAAACCTAATAAAACTATAACGTCCTCATAAAATTACACATAACTATCACACTAACATTATCCACTGCATTCAAGCAGAAATACTCAGAAAAGACTTTGTACACAGCAGATGGTGGCTGATACGCTAAACTGCCTGGGCACGTGGCTTTGGCATTACCACGCACTCTCTCTCTCCTTGTGAAAACTCAAAAGCCGATTTGGCTACAATTTCAAGTTAAGTGGATAGCAATATGCTAGAAGTTGTCTGGCATGCCGTACGCAAGCAAAGGTTAGATGGTATACTACATTGACTATGGAAACCTACTTCAGTGACAAAGTCGTACCTCGCCAGCTCCTTCAGACCAACTGCCCGGAGGCAGGGGTTGCACATCCCCTGTCATGGCCGCCCCTACGGGGTTCACACAAGTGGAAGTTGCTAGACACGCCTTCCAAACATTAATATAGTAAATGAAAATGGCACTAAAGAAATTAATAATTATTTTAAGTGCAAGGTTTGAATTAAAGCTCTCTTATAAAATTACTAGTGTCTTTGGCAGGCGTTCACGCCTGGCGTAATTATTCTCCTTCGCAAGCTGCTGCGGTCTTTTCAAAATGCAAACAAAAACACACAGAGAAGACCCTAAAGCATAGATAACACTTTCAATAACATTTTACCCTGGCAACAAATATTCTATTCTTAAATTGTAACTCATGGTGAAAAAATGTGGCCCGTGGCGGCAGATAGCTACGTAGTTTCTATAACACATGTATCGTCAGTGGGGAGCCCCATCATGGACTGGTGCTGGCCGGCATCACATTATAAAATAGGTTAGTACTTTCCTAAACTAGTAATAGTATTTCTGTCTTGTATGAACATAGTCCACGTCTGGATATCTGTTGCTTTTATTAACATATGAAGAACCCGGAGGACCATTAAACAAAACATTTTTGCGTGATTTTCTCTCGGAAAAGTAATGACCGGCCACCATCTTGCGAAAACACTGATCTTCTGTATTTTAATCAGACTTGTGAACTGCTGTAGCATATAATTTTAGTGATGAAGTCATGTAGTAGAATTTACAACACAGACAACACAGTTTGCAACACAAACATCCCCCCGACCAAAACAAAATCTTATTTACTGGGAAGGAAAGGGACACAACTTCCTGGTCGGATTGTAGAGAACACCTTATTGAGGCTACTCATGCGACTCTATCTGGTCCTGGGTTATCTTCAGTAACCCGTCCCAACTTTCACTTGGTAGGAGGTAACTGGTCATCATTAACCAACACGAGGATGCCCGCAATGATGGACAACTATTGATCTGTCTACTTGGACCTCTGCTGCAGAGTATGCAGATAGTCTTGACTTCAATGTTTCCAGTAAGTTTGGTGTATTTGAAATTTGTTCCTTGGTCTGTATACACATTAGCCCAGATTCCCTGACGGCCTGTTGTTCTCTTGAGTGCTGCTGGGAAGTGCTCTGTGGACAGTGCTGTTACAAATTCCAGGTGCAGTGCCTTTGTACTCATACACACAAAAAGGCAGAGGTATACCTTGTAAGATTTTGTACCTCTCAATCTCACCTTGGTTACCATAAATGGGCCAAAATATTAAACACCAACATGCAGGAAGGCTCGAGCTTGTTGCTATCTGTAGCTAGGCAAGTAACCCATAGGAGGATCACATGGTCGTGGCGAATGGCGGAAGCATTGATTGCACGGTTTCAGCCTGTGTCTAATGGTGCAACGAGCTCCTACTATCCAAGAATTCTGTTAGAGCAATGAATGTATGAACAGAGGACCTGCATGAAGATATGTTTTATGTACGGAATCAATGAACAATAAACTGAAATGATGCTTGGCAGGAAGTAACAATGGATGCTTTTATTGGTAACTTTGGGAAGAATACTGCAGACGGCCTCCCACTCGCAAAAATCCTCCTCCATCCACAAATGGTTTTAGGCCGCACAGCTGGTTGGTGAGTTGTTTCCTTGTGTGCAAATTCTCAATCTCCCTACTGAAGCTTGTTACCTGCACAATTTTGATCAAAGCAAGAAGAGCCTGCTGTAGCTCGACAGTGGTGAGCATTCCTCGGCTGGGATGACTTGAACAACAATTGTTCACAAATCTAAAACAATATGCGATAGTCCTTTGTAACTTAAGTTAGCGAATAGTAGTTAGTCAAAGGAAAAGGATCTATTTTTATTACTGTAACTGCAAATACTTGTTGCTGTCTCTCTGATTCCACCTCTTCTTAATTTATGAGATATTCACTGGCTTCACTACCGTTAGTGGGAGGGGAGTATTGAGATAGCCAGGAGGGTCCTTTCCATTAAAGGGGGTGGTTGAGGAGATGAGATGGCAACAAGCCCCTAGAGAGGCACAATCCCTGCTGGGTTTTCCTCTAATTGAACATGCACCCAGCGCATGGTTGGCACAAGAGATTGGATCTCACCAACTCAATTACGTACAAAGGTCTTCCATTCCTTTCTTTCTGATTTAGTCCAAACTAAGGCCACCATGGAATCTGACCAAGCAAATATCTCCAGCCCTGGTAGAATATGTAGACTTCAGTAACAACCTTCATCAGCTTGGCAAGTAACTGAGAAGCATATAGTTTGAGCCTTGATAAGGTGAGAGTCTTAAGAGATGCTACTTTAGATTTGACACAGACCAGAGACACTACAACCTTATGTCGCTTCTACCTGAAGATAGATTACAGCAGCCTATCCTCTTTCTGAAGCATCTGCAAATCTGTGCAACTCAAACCTTTAAACTCTCAATGGGACTACACAGCGTGGGAGTGTCGCCTGTGAAAGATCATCCAGCTCTTTCTGAAACAAACTCCATTTCTTCAACAAGATCTCTAGAGGCGGATCGTCCCTACCTAATTGCAGTGTCCAGAGTTGTTGAATAAGCTGTTTAACAAATACAACTACTGGTGTTATAAGACCCAAGGGGTCAGAGATTCTAGCAACCACTGACAAAACTGACAGTTTGGTACATTTTATACCTGCCAGATACAAGAAACAGTCAGATTTAGTATTGTACAACAAACCAAGAACTTTTATAGAATCATTTTCAGGGTGTGAGAATGAACGAGAACTAGAAGAATTATCTGGTGTGAAAACCTGACTCATAACTTAGTCATTACAAACCCACTTGTGAAGAGTCAACCACCTGATTCAAAGATGCTTGTAAGCTCATGCTGGCGGCTAATGGCTTCCTCAGTGGAGTTTGTGCCAGTCAGGATGTCATCCATGTAAACATCTTGCATGATTTTTGAGTAGCAGAAGGAAAATTATCCTTTTCATCCAGAGCCAAGTTGTGAATGACCTTTATCGCTTGATAAGGTGATTACGAAAGACCAAATGTCATTGTGTTGAGCTGGTATTCAAACAATGGTGGATCTGACAAAAATTTCCACACTATTTTCTAATAGATACTATCATTAGGATGTAGTAGAATTTGACTATACATCTGTCGTAGGTCTGCAGTGAGTGCCACCAAATGAAGCCTGAAATGGAGCAAAACTGTTACAAGATCAGGCGATAGCTTTGGTCAAACAAGTAAATGATTATTGAGAAATTCCCCATTACTGGCACGGGCTGATGCATCAAACATCACTCTGAGCTTGGTACTTAGACTACCTGGGCGAGTTACACAGTGGTAAGGTATGAAGTAATCAGTGCCACTTACCGGTGAAGTCTCCCTAAGCAATTCCATATGACCTTGGTCCAGATAATCCAGCAGGAACATATGATACTCCACCTTCAACCTTTAATTTTGAGTAAGCTTGCGTTCCATGGACAAAATTCAACGAGATGCCACTTCTTGAAAAGCAGCGCTACACAATATCTTCCATTTGGGTCACGCTTTCTTCAAAGAAGGCTACTGCTCGTGTATCCTCTTTAGTTTGGGCGGTATGATAAGATAGTTCAATAGAGGATACAAAAAAGGTTTGGAGTAATGTTTCTGAACGCGAACTTTGATTAATCTTTCCAATTAACAGCCATCCCAAATTGGTATTTATGGCAACTGGCTCTCCTGGGGATAGATTAATTTGACCTTCAAGAATAATTTCGGGGAACACCTCTGCATGAAGCAACATATCAATTTGTTGAGGTTTATGAAAATTGGGATCTGCGAGGACCAAGTGAAGCCATTCCTGCTCCTGGATAAGTAAGTGCCTGAGGAATGGAAGATGCAGTTTACGAGAGCACAACAGCTTCAATAACTATTATAACAAGGGAGACTGGGCGGGATCACTCAAAAATAAAATAAAATACAATACAGTACAGTTTTCGGAAATAATTTATGAAATATCTCACGACTCTAACATATTGTAGCGAGGGAAAATTTCTAAAGAAAAAAAGGAAGCCACTGAAAATCTAAAGCTAGTAAATTATTGAGAGAAAATATTAATATATAAAAAAAAGTTAATCTTGAAATGTGTAGATATAATCAATAATAATAATAATAATAATAATTTATTTATTCATATTTTGTTTGTACCACCTAACAGTTGGGAAACCTTTGAAACGGGGTACATACAACATGTAAACTAACTACAGACAAAAAGACATGGGACAATACAACCAAACAACAGTATACATTGTACAGAGACAATAAACAAATACAAAACATAAACACATATAACATGGAAATATAAACAAGAAAATTTGAAAAAATACTTATAACATAAAAAATAGTGAATTCCTAAAAGTGATTTATATAAAGTTCGAATAGATCACTAAATGTAATTTTTTTTCCTGTAAATGGATTATAAGCAAAAAAAGATTTATTATAATTATCTACACATCTACTAACTAGATCTTTTCTAAAATTTAAGGAGGTGAAAATATGAAAGATTCTATGTTTATAGTTAGGGATGTTTAATGCTACCTTCTTTAAAATTTGTGAACATTGCATATGTGATTGAAAAGAATTTACTAAAAATAGTGCATTAATAAAATCTCTACGTAATTTCAAATTTTGAGTATTAAATTTTAAAAGTTTGTGATTATATATAAAATCTTGACTATTTGGGAATCTAAAATATAAAAGTTTCAATACATTTTTTTGTACATTTTCTATCCTAATTGAGTCAGTGTTAGTAATATTATTCGAAACCACAGAATAGTATTCTAACCTAGACCTAATTAACGAATAATAAAGACATAACAAAGAGTCAGATGATGTGGCTGAAAAGGGGATTAAACCTAATGTGCGACTAATGTTGCATAATAGGTTATCTACATGATAATGAAAAATTAATTTACAATCTAAAATAACTCCTAAATTACGTATATACTCTACTCTATTAATTACAGTATTATTGATAAAATATTTGTGTAGAAATGGGTTTAGTTTTCCGTGTACAAGTGATGCACATGGTTTTAGATTCATTCAGTGCCATAGCATTATCTAGGCACCAATTCCTAATAGCAGTAATATCCTGCTGTAGCAGTACACAATCCTGCCCATCCGTAACACTCTTGTAAATCTTTAAATCATTGGCGTAGAGAAGTGCATGACCGTGCCTTACTACACCGATAATATCGTTTATAAAAAGAGCAGTGGAAAGAGAGTACTGCCTTAGGGAACCCCAGACATTAGTGAAAAGAAATTGGAATAAGTAGTATTTATTCTAACAACAAATTTTCTATCAGCAACATATGAATCATCAAGACCTATTTCTTGAATTTTTTTTCAAAGTGATCACATCTTAACATGTCAAAAACTTTTTGAATATCAAACATAACAACATCCATTTGATTTCTTGAAAAAACTTCTTTATATAAGTCATTCACAGAGTTAAACAAATTAGTCGTGGTCGTTTTGCCAGATTGGAAACTGTGTTGCGATTCCGTAATTAATTTTTTTGTATTGAAATTTAGATGTCTGTGGATTATCTTTTCAAAAACCTTGGAGAAGCTACATAACAAATACATAGGCCTGTAATTATTAATATCCTGCTTGTTACCTTTATTTAAAATTGACACTACAACTGCGTTTTCCCAGAGGGATGGAAAAACACCACTAGAAAGACTACAATTAAAAATATGAGTAAGTGGTGAGGTTAATATTCTAGCACAGTCTTTGATAATAAAATTTGGAATATCATCATAATCAGTGGCTTTGCTACTTTTTAACTTTTTGATTGCCTAAAGTGCCATACCTTGTGTAATAGTTGGAGTATTAATAATGAAATGATTCCCTTGAAGTTTACATGGGCAATTGTTATAAACAGTGTTTTGTACATACATTTTAGCAAAAAAAAACTACCAAAAATATTTGCTAGATTAATTATATCCTGAATTATTTTATTATTTATAAACGAAGATATATTTTCTTTAAAACCTTTCTTCATTGTTTTAACATAGTTCCAAAAATCATTCGGATGATGCTTTAAATTATTATTAATCTGTGTAACCAATTTAGCTTATGTGGTTTGATTTTATCCTTAACCAATTTATGATATTCCGAGAAACGAGCATAATTTAAATCAGGCTTAGTTTTTTTTATATAACCTGAAAAGGTGTTTGTTCTTTATTAATAGTTTTATTAAATCATAAAGAAACCAAAAAGGATATTGTCTATTTTCCCCTTTTTTTTTGCTTAGGAATATACTGGTCAATCAAGAATTGGTAAAGTACTAGTTACAAATTCAACAATTTGATTGACGTCAGTCATCTGGAAAACAGGCGTCCAATCAAAATTATTAATTGACAATTACAGGGACAAGACATCACCTATTCTATAGTTACTAAAATAAGTGGGATTTTTATTAAAAGTAAATTTTCCAGATTCTGTTGTACCATAGCAAAGTAAAGCCAGATGATAGGTATCTTCCTCTACATTCGGGTCAACAGATTTATCAACAGTCACATAAGAGTTAAGAAAAAACTGTCTAATAATTCTGCGGAAGATTTACTAAAGTTAAATTGCTCCAAATTAAGCAGATTTGTAAACTGTAAAAGAGATTGGCCTTTAAGTTTACTGTAATAGTGTGTAATGTTCTGAGTATCTAAAGAATTCCACTAAATTCCCGGTGTATTAAAATCGCTGACAATTATTATTTGATTGGAATAACTTGACAATTTAGCCTCTAAAAATGTAAAATAATCATTAACTTCTGTAACTGACATTTGTGGAGGAAGATACAAATTGCCGATAAGAATTTTATTTCCATTAATACTAGTAATTTTGATCTAAACTGATTCAATATTTTCTTTATCCAGATAAAAATTTTGAACATACGAATAGTTCAAAACATTTATTGCTGTTAAGACACCTCCTCTACTGAGGTTAGTTATCTTAGCATCCCCATCTTCACAAAATATACTATAAGTATCTGGAAAATAATGTGCATTAATACTATAATCATTAAACGACGTTTCAGTAAGACATATAATGGAGTAATTAACACTATTAATGCTTTGCAAAAACAGTTGTGATTTGGTTCTTAATCCTCTTACGTTCTGGTAACAAAGATTAAAATCTCTAAACTGCACTAACAAAATCAGCTAACGACACCTCTGTCTGCCTCATTTTACTTTGTATTTACAATGGCTCCTCCTGCCATCTTATTAGTTTTTTCCATAGACTGTTCTTCTGTAGTAGATTTAGGCACATTTATGTGATTATGTAGCTGCTCACTCTGAAGCCTGACGTAAAACGGGCTTATCAAACAGCCAGCGGGCCGAAATACAGTGTTGAAAATTCTGTCAAATTCTGACACCACAGAAACATAAAAGGAGGAATACGAGTCATGGCAAGTTTTTAACTTAGCCACTTTAAGGTTGGATACTTTCAGTTCTTGATTTAAGTAAGTTACTATGTCGTTCTCCTGAACATCAGGGGCAAATCTAGACACAAACAGAGCTTTAATTTTGGGTTTAACCACTTTCGGTACTATTTTAATATTCACATTGTTTCTGACACCCACTTGAATCGGCTTCTTGGAAACAGCTTGCCAACCAGCTGATGATGCACTTTCAAGCCATTGGTGAATTTATTTGTTTCTTAATTCGTAAATGAGAGCTTACAGAAGACAATTTCAAATGTTACTTGAATTTATGTGTACTTGTAATTTAAGTTTCTTAATAAGTAGTAGTTTGGCAATTTTAAATTATATTAACTCAGTTAACCAGAGATAACCAATGGTAAATTGTGCTTGGCCAGTTAGCAAGTTAGTTCAGTTCCAGTAATGTTCTGGTAGAGACAACGTCCTGGCAAGACAATTCGCAGCTTGGATATGTGGGATGTGTCTCCCACATACGTCTGACTTACAGCTGCAGGCTTCAGTGTCCCACGTGGTAAATTTCTGCTGCCTTTACTTCTGTACGTGTCACAGAATGAAAAACGTCCTAAACGACGCATTGAAAGTGCCTTTTATTCATCTCAGCTCTACCTAGCGGTGCACCTGGTACTACGTTAGTTTGTTCTGCCGCCGCGACATTCCTGAGCCCGCTGCTGGCAAGAGACACACGTTTTACTGCACTCCAGCCATCTTCACTTATTGACGAAGGATGTAGTCCGTTGCGACTTTGTTTTACACAACTATGATGTAGAAGGTTCGCAATGTTGTAGAATAGCTGCTGTGAGATGTAGTTTTTTAATGGTTTTGGTGATGTGACTGCACAACGATGTTTTTCTTCTAGCATATCTTAGACCCTCCCAGTTGCGGTAAGTTAGGCTATTTTCTTTTTAACTGTCATTCGCGTGCATAGGACCAGTAGTTAATGTCTTGTATTAAATTTTGTTACAAAGGGGCCAAGATTTTGGTCCCAGAGTTTGTCTCAAATTTTCCTTGGTTTCGTCTTCTTTCGCCTCTAGTGATTTTTGCTGAGAGTTCTTCATGCTGCAGTGAATGAGTCCCGCTTCTGCTGCATGTGGTGGCGAAAGATGTGGGCGTTTATTTTGCATGGGACCGGACTAACCAAGCAGATATGATCTATGATATTTCAATGTATTGCATTTGAATTCATAATGATGAAATTTTTTTATATAAGTACAGTTAAATTTTCAAACATTCACATTGTCGTATTTTGAAACAAAGATAATTTATTATTTAGTTATTTTTTTAAAGTATTAACTGAAGGCAGAAAACAAAAGTGAACAGAAAATTTATATGATTATGCTAAAGCTAAAGAGTTAATATATCATGTAAGAGGCACCTCCCCATTTTTTTTGCTTAAACTTTCTAATGAAATTTTTTAATGAAAATTGTTGATTGTAACAAAAGAAACAATATATGGTTGCGTCACCAATTCTTTACATGCCTTGTCTGCTTTATGTCTTTTAATGATCTTTGGCATAATATAATTCTCCTTAACCATAATTTTCATATTTTTTTTTGTTATCATCATTAAATAGTTGTGCTACTTGCCACTACTGCAGCACGCTTTGTTTTCATCGGCAAAATTTTTTGATATGGTAGCAGATTTTTGTTCTTAACCATTGGCAAGGCACAAAGTCACCAAACACCTATCATGGATGCGCGACCCGCAGGAGCCCGCAAACTTTACGACTTTCTATCTCCCATAACAGGGTTTACCAAATTCCGGACATAAATCGGAACTTGGGGGCATATAAAAACCCCGAAACTCCAAAGGTTCGGGAGTTACTGACACTGTTTTCACTAAATAAACGACTATTTCGCTAGAGTAGAAGTAGCATACAGCCTTCCTCATTGAGCACCCAACCAATAATAATAATTATTATTTATTTATTTATTATTTATTACAATGCTTTATGTGCCATTCAACAGTGTGAGCCAATTACAGGATGGCACAATACAAACACAAACAAACACACTGACAATGACAACATAGATACACACAGACATTGACAACATAAAACAAATAGAAAGAAAAAAATTATAACCATTCAGTTAACCCTAGAAATTACATAGTATGATATTTAAAAGAAAATGAGACATATATTAATTTATGACTAGTGAATTGTTTCTAATATAATGTTTAGAATGTTCCCGATAAGTAAGTTTTAAGTTTCTTAACTTGAAAAGGATCAAAGTCTGAAAAATATTTATTATAGTTGATTACACATCTGTTTACTAGATTTTTTGTTTAGACAAAGCAGAAAAGGTGTACTTAGTTCTATGCATATACAATGGACTCTTAAGACTTACTTTGTTATTTACAGCTATACAGAATGAGAAGGTAAGAAATAGTTAATAAAATATGATGCATCATAAATATCTCGACGTTCTTTCAAAGACAATGTTTTTAATTTAACCAAACAGTAATATAGTTAAACTTTATTTCATTTGAGAATCTGCTACAAATTAGTCTAAATACCTTTTTCTGAATACCTTCTAGTCTATTAGTATCCGTCAACATAATATAATTCCAAATTGCAGAGCAATATTCGAATCTATATCTTACTAAGCTAAAATATAAACATAATAACGAATCGGGGGATGAAGCTGAAAAAGTAATAAATTTAATTAGGCCTACCATACAATTGATACTATTAATTAGATTATCTACATGATAATGAAAATAAAGTGTGGAATCCAAAATGATTCCCAGGTCTTTCACATAGTCAGCTCTCTTTACTGTGATCTTATTAACATAGTATTTGTGAAAGATAGGATTAGTTTTTCTGGTGAAGTATATGACTAAAGTCTTCTCTATGTTAATTTTCGTCTCATTTGTACTACACCAATTGCTAATAGCTAAAATATCTTCTTGCAGCAAAAGGCAATCCTTATTGTCTTTAATAATATTTTTATAAATCTTTAAATCGTCGCATAAAGAGGAGCGCACGAGTGACTCAATACCTCGACAATATTGTTAATAAAGAACAGAAGCTCCAGTATACTTCCCTGAGGTACACCAGAAGACACTCAATATGAATTGGAGTATGAATTTTCTAATTGTACCACAAAAGTTCTTTCTCAAAAATAGTTATAGAACCATTTAATGTATGAATTAGCAAGACCTATTAATTGTAATTTGTGTAAGATAATTTGATGCTGACAGGAATTGAAGGCTTTTTACAAATAGAAAAAGATAATGTCTACTTGATTTCTCTTTGTTACTTCCAAATGTAACTCGTCAACTAAATTGAATAAGTTGGACATTGTAGTTTTTCCTTTTTGGAAGCCATGTTGATATTCAGTAATAAAGTTATTTTACAAAAAAAAAAAAAAAAAAAAAAAGTTTTTGTACAACTTTTTCAAAGAATTTAGAGAAACTATGTAGCAGTGTGATGAGGCGATAGTTGTTCACATCAAATTTATTTCCTTTTTAAAATATTAGAACAACCGCAGCATATTTCCAAAGTGTAGGATATGTGCCACAAAATACTAACATAAAAAATATGTTTTAAAATGGGTGTAAGAATCTCTGCATAGCCTTTGATTATAAAGTTAGGGATATCACCACAGCCTGTGGCCATACTATTTTTGAGCTCTTTTATAGCCCATAAAACCATACCTTGTGTGATGTAAGGACATCCTATGATTAAATTATTTTTAAAAGAACTAGATTGCAAATTAATATTACATAGCGCTTTGGTAAAATGATTAGCAAAAATATTAACAATAGTATCTAATCCTGAATCATTTTATCGTAGACAATTAGAATTAAAGTTTCTCTGTATTCTTTTTTCATTCAATTGACATATTTCCAGAATTTTTTTGAATCATTTTTCTTATTGTCATTAGTTTTAGCTTGCCAATTAGCCCTTGCTATTTTAATCTCTTCCTTAACAATTTTCTGTATTTCAGAAAAACGAGAATAATTAAAATTAGACTTTGATTTTATGAAAAGTCAATGAAAATGATCTTTCTTTTTTACTAATTTGATCAGATTTAGAGGAAATCACACAAGATATTTGTTTTTAAAATATTTAGACTTGGGTATGAATGAATTGATTAACGATTGTATATTACCTGTTAGAAAATTAACCATTACATTAACATTGTCAGTTTGGAATATTGGAAGCCAGTTGAAATTATTTATTGCTAAATACAAAGATAAGTAATTTCCATTTTGAAAATTTCTCAAATATAAGATCTAATATTTCAAAATCAAGTTTTGTGTAGGTATACTGTTCCAAATTTAGTAAGTTTATAAATTGCAATAAACGTTGACCTTTTATTTGACTATAATAATTGGTTACATTTTGACTATGAGAAGTTTTCCAGTCAATGCCCGGAAATATTGAAATCACAAATAATTATGATTTTAAAGGTATAATTCTCTAATTTATCCTTCAGTAAGGTAAAATAATTTTGACATCATCAGAAAGCTGTGGAGGAAGATAAATATTTCTGACTAGTATTTTATGTACATTATTATTTATAATTTTTACCCATATTGCGTCTATATTTTGCCTGTGAAGTTAACATTTTTTTTCAAAGTAACAAAGACATAATTGGTTTATCGCAATCAGCACTCCGCCTCCTCCGTTTTGAATAGATAAATTATGATCACAGTCTTTGCAAAAAACACTGTAAAAGTCAGGAAAATAATTTACATTTAAACTAAAGTTATTAAGCCAAGTTTCAGTAAGACAAATCACTGAATAATTTGAACTGACAATATTTTGTGAAAATATTAGAGACTTTGTTCTTAGTCCTCGGACATTCTGATAGAACAGTTTCAAATTTCCTAGAGGCCATAATATTTTCCCAGTAACACCTTCAATAAACTGAACATAGTCTGAGGTGTTACTGAAACAGCTCCTCCAACACTTCAATGCTTTGGCTATTTGAAATATTATACTCTTTACTTACCCATTTAGTAAATTTTTAGCTAGAGACATGCTTGATCTAAATATTAACTTATACAGTGCTGATTCATTGATAAATAAAGCATTTGGTTGCATATTTGAAGGTGTCCTTTCAGCAGGGGCACCTTTGAGTTCAGTAAATTTCTTTTTATCATTATTATTAACAATATAATATAAAGCATTTCTTGGTTTTCTGTATTCCAAAAGTCTAGTTACATCAGTTCTTCTAAACCAAGGATTATTTTCATCATCGATAATCATAAAAACTTGTTTACCTTTGTAAATGCGTTTGTTATTATTTATGTCTAGAATTGACTCAATTTTTTATATGCAAAATTATGTGCAAGTGAAATTGGTGAGTTGTAATAAGTCTTTTTATTAGTATTTTTTTTATAAATAAAATGAAAAAATTAAAGGAAAATAAAATTAAAGAATATAGACCATATTCATTGAATTATATAGCTCTTAAGCAGTTCAATTTTCTAAGTCATTAACGATATTATCTCATTTTATTTATGATTTTGTTATAAGATTCACACGTCATACCAAACAAGGGAATGCTATTTTTACCAACTCTAGTCAATTTCTTTGTAAATTCATTATATTCGCTAACAGTTTCATTAGTAAAAAAATACAATAAGCCATTTGTATCTCTAAAAGTAGACTTTATCGTATTTGGTAAATAAGGAAATTTATCTCTAATTTGACCACTTTCTTATATCTGGAAATGACATTCGTCTATTTCAGCATATACAACGTTTCATAGAAGATGAAAGTTTTCCCTGAATATGAATTATAAACAGCATTTATTTTATAATCATATCCTTTTGGATAACCATTAATAACTTTATAAGCAGGGTAATTAACCATATGAATTTCACCATCTACATACACAACTAACTTACCTGATGGTCTTTGATATATATAAAAAATTATTGAAATCGCTTGGTAAAAACTGGAACATTTTTGTTATCAAAATTGGCTTATTGATTATTTTGTTGTCATCCAACTTTTTTTCCAAACTTTTTTATTGTAAAAAATATACAATTTATCATCAATAATTAAACATTTTTTTACACTTCCGTCTTTGCATTAATTAGTTGGTTCATCATCATTAGAATGATTTTGTTGGAGTGATCCATAAAAGTTTTGAATGCTTTGGATGTCATGTAGTTGCAAATCAAACAAATCATTTGCTAAAAATTGGATACATGACCACATTTTTATCACTTGTATGTCAAAAACCTAATGCATGTCTTTTTTTGTGTATCAAAACTGCTAATAAATTAACTTTATTTCCATGAGCCTTTTTTTTATCGTTATTGACATGAATTTCAACAAGCATGTTTTGCTGATATGGAAAAAATGCATGTGCTAGTTCACTACCATGAGGATATAATCTAGTCTGCGAAAACCCTGATAATATCTGATATTTATGTTGGCTTTCTTTGTATGATATAACTATGTCAGGAAATTTCGTATCATAAACAAATTTCAAATTTGTGTGTTTTGCCAAACACGGAAAGTCTCTTCAGCTAACTTTGTAATTGATTTATTTTCGTATGCAAATTTCCATTTTAATGGGTTTTTAGTCCATTTTGTGGTTAATGAAAGGGCAACATGTATCTCATCCTAAACACCACATCTTGGCTTGTTCATTAAACTAAGCGTTTCTTTATTGTGTTTACCATCAACTGAAGTCTTGAAATATTCCTAAGAACTTTAAAATTTTTCTTTGTAAATTTTAGAATATGAATTTGAATCACTGTCTAGATATCCACATTGATTTTAAAAATGTAAACACATTCTGTCTGATTCTCTTTTTTGGGCAGTGCAAAATGTATATTTGTGATAGCAAGAATAATAATATGTCTTCATTTATATACAAAAAGTTTTAAAATATAATAAAATCTTCAATTTTATTTTTATACTTTCTTTTATTTTGCTACTCAAATCTATTGTAATAAAGCCATAATCTTCATCCTAATATTTTAAACAAATTTTTTTAAATTTTTCAAATGGCATGTCCCTGCCAACAAAATCATTATAAATATGTTTTAAATTAGTATCATCTTGTCTAAATATACGTAAAAAATTAGTATCATCTCTTGTCAATTGTTTTGGTACTTTTGAGTAAGTTTGAGCTAAATAGAATTCATCAAAATTTTAATGTCTTCCTCTAGTAAAATAATAGCGAACTATGCCTTGATAATCAAATACAATTAGAGAATTACTTTCACAGTGATCCAAAGTAGGAGTCATTTCATCATTATTATTAAAAAAGTATGCCATTTTTCTTTAAGCTTTTTGGATAATATATTAAAATAATTTTGTAACTCAATATATTTTGGTTGATTTAAACTTTTTGAACAAACTTACAATTTATTAAAAATTTATCCATCCTACATTACAAATTAAATTTATCATCTAATTATTTTTTTCCCAATTGCTTGGACCTACTATTATAGCCCTCATATTATCAGGCAATAATTCAGGATTCTTTTTAATTCCGGAATTATCTTCATGAATTAAAACACAGACACCCCATTTAACTTTCTTCATTTAATAACAATAATTTTTGTAATAAATGAATAATAAAGTATTTAAGTTAACAAATAATTGTTCTATTTTAAAGGAAAAACTGCATTATGATATCATTCATAGTGAAAAATCAATTTCTTTGGTTAGTTTTCACACAAAATTTTTATCACCAAATATAAACAACAATACAATAACAATTGAACACAGGAGTCCTAATGTTGATAAATTGAAGTTACAACTATTCCTTGAGGTCAATACGACATTGAATCGTTAAAGGAAACTATAAATTCAATTGACCCATTTTCAATAAATAACATTGAATTAACAGTGGATAATGTAAACAATAGAATATCTATCAAATCTAAATTTGATACTAAATTTGACGACCAATTATCTGATATTCTTGGTTTTGAAAGAAATATGGTACTATTGAAAAAGATAAAGTTGTTATAGGTACTAAATTACCTAATTTCAACCCATTAAAAACAATAAATGTTCACTGTAACTTAGCATATGGTATGTTTATCAAATATGATGAATCAAATCATTTAGAAATAGATATAATAGCCAGTTTTCCACCGAAAACAATGTTTGGTTTTAGAGATTCTGTTGTTAATGTCCTGCACATCCAATTCTCTTATAAAATATATAATAAAGGGTTTAATCACATTGTTTTAGAAATAAGGGATGAAAATGGCAAACTTATTCATTTTGATGGTGCTGATATCTATATTGTTTTGAAATTTAAAATGTTTAAGATTATCTCTTTCAATAACCGTATGGCACTGTATCTATTTTATTTTCTAGTATAATTCTCTTGTCATGATTAGGACATAATGCTATTTTGTTAACTTTTACTGAATATATTTTATACTTTTCGCTTCTTATTAAATTCATTGTTCTATATTGTATTTTTTCATTAAACAAGCAAATCTTATAATTGTAGAAAGTAATTGCTTGTTAACAACACATTTCTTTACTTCTTTCTATTTTTTTTCTTTATCGTCAACTCTGTGCATACATTTTTGCTTTTAAACCAACAAATTCTTTCATTATTTTGCCATTACATTAGTCTTTCTTTTTCCTAAAACTTTATTATTTTATTTATTTGAGGCATGTTATCTTTTGGATAATCACTTGTATCAAATATATCTAACATTGTTTTCATGTCTTCGTAAAAATCTTCTGTTTTTATGTTATAAATGTACAAATCTGTATCTTGATAACTTTTCAATTTTATTGCCATATTTTGGTTTTATAACTTTATAATGAAAATCATACATTAACTCTTTCGATATGTCTAAAATTGATGTGCTAACATAAATAGGCTTATTATATTTTACATTTGTTTTATTCATATGTGTAGCTGCAAGATTCTCATTAAATATAGTACTTTTCTTAAAAATTAAAAGAAATATTCCCACTTTCTAATAATAAATTTGTAATACAAGAGAAAAATGAATTAAATAAAATACTCCCATTTTCTAATAATGTATTTGTAAAATTTAGAAAAAAAGCCAGCATGTAAAAGAAGGGATAACAAAGAATATTTTTACAAATTTACCTTTGGCTGATGCAAATATCAATTAATTATATCCCAAAGATAAAAAAGAATTAACAGAAATATTTTCATTTCATAATAATTTATTTGTTAACAAAAGAAGTAGATAAACCAATAAAAATTACTTACTTAATAAAGCCTTTAAAAGTAGGATATCAACACATAACATTTAAAAGTCTTTTAATTTAGTAGAGCCTTATCAATTTTTACGTTCTGTAAAAACTATAGTTTTTGAGATAGTATGCAAGAATCATAGAATGTTTAGAGGGTTGAAAATCAGCATTAAATTATATGCCAATTGTCACAAACAAGAAAATAATCAAGTAGAATTATTCACATTTCAATCACCCAACTGTATAGTATTGAATGAAGAACATATTAAAAGGATTTATAAATTCATATACCAAGACATAATTACACAATTATCTGAATTTCAAAATGAGCTTCTGGATGGACTTTAGATAGAATAATTGGAATACAATTAGCGATAAATAAGTATAATCCTATAAATGGATCATTATATATTGAACTATCAGAAGTGATTAAGAATAAAAAAGCATGTATTAATATAAAGAATAATGATCAAAAATGCTTTCTTTGGGCAACAAAATCTGCATTGTTTCCTGCAGACAGTCATTCTGATAAGAGTTACTAAATATAAAAATGTAGGGCTTAATATCGAGAAAATATTAGATAATTATGAATATCCTATTTAAATTGATGATATACCAAAAATAGAAAATAAAATTGAAACATCTATAAATGTTTACTCTACTGAAGGTAAGAAATTGATGATATATCCACTAAAACTTACAAAAATAAAAGGATAAGCATATAAATTTACTTTATTTCAAAGAAGGTGATAACTCACATTACTGTTGAATTAAAGACTTATCGAGACTGCTTTCAGTGCAGAAAAAAAACAAGCATGATAAAACATATATATGTGATATGTCTTCAGTTCTTTCATTCTCAAGAGAAATTAAGTAAACATAAGGAAACTGCTCTAAAAATGAAGCAGTTAAAATTCAGTTACCTTCGAAAGAAGAGCAAATATTTTTCAAAAATTATAAACATACAATGAAGGTTCCTTTCACAATATATGCCGATTTTGAGTCAATTTGAAAGCAAATATCAACAGTTAAGCCAAATCCAAGAGAAATAATTAATTCAACGACTCATAGTAGAAAAATGGAGGTTCGGAGCCCGGACTTTTCTCTTCATATCTTTATGCTATAGACACTTGTTAGCAACATGTTTATTGTTTGTGTTCCCTTAAGTGGCTTGATTTTTAAATATTCGCCTATTAACTCGGCACTTTGTTCGAGGTGTGTGTTCAAATTGCGAATTTAAAAGACTCTCAGAATAAAAATGAAATCCCAAGTTCATAGGCAAATATAATATTAAACTGTTACATGATTAATACAATTTGTTGTGTGTAGCCATGATATTATACATTAATAAATCACATGTCTATATATAGTATGATTTACACATGAAAATAGTGGTTTACGTATCCAAACAAATAGAAATGTTACAACATATTAATTTATATATATATATTTTTTTCCTTTGTAATATGTTTACTTATAGTTGAAATCCTGTAAATGGATATCATGTTAGTTTAGTTAATATAAAATTATGTTAAAACTCGGCTGATTTAATTTTTCTTGTAATGAAATCTGATATTATGGAAATAGTTTTTGGAAATGGAGCGCTCCGTTTACGTGCAGGTAAAGATATGAAAATTGTTAATCTAGGCACAGTACATTGGTTTGGATATGATACAATTTAAATGTGAAATTACTGTTTTTCAAATGTTGTTGTGACATTTAACCAACTTAACGAATATGCTGATGTTTTAGAAATGGATACATGGTGCAGGATGGCTACAGACCTGGAAAATCGGGAAATATCAGGGAATTCCTTTAACCGGGAAAATATCAGGGAAATTTATGATCCATCATGGAATTCTATACCCATCTGAATTTTTTTCCATTTGCATGTTACATGTCTTACTCTGTAAGCGAACAGAGGTAATTCCTTAGCAGGAAACAACATAACATGTAGGTTTTGGATTGGTATTAATAGTGGTTATTCATGATACAAACATGCCTTTTAGCTTAAGTTAAGCTCGTTGTGATTGGTTTGTTTTCTGGTAATAGTGATTTTCACGTGACTCATATCCAATCACAAACTCGGTTGCTTGCCGCAGTAGTGTAACCGGACAAAGATGGCATTATCACCAACAACTGCCGACTTTGTAAATATTGATGTACTCATTGAATGGAAGGTGGAAGTGTCAAATTGTTATTATGTGTTAGGTGAATTTGTTTGGGATGTAAATTAAGCGAAAATAATGCAGAAATGTTTTGTTATCAATGGAGAACAGTTAATAGCATAGCTAGTTATTTGCAACAAAAAATGCATTGGTGATTGTGTATGATCCGAAGATGCGTTGTTATGTGAAATTTTTTTGTGCATGGATCATTTGACGTGAGGTGAGTAAATTTGACCACTTTTTTACAACTTCAACGGCATTTTAATCTGGTTTTTACATCGTTTTGTAATGCATGGTATTTAAAAAGTAATCAGATTTGTACTTGCGACACCACATCATCGTAGTTACAATTGAAAACAGCATTATAAATTATTAAATAAAAAAGCCTTATTACTTTATTCTTGAAATAATCACATGGAAAAATGCTGAAAGTGAAAATTCTCTGTAATTTGTATTTGCAACATTTGTTTAACAACAAATTCATTATAATAAAAACGTAGGCATAACAAAATCATATAACCTGCTATTTTTAACTTGTTGTTGTTTACAGTCTTCTTCAAATCATCTAATTTGAGAATTCAGGGTTTAGGTGTTGGATGGTTTTGAACGTCACTTAACAGTGCTGCACACGCAAATTTGGAAACTGCAGGCTTGGGAATAAATGTTTTTCCCCTATGCAAACTAAATTTTTCAATTTTTCGGAGCTCATTGCAATTAACATTCTGTTAAAAATACTATATAGTACAACCCATTTTTTGTCGGATATTCAAATAGGCTTATAATACACTAATTAATTTTCTACTAAAAAGTTATTACTTACTTACAAAATATCATGCCTATCCCTTCATTCTACCTTATGTTCACTTTATATGATATGGTCTACATTCATATTTGTTTTCAGCCGCTACAAATTAAATATACAAAACATAAATAAACAACAGCAGAGTCAAGTAAAATTTCCATGTCATGGTGTCACTTGTGTGTCCAATAAAGTCCAATAAGGCTTTATGGATAGAATTGGGAATAGCTTAAGAACTGTATTTTGTAATGCGTTATAAGAGAGTTGTGTGTATCTTTCGTATCCAAAATTGCTTTGCAGTGCCAATTTTCTAACAAAGGTGCTGAATTTAACAAAACCAAATACAGTAGCACAATTCTGGCACATTTCACATTCTTTGTTTGCTACTGTTAAAAAATTACAGAAGGTTTGTGTTCTCTTCCTTATATTTGGCAGCAATGTTTTTTGTGTTCACATATAGGCCTATAGTTGATTTTAAATTTGAAAAATAAATGAGGAACTTTACACATATTATTTATGCCTTCTGTTTCTGTAGAAAAATGTGCATTCTGTGCAGGTGCCTTGCAAAATGACAGCAAGGTTTCAGGATGACTGGCTTATTGACCCTAATTTGGGTTGGCTTGATACAGTTTCTGGTGACCCAACAAAAGCCAAGTGTAAAGTGTGCAACACGTTGTTTACTTTAAGCAACATGGGCCATACTGCGGTTAAAAGCCATGCGAAAGTGAAGAAACACTTATTAGTGACAAAAAAACACTTTCAATAGGTGATTTTTTTAAAACTTCACAATAGGACAAAATCGATTTAATATCAGTGTCTCGTAACATTCAACACTGTCCATCTACATCTGTTGAGTCGTGCAGAAATACTGTGGTGTCTGCAGACAATTATTGCACATAAATCCACGCATACAGCAGCAAATTTTATTAATTTGTTAAAAAGTTATGTTCCCAGACAGTGTTATAGCCAGTAAGGTGCAACTTCAAAGAAGCAAGATTGTATATTCTATACTATTTGGTATTGCACCTCATTTCAAGAAACAGTTGCTGGAATCAGCGAGTGCTTGCGAACATATTGTAGTCGGTTTTGATGAATTACTTAACAGAGTGTCAAGAAATTCAAATGGATCTGAACATATGCTTATGGGACAATGATAGCAATGAGGTACGTACTAGATTTTTAAATTGTGCTTTTATGTGCCGCACCAAAGCAGATAACCTTAGAATGTCTTTCAAAGAAGCAGTGTCATCACGTGACCTGAAGAAAATTCTTCAGATTTCAGTGGATGGATCCAATGTGAACCACAAGTTTTTCAGAGATCTAAAATCACAACTGGACATTGGTGAAAATAATCCAGTTATTCTCAACGTTGGAAGCTGTGGTTTGCACAGTATGCAAGGTGTGTTTAAGGTTGGCATTGAGGCTTCTGGGTGGAATATTCTGTATTTCCTTACGTCACTCTATAATCTTTTCAAGGATGTTTCAGCACGGTGTTCAATGTTCACAGAGTATTCAGGTTCATCAAAATTCCCGAAGAAGTATTGTGCTGTCCGTTGGTTGCAAAATGAGGATGTGTCTTAATGAGCTTCTGATATGATTCCACATTTAAAGAAAATGATCCATGGAGCAAAAATTGAAAAAAAGAGAGCCCACATGTGCAAGCTATAAAATTGTTGCAGAAACAGTTGCAGACCCACTGCTTCCAGCAAAGTTGGCATTTGTAAGTCTTTGGCTTCGGAAACTCTGCCGTTCCTGTTGGAATATCAGACTGATGCCCCTTGTGCACGATTCCTTCACAGCTCTCTCACAACTGTTATTCTGAACATTATGAAGAGATTGTTATTTGAATGAAGCACAAAATCTTGTGCGTGTGAATATTGAGAATAGAAGTAATCTTCTGAGTTTTTTCAATGTTGATGTAGGGTATGGTACCCGGAGGGCACTGAGAGATTTAGGTAAACTGTCCAAGGAACTGGATTGCGAGCTATTTTATAAAGATTGTGTTTTGTACTTCAAAGCATTTGTCAAGAAGCTATTGGAGTTCTCTCCGTTGCAGTTTAATATAACTAATGCTGTTTCTTGTTGGGATCCCTCTGTTGCAGCTATGGCAAATGTTCGTAACAGTAGACTGAAGAATCTTCGCACAATCCGTGAAAACAACAACTGGATTGATGGAACTGTTGCAGACAGACCAGATAGAGAATTTTGAGAGTTATGTTCTCAGCCTAGTGTGGAAAAGTATCTACAGAGCTACTCTAGATCAGAAAAATGAGTTGACCACTTCTGGCAAGATGTCTTTCATTTCAACCCGAAATCGGTGGAGATAATTATGAAGATCGTCATGATACTTTCCCATGGCAATTCAAATGTTGAACGTGGTTTCTCAGTTAACAGTGAGTGCCTCATTGATAACATGAAGAATGAAACCTTGGTTGCACAAAGGATGGTTTAAGACTCTATAATTGCAGCAGGTGGTGACCTATCTGAGTACAATATTTCCAAGTCACTTTTGCTATCTTACAGAAATGCACAAGTCAGACTCACCGAAGAAACTGAGAAGTGCCAGAAAGAAGCAAAGGAAATGATGAAATTTGTAGAAATCGTGTGGCCAAAGAAAAGAGGCCAAAAAATCTAAAATGCTGGCAGTTCAGGCTATTGAGGAACAAATAAAGACCATGAAGCAGTGATAAGCACAATATGGCTTCATCAATTATAATGTGTAAATGTATGCACACTTGGATTGCTATTTCAGAAATAATGCATATTTCAAGTTTTCAAGTTAACAATTTTTTTTGTGTAGCTTTGAAATATCTTTTAAATTGTATATTTTGTCAATATCTTATAAGTTATATGTTTTTGTGAAAATTAGTTTGGAATATATCAAAAATTATTAATGGACTGAACATCATAGTTACTAGATTTGTGCAGTTGTGATTATTTTGATCCACATATGACAAAAGTTCAGGATTCTACATGAGGTTTGAGGTAAGTGATATTTTGTAGTAGCAAATAGAAGTGTAATATATTTTTGGCCGACCTTGTGTTTCGATGTTTTGCTTTCACATATCAATCTTAGATTTAAGTTTTTGGGGGAAAAAAATGGTTAAATATCAGGGAATTTTTGTAGAAAATTTGTGGAAAACCTGGAAATATCAGGGAATTTTGAAATAGATATTTTGTGTCCACCCTGATGGTGGTCTCTGCGTGTTTGTATTTGTGTAACATCTCTGCTCTCACTGATGTCGGTCGTGGGGGCCGCGTGGTGTCGGCGCTGCCTTGTTTTGTTGCCTGCCCTGTGTTGTCGATGCCTTTCGGAAGGAATTCTGTTGAGATGTGACGTCACTGCGATTCTGAAACTTATAGTGGCATGCATGGGCAAAGTTGACTTCATATTTTTGTTTACATACTTGGTTTAAATCTTAATTGAAGTAAATATTTCTGAATTAATTGCAATTATGAATTAATTATATTTCTGTGGGTTTGTTAAAATTTTGTGGGGTTGTGTCCGCCGTGGCATGGTTTTGCTATATTGAGGCTTGGTTCTGGTTTAATGTTGAAATTATTTCTCATTGCTCGGGTTCAATAGTTGATTGCTAACATATGATTATAATTAAATTTAATTCCATTAATCAACATTTATAATGAAACAGTTAAGTACGTGAGTGTTATTGGTATACTAAATTTTCTTATTCTCCAAAATGCAATTCAATTAATAGTAGGATCCTGTGTGCACTCAACTGAACTTTTAATTAATAACATAGTAGTAAAATGAACAACTACAAATATATATAAAATTATATTTCATATCATGATGTGGGGCTTGCATAATAACATATAATTCTAGACAGTATTCGGAATAACTAGTAGAAGAGACATACAAAGTGGGAGGGAATTATAATGAAATTTTACTGAAAATAACATTGCCACACAAAGATTGGCATACGGGGTTGGGTAAAATCAGCACTTATGTCTTACATAGGTCATAAATGGCTGGTGCACTCTTGTAACACCGCCAAAGGGACATTATTGTTCATAAGTGGGGACCCCACAGCAGAAAGGTCCATGCCCCTGCTGCCTGAATCTCATTCATGGCGGCAGGTCAAAAGGGGGTAAGAGTCTACCTTGCAGGGGTCATTCCCGCCCAGAGGCATGGTAAGGGAGGTTAAAAGGGGTTGACCTTAGGGGAAAGTATCCATTCTACTGCGTTAAGATGCGAGGTGAAAAAGGTCAGCAATAGGCATAATTCCTCTTTGCTTTAAGCCCTAAATGATCTCATTCCAGCGTCCATCTCAGTTCAGGGTTCACTCCATCCAAGTCCACATGTCAACAAAATGTGGGAGATGTGTGCCACCATGTTCAAACTATTGGGTAGTTTAGAACTCTAACTAAAGAAAGAGTGTGTGTGGAGGAATGGTTATTGCAAAGTGCACGTACTGGCATGCTGTTTTCGCAGTACGGCTGCAATAGCGCCGTGTGAATGTGCTGATGTGCTGAAGTAATGGAATGGTATGTCAGAGGGGTATAGGGGGGGTTTCTGGGACATTGTCGCCTAACAACATTGACAGGGGACTGTGCGTGTCCGGGACAATGCAGAAGAGTGGTATATCCATATATAAATTATAAATTCCTTAAATATATGGCAACTGCTAAATAACACTGTCATTATTATGAACTCTGCATATTACTATATTGCATCATTATTAGTATGTCTTATGTGAAATTAATTAAGTTAGCCATACCAATAAGTCGACTTGATGGGAGTTCTCCACTAAATTACTAAGAGTAGTGCATGCATGGTATTAAAATATTAATTCTGAAGTAAAATTGCGTCAAAAATATATTATATCTTATATACTGTATTTTGCAGTGTATAGGCCGTGTGCGTGTATAGGCCACGCCAGAAATTTTTGATGAAAAATTAGGGATAATTAATATTTCAAGTAAAGACCGCACCAAATTTTTGTATTCCTGTAAATATTGTTAAAATCACGATTGCATACATGCATAATAAATTCAGACTTAATTTCTACCCTACAAAACATTTGTGACTTAAAATTTGTATTTGGTTACACTGTTTATTATGTACGTCGCACTATTACTATTCCACAGATGGTAATGTGACTTGAAAAAGCAAAACTACGGCAACATGTTATACAAAATGGCGTCTATCAATCTGCACTTGTGGCAATGCGGCGGGCGTGCAAACTACATAAGATAATATCTTTCTTTTGTACAGCACAAAATAATTTTCTTATGTACGTCTTGAATATTGTGGTCGATAAAGTGCAGTGAATATGGGTACCTTAATTTTGCGCTGCCTTTTCCTAACTTTCCGGGAATATTTATTAGAGTTACATTTTTATAGATAATCCATTCATAATTTTCATGAAAAATTATTCTAGTGAAAATTTGCGTGTGGTGTTGGCAACGTCGCATCGCGTATCAATATTTCTAAAATATGGCACAGCTGCTTATATCTCGTTATTAACATGGCTGTCACTGAAAACATTGCGATATTGTTTTCTAAACATTAATAACATTCTACAGTACATATTTTATATACATATTTTTGCGTTCGACTGGTCAGCCGATATCCTTTCGTACTTCTTTGCAGTGTAACAGAATTCTAAGGCTGGTGACTACACTAAGCCTGGCTGACACAAGGCGACCAATGTGTCCCAGCTTTAGTGCTGCGAGAGGTACTTACGCCTTACCCTTTTTACAACTCTAAACTAAGATCACCTAATTAATGTCACTTTAGTAGTCTATAATTCCACTGGGATTGATTACGGGCAGTCTAATATTACTGTAATTATCAACACAACAAACAGTACGAACAACAATTTATTGAGATATTAATCTTTTAACAATATAGGTATACAAGCAATATTTAGATAATTATACTTCGTTGTTCTGTAAATAATTAACTTTATCTTTTACTTAATTCTCTCTTTTAATTACGTAACATCCCTATCGCTCTACCTTGCACCCTACTGGAAGCACGCCTACCACTGGCTCAGATTGGATCGACCGAAGCTCCTCCGGCTCTTCCTGATGCCGTGTAGTGGAGATATGGTGGAACGAGTATGTCTCCTGACGTGGATGATAGCGGCCTGGATAGAAATCAGGACCAGCTGAACTCCGACCCAGGGACAAGTGGAGCCTCGCGTCAATGTCATCTCCGGATGTGTCTTCTGATCGTCAACGCCTTTCCCAAAGCTGCCGATATTGGACCGTAGAGAGTGTTGGGGTGAAGAGGGGGGGGTAGCGGTCGGTTTGCAGCCCTATTTATACCATAATCTTCTCCTCTGATGTAGGTCGGCTGTTGTTGGGTCGGACCTCCACAACTCTCCTCTCCTGGAGTGTGGCTCGCACACGGTCTGGTTTGGCAAGTGTTTACATGGCAATTCGAACTGCATGCCATTTGTGGTCCCAACAATATATACTGGATTCCCACATTTTTTCAGTGTTTTTTTCTTTTGTATTTTGTACTCTGTAATTACATAATGTGTAGTTCGAGATGTCTGTTATTATTTATTTCTTTTTGCTGCAAAGAACGAGTTCACAACTAAAATCAACAAGCGGTTATTTTGGAAGTGGTAAATTATACAATGTAATATTTTCTAATACTAGTGGTTTGGTTTTGGCAACACTGTTGGAATAGTCACTGAAGTATGACTGCTTACATGTTGGGTTGCCACTGTAGTATGTTGTGCGAGTGTATTTGCAGCAGTTGTTTGATGAATTCATACAAAGTGTTGTGACAATTAAATATATGTAATGTTGGGCTCCGATAAACAAAATTGCACATAATACCAAAATGCTGATCCTTGCTTAAACAATTGGAATTTCTATACAACTTAATACTTGAGACTGTGAATAATGCTGCCAGACCATTAGCTGCAGAGTGCTGTAGTATACAGGCAAGCACCATGCACACCTAGTCCAGAAGCTGACAGACCATTAGCTGCAGAGTGCTGTAGTATACAGGCAAGCACCATGTACCACTCTCCCAACTGTGTTGCAGTGTACAACCCTTCTCCTCTTCACACTGGGTTGCCATCTACAAGTACTCTATTACAGTTTCAGAAAAACATTCAGCATATTGAGCACAATGTTGTGTAGTCTGAGAGAAAAGAAACTGTTTTAGAATTTGCTTATTTATTGAATTTGGCAAATTGCCTGATTATATGTAAATATAGTAAACAGCCTATTACAACAAAAAGTTGATAAGGAATTACAAAAAAAAACACCAAACCTTACTACTATATAAAGAGGAAAGTGTGTTTGTTTGTCCTTCTTTCATGTCAAAACGGAGCAATGGATTGACATGATTTTTTGCACAGATATAGTTGGAGGACCGGAGAGTGATGTAGGCTACTTTTTATCCCATGAAAATATCTTATTCCTTAATGAAAATTGTTATTGTAAATTTATATCATTCCTTCAGGAAAATTCTTATTGTAATTTTATCGCTTAAAAAAAGCATTGTTAAAAGAAAAGTCCAGTAATTTCTCATTTGTTTTTGTCTATGTGCTGTCTTCCATTCCTTCCCAAGAGCTGTGGTGGCCCAGTGGCTAGAGCTATTCCAAGTGGGGCAGTAGTGACTTAGTGGATAGAACTATATCAAGTGGGGCCGCAGTAGCTCAGTGGGTAGAGAACACAATAGTGGGGCCGCAGAAACTCAGTGGGTAGTGTCACAAAACTTAATTATTTATCCCTATACACGCGCGCGAAGCAGTGGGTAAAAGCTAGTATTCTAATATTGGTTTTAATTGTTTCAAACTTATTCGAAATATTAAACAAACCCTACAGAGTTACATTACACAATGTTACTGTGCCAGCCATCAATATTGAGGTTGTTACTCATACACACACAATCAGTTCTCATCAACAATTGAGGTATTTTACCTTGACTTAGCCAGTGGTAATTAAATTATATAGCTTAGACTCATCTTGGGGTACACTTTGGGCATACTTAGAATTTGAGTGAACTTTGGGCTTACTTAGAATTTGAGTGATTGAAATTTCCATGTGTTACAGCCTTAGTGACGATGGCATCAAAATGTTCAGATTGATTCAATCAAATCACAGATGATGAAATTATTATCAGCTTCCTCAGTCCTAATGCAGTTTTACACACACAAACACTTTAAGAAAAAAAAAGCAAAGTTGATCTCAATATCTCCAAGACCAATTGTTGGAGTATCAGGGTAGGCTATTATTCAAAGTACTAAAGTACTTCTTTTATATACACTATAAGCTCAAGTCTCTTCCTATGTACCTGACTGACACTTGTGGTTCACAATACACATTTTAAGCAAGTTGGAAATGAACTTCCAGTAATTTTGGCACAATACCTGTCAACCAATCACAGATAAGCCTCCGAAAAGTCCTACCTGAGATAGGGATGCACAGTTACGCTTATATGTTAAACTTCACCCAGATCAGCTGATCTTTCAGCTGTGACTTAGTAAACATCAACACTGTGTGACTTCAGTGACGTAGCGTGCACACATATCTGTGACATTTAAAATACTGCATTTTTCCAAGTTACTGATGAACAGACAAAATTTGAAGAAAAAAATATAAAATGTAAATAACAAATTAAATTAAATTACATTATTTTACATTGAAATACCATTACAATGAACACTTAATTTTATCGCTTATTCCATTTCAAATAAACGATCACTAACTACCATATTTCAAAATACATAAAAATAAAAATATTAATAACTAACACTGCAACTTTGCTACCAAAAATACCAAAGCAATTACCTAACTTCAACTTTTGCAAATAAACATTCATACATACATATTTAGCAATCTTTTAAATGTAAACACACTGAATTAAGGTTAAATACATATGGCAAATACATAAACAACAAATATAAACAATGTAAACAATACATAAACAAAATAAACACTCAGTAAAAGAAAATAATTCACTATTAAAATAAACAATATTTAATCTGTACCATTCTGACATGCAACAATAAATATAACTAAATGCAGGGCAGTGAACTGTTAGCAAAAATATATGTGTTAAAATTGTATTTTATTTGTGTTATCTATTAGTATTAAATATGTGTGTTAAAATTGTATTTTATTTGTGTTATCTGTTAGTATTACTGGTGCATGTCTACATAATATACTGTATTCCAACTTTGTTTGCATTGACGAATATAGTTCATACTATACTTTTTTTGTCAATAATTCATTGTTTAATGATCGGAGCATGTAATTTTCGGCGACGCTACTGAAGTTTTTGTTTGATTGATGCAGTAAAAATTGAATTTTGAGTTAGGCAAAAACTGACTTTTTTAGCATTGTTTACATTGGGATTTTGTCTCGGGACCATAGAAAATACTCTGTGGGCACGTATGTTCAGTCAAACCGAGTTAGATGTTTAGAGTTTACACTTAATATGGTTATGAATATAATTTAATACCGAGTTTTTGGGGGCAAACTTTTTTTAAAATGCAATATCTCAAAATTATGCCGCACACCATTTTTTGTTGTAACTTTTATTTGTAAAAATGTGCGGCCTATACACGCCGAAATATGGTATTACCAGGAACTTGCGGATCATACTGAAACTCTGCAAACTTTATTCTCAGTTGTTATCGACTTGTCTCAACTCATTGCATGTAAGTTGAGATATCAGGCTGTAAACTTAATTATTATTATTATATCTAATAAGGAATATATTAAATAAGAGGATAATATATTATATTAATTATATTGGTACTGAAATCTGAAATGTTAATGTTGAAAATGGCTGGAACAATTTTTTTAATATTACTACTATGCCTTAATTTAGCGTGGGTGTGGACAGTAATTAAATTAAGGGGGAGGATGGTAGTTATGCTGGCAGCGAGAGGGAGGGAAAGATAGATGCTTGCACCAAATGTTATGTTTATGACTTATGGTCATATCCACACAAGAAGAGGCTAGGGACGTAGCTGAAATGGTAAGTTATAATGGTAGAGCTTTTACTGTTACTGCGGGGGTTTATTTATGAGTGTGAGACATTTATAACAAGGCACTTACAATTACATGCAACTGTACTGTTAAACTCAGGGGGAGCACTTTTGACTAATATTATATTATGTTACTTTAAATTACAATATTATTATGTTTAACTACACCACTACTGGTAATAACTACTTTGGACAGTCCCTACCTTAACACGATGCTTGAGGCTGGTTCTAGTGGAGCAGCTAGCAATGACCGGACACCCCCATCATGTGATCTTCCCTGGCTGCTGGTCTGAGATGGAAAGATGCTGCTCTCTGCCTCGTGCTGGCCTATATCGGCACGTTGTTTAGGCGTCTATACCCCTGATCGCTGGCTGTGCATGCTATCTAACGCAATGAATTATCACCTTAGCAATCACTGAACACATTTATGGTGTTTTTTATATGTCGTGAACGTGATTTATGTTATTTAACTTTGTCTCTCAAATATTTTAAATTGTTTACCCCATTGACAGTCCATGCCATATCATTAGGTTTTACTGGCAAAAAAAGAAGCAAAACAATGCATTTATAACTTCACACCCGCATAGCCAGTCCGCAAAATTGTATGTACTTACGTTGATTTTTCGTGCATACGAATCACTGCGTTTACTACCTTGGCTTTGTTGTTGTGACTGCGCTGTCCCAAATTCTTAAGCTCTAGTTTATTCTCGTAATTCAATATATTAGGGTAATGTATTCTGAGTAAAATGGTATGAGTGTTGCAGAAAAGAGTTTCTGAGCAAGTTAACGAAAAAGCAGACCACAACATTGTGTTTTAACAGTTCATTGTGGAAATTTTTTTGTTTTTAAAAGTTTTTTTTTTGACTAAATTTTGTATTTTTTTCTGGTTTCTGAAAATTTGTTTATAAGCAAGGTGTGTCTTTGAAATGGGTGCAGTACACATGAGGTTTGAATGTTATTTCCTCTGAAGTTAATGAAACAATTGAACAAATTAGAAATCCTAAAGTCACCATTGTTACGTACACAATTTCTTAGGGCAGTTTACATTTGAAACTGTATAGCTCATAATATGTGAATAAGTGAAGAGATTTGGGTGGCTCTTAACAGCGAGCTCTTGAGAGCCGATGAGGGTGCTTGAGGTGAGTATGGAACAGCACCAGAATGAAGGGGCGAGGGAAGATGGAGAACCCCGAGGTAACCCATTGACCACCGACATTTTCCAACACGATTCCCACATGGAAAAATCCGGGAGTGACCTGGCCGGGAATCGAGCCCGGTTCGCCTTGGTGGGAGGCGAGCAGGCTAACCGCTCAGCCACCGCAGCCCCCTCACAATATGTGTGTGTTGCCATAGTTGAAAAGCAAATAATCTACATGCTCAGACAATATGCGGCATCATCTGTTAATGATTTGCCCCACATTGCTAAAATCATGTTTACTTGATGCATTGGTGGCAGGTATGGATCTCTAATTACAGTGAATTTGTTTCAAGCATCAATTCTTCCACCTTTTCTGGTTACACCTACTTAGTAAGTTCCTTCTGTTATCTTCATGGAAATCTCTGCACTCTGGAAAGTATTAAGTGTTATCACATTTGTATGCTAATGTGTATGACACTGTCTACATAAGATTATGATAATTATACAGTCCTCATATAAGTTTACTCTGTATAGTTAATTATAGGCTGTTCGCGGTAATGTGAGTACTTTTGAGGCCCTAGTTACATTTTCCTTTCAGCCATTTTTTTTTCACATAAATACTGCCATGTAAGAAATAAACACAGTGTGTATATTCCACCTCACTCAAAAGTTAACGTCTCATGCTAAAATAAAATATATTTATCGATTATTAATTCAAATGAGAGAGGTTTCAAAAGTGCTCACTTTACCATGAATAACATATATATTGTAGATGTAGTATGTCCACACTGCCACAGTTATGAGCGAGCGACATGAGTGAGTGTGTGGTCTTACTGTATGGACCGCTCACTCACTGCTTATAGCATTTCTGGTGGTCTGTGCTTTTCAGTGTTCAAATGACCAAATGCACTTTGAGCAGCCAAAAGTGCTTTTTATCAGGGAGTTAAATGTATTATTTTTGAGTACATAAACTTGTCTAAAAATACCGCTCATTCGTGTATACGTCAACAAATGGTAGAAATTAGGTGACCAAACTTGCTTGCTGCTTACCTCTACTGTCCACCTTGTCTGTCACAGTCTTATTATCTGGCCACTTTTAAATATAATCATTTATTTATACGGCTGTCCAAGGCATACATGCCTGGCATGTTCAGTTCCAGTGGTGTAGTATTACAGTGTAAATTGACTTGAGTCCATTTAAATTATTTTATTAATTATTGTGCATGCCACATCACATATGCTCCTTGGAACTCTTTATACACATTATACAAAGAGAAGTGGCAGTGCTCTTGTATGATGTATGTGCATACACTAATTACTTGAAACTTAGTTTGCATATTGTCCATCAATGCTTCTATCTGCCAACTTTCCATAGTTACTGAAAGTGTTTTAAAAGCTGTGTTAATTTTTATTCAGCAGATGTAATGTTACTTTTTTTTTTGAGTTGTTTTCATTAGTCTTCTGACAATATATATTTTTGAGGATTACTTGTATTATGGTATTTCAATAATCTAGATGCAGTTGTGTTTGCCTTGAAGCCATCTATACAGTATGTCAGGTAATTTGTGTATACGGACTCACCACACGAATCTATGGTCAAAACTAAGTAGAAAATATTCTTTGGTAAAAATGTGTTAGGGCCTTAGTTTACGAGAAAAATGACATTAAAGTAGATACATCATCAGCATACAAAATGTCAAAACAGGTGTTCGAAGTTGGCTCTGCCCTTAGCAATGCGCTTTTTCATATGTTGGATTCATGCAGCATGCATAAAGTTTGGCCCCCGTATACACTCATGGCCATTTCCATGTCCCAGTACTCCCAGTATGTGAACTCTATGGCCTCCTTTGTACTATTGAGTTTGGCTCTTTCCCTTCCCTTATGTCTTACGACAATACATTAATTGACAGCGTCGCCACATCACCACATCCTCATTTAGTTAGAATACCATATGTTTGCTACAATTGTTTTTGGAACTTTTGTGACTTTTTCTCGTAAATGAAGCGTCTAATGTATTTTTGCATAAGAGTATTTCCTATTTAGTTTTGACCATAGATTCGTGCGGTACAGTTCATATCCGTGAATTACGTGACATCCTGTATTTTAGTAATATGAGGAGAGATGAGAATCATCACTTTTCAATTTATTTCCTTAAATTTGTATAAAATTCAGTGTTTGAATTTCACATGAAGGAAATGAAAGTAGGTACTTGTTGTAATAAAATTCTAACATTTATCACTGATTAATACATTGTAATTCTTTTTGTGGTTTTGACAGCTGTAAATACAGAGTAGTTACTTTTGTAATGTAAATGTCTGTGCTTCATGTAAGAACATGAAAATAATGTTTTCTCGTAATGGATGCTGTGTTGCAGGTTACAGCCAGCAATGGTGGCTGTTGGTAGCGATGACACTCAGCCCACAGAAGGCAAGGTGATTATTTGCGAGTACGACAGAGCTAGCTACCACTGGAGCGTAACAGAAGTGATACACACAATTACTGAACCTGTGCAAGACCTAGAATTTTCCCCCAGCGAATACAGTGATGCCTTCTATCTTGCCGTTGCTACAAAGGACGTCATCATTTTATCTCTGAAATATTTGGAGTAAGTTACTAAAGGCTCTTCACAATAAAGATAGCACTTTAAAAATGAACCTTAGAAAAAAGTCACTGCCCCTGCATCTATATATTTCAATGGGTGCACTGAGTGACATTCACCCTGTGAAGTTGGTAACAATGGATGGAAAGTAGTTCCATATCTTAACGTCGAATAAAAAGTGTTAGGTAACTGTTTGTGTTAACTTAATAATAATTCTTCCACTTTCTGTTTTTTAATACGTCAAAGTGTAAAAATGAGCATATTTGTAGAAGTATTAACTTTCTTAATAATTTCGCAGTTTAAATAACCAACGCATGAATAAAGTGATGAGGTGCATAGCAATGTTAATTTTACATAAGGCAGAGGAATACACAACATGTATACAAGTAAATCATAACCAGGTCTTTTAAAAGTGCTCAGTTTACCGTGAACAACCTATAGCCATATTCACCAGAGTCAGCAGCTTAGAGTACCCTACATTATGTGCATTTCAGCAGTCAGCGGTTCCATTGAACAATATGATACGTACTTTGTCATTACTTTTTTTTGTATGTATATACAGTAGGATCCCGAATTTACGAGTACTGGATTTAACGAGGCAGAAATTTTGTAATGCCGTTCTCAGGAACTGTCAAAAAATCATAAAAATTGTTGGTAAAAATACAAAATTCCCAGGGAAAACTGCAATTAATAACAATAAAAACTGATTTCAAATATGTTTGAGAGTCCACAGTCATAAAATACATGGGTTGTAGTGTTGCTACTTGTAATTGTTATGGTACAAGTAGAAAAACAAAAAAAATACAGTTTGCTGCAGTTTGAAACTGCAGCAGTTGTGATTTGAAATGTGCATGCCAGACGGTGCCTGAAGATATGGCTGCCTGGGCGACAAGTGAAGGACTAAAGGGAATAACTGTTCTATCCTCCCTCCATCCTGCAGTTTCAATCTGCAGTCTTCGCGCCTAGTCTAGTTATCTTGCCTGTCCATCGCACACATAGCAACAAATCCGGCCAATCACAGCGTAAGTTACACACCCCCTAACCTTTCCTCCCTTCAGCTAATGGTCTTGTGATCACGTCGCATGTCACCTGGGATTTTTTTTATGTATAGACTGTTGGCGGTAAAATGAGGAATTATTAAAACCATCTCTATGGGAATAATAATTAATAAAAATATTTCATGGTGTCCTTAGATGTTAAATTTTGATTGTGGTGAAAAGTATACACTATGTTTAATAGTCATGCAAAAATGTTTAGCATAAACAAGTGAGAAGGGGTGCTAACACAGTGAGGTGCATAACTTGTGCATCTGAGTTCCATCATATTTGTATGGGGGGGGGGGGGAGAATCATTTGTCCCGGCATTGTTTACCAATGTAAGATGTGTCGATGCAACCTCGAACCCAGGAACTAGTCAGAGCCCTGTTAGAGTCCTAGCCACTACTGGGTCTTAACTCCCGAAATTCAGTGGCAAGCCACACAAAGACAGTCTCACATTCCTAAACGAACGTGAACAGGAGCTTCGGACACACTTGACACCGACTAAACAATGGGTTAGCTGAACCCACCACTAGTTGCTAGGGAAAGCATGCCTATGATGGAACAAGTATGGGGAGTTTATTATGGAATGGGAGAAATTACGTACTCGCCTCATTTCTCAGTTCACTGGGGAAGAGGTGATAGCCCGGCTCATTTCTGACTTCTGTACTCATATCCAACACCTGAGGAGGAAGCAGAAATCTATATATGCCGGAAGGCTCAGATGTACCGGCGTATATACCCCAATGAAAAAGAGGAGAGCTGTGTATGCAATTTCGCATGGACACTGATCCCCCCACTAAGGATTTTGCTGCTTATTCTGAAACACAAATGCTAGATAAACTTGTGGTGAGAGTGCGAGAAATGGGACAAAACAATAAAACTGTGGCTTTATTAGACTGACCGCCGCGCGCCACTAAGGTCATTGCCTCTTTTCCTCCTCCCAAACAGCAGATAGTCTGCGTCTCCTCTAGCTACCACTTTTCCCCCTTGTTGGCACTGCCCTGGGATGCACTACAACAAAGATCGACCTAGCAGAGCTGTGGAAGGGAAGCGATGAACACGTGTGCGTCAGATGTGCAGCTGCATTCAAACATTTAGGGGCCGGGCCAGGTGAATAAAGCCACGGCCAGGCTTCAGGTTCTTGGTAACGAGCACTCTTCCTCGGACGAGCCCCGTTTGCAAGTCCTTCTAAATAATAAAATTGCTGTAGCCGCACTGGATACAGCAGCCAAAGCTAATTTTATTAGGAGTGACTTATGCCAATGAACCAATCTGATCTCCACGGGACAGACTGTCACTTTGATGCAACCCAACCTCCACCTTAGGTTGTACGGGGAAGCAACCCTAGCTATACAGGTCCACTATCGCACCATTCGGGTCTTCTTCTGAGTTGCCCCCAACCTAGGGGAACAGATGATTTTGGGTCAACCCTGTTGCAGTTACAGCACTGATTATCGATTGCAGGCAAGGGTGCTCCTCCTGGGAAAAGACAGGTGTTTGGTCGTCGATTGGGAGGGTAACCTGGTCAAGCCCACCCTTGCCCCTGTCCTAGTCCACCTTTTATGGTGCCCCAAAATCCCCTTAAGAAACCCTGTAGTCAAGCCCGATGAGCCTGATGCCGTCGATCCCGACAGCAGCAGATTACCCCTCACCTCTTCCACAAACTGCTCCGAGAGTCGAGCCTCCCAGGCCAAGGAAGCCCGAACCTCCAATGGGCATTACGTAGGGGAACCACTCCTTTACTCTTCGCAGGGACATCCCAGTTGAGGAGTGTCAGAGGGCATATCCTTCTAGACACTGCCATAGACACCCAATCTCGATATCTGGCAAACATTAGCCAAACACAGCGGGATATCCCCCAGAAGCCTGACGTTTACCAGGTGGTATGGAGAAGTCCTCAGGACAGAGAGGTCCTGCCAGAGGCTCCTGTGACCCAACAAACATATGACAATATAAGGGTAGGGTGTTCACAAGCACCCTTCTCGGTACTCCCAGGTCATCCTTGTCACACTTGTCTGCAGGGGCGAGACAAGGCAATCGGTATGATTGCCAAGGTGGAGAATGCGTTGGGCACCTCTGCCCCCTGGTACCAGCACCATCAACCCCCTTGTGTAATTTCTGAGGTCAACGAACCTCGGTGGGCCACTGTGGTGGAGGTTTTGCAGAAACTCCTGCCTTTGGCTACAATTAATTTGGATATTCTGGTGTGCGCAGATCAGACCAACCCCGAGACAGCCATGCTGGATGATGCTAGCCTCGTTTGCCTTGCCTCCTGTATAGGAGAAGGAACGAACCCAGGAACTTGAGTTGAACGTGGTGCTATATTTGCTGCCACTCAGCTCAGTTCTATTCAAGCCACCCCTAGAGGTCGTGGAAACGTATGAGATAAACTTCTGAGGCAACAGAAGCTACAGCTCCTGGCCTCTGGACACTTCAACCGCCCGGAAGGAGACTCCCAGCCCTCGATCGTGCAGGCTTAGGTGTACCATGCACCAAAAGCCCCGGTCATCATGTTTTCCCAAGAAGGCGTAACCACTACTAGTTGAAGGCTCCCAGTAATGGAACCAATCCAGACTGAGCAAGCTGTCGGTTTGGGAGATCGGGAAGAGACCCCATCTCCAGCCAACACCACATCGGCCCTGACGGACTCTGGTAAGATCGAGATCCGGACGCTGTGTGGCGTTGGTGCTGCGGAAGCAGTCCTTTCAGTGGGGGAAGCGGTCATCACCAGATCAACAGGGCAGGGGTATCCCAAGAGCCCCCTTTGTAGGTGATCCACAAGGCAACGTCACCCTTAGATGAAAACATCACCAGCGGTCCCCAGGAGACCGGAGGCCCAGATTCGGCCCCCACTAGGGATATAGAGGTAAGTGACAGGAGGAGGGAACTGCTGGCACGTGCCCGTCACACCCCTTTCCTATCCGACCATTACTGTGACATGCCATGGAGGCCAGCCCCAAGGTTTCAGTGGCCCACAACTAACCACCTGCTGCTACCAAGGAAACGCGGCCGACCACAAAAGAAGAGCAAGTGTAAGAAGCACGGCAGATAATAAGGCGGACACAAGTAAGTACACGCAGATATTTACTTAGTCGTTAAAGGTTGTGAGTGTGTTTCTTTATGTAACAATTTTTTTTTCACAGACTAACTTTTATCTCAGCAAGTCAAAGCTGACCAATTCAATACTGTTTCATAACTTGTGAATAATGGAAAGTAGACTTGCAGTGCAGGTTTGAACACTCAAACTTCGAGAGTCAAAACCCAAAGCATTATTGCAGTGCTGTTTGAATGCTTATTACCAAGTGTCAAAACCAAGAACATATAATAGGCGGAAAACATGACTGATAGAGATATTCAACGTGTAAAGCCAGCATCTCTAAGACTTTCCATATAAAAATAAAAGTTACTCAGGTGTGTGCTTATGTACTGTATTTACTCTTGTATAGTGCAAACCATGATTTTTGCAACGAGTTCATGGGAAAAATTTTTTTAAATTAAAAGTGTACCAACAATTTGTGACACCTTGTTAGTAAGTATGTAACAAATTATTCTATCTTTACATTAATGTGTGTTGATGATTGTGATGTGTGTGGAAAATACTTTAATTAAATAACTTGCTGCGCTAAAAGCCAAAACATTGTGGCATGCTTTACAATCCCCAATGGAAGCAACTTTCTCAGAGCACTGCTAAACATCTACTGGCAGGCCTGTTTCGTATCCTTCCACCAAATGTAAAAAAATATTGCCATGTGACTGCCATGTAGCATTTGTCAAAATCAATGTTTACATGCCATTGTGTGTGTACATGTGTTCGTATACTTTCGCTACACCTAAACATAAACATTGAAATGTGACTTCTACTTTTATACCTGTGAAATGTGTTGTTTACTGTTTACAGCTTTTCAAAGAATTCTTTCATATTCCAAAAACCATTATGTACGAATATTCACAGTTTAGGTCTCTAACATTATTTTGGTCAACTTTATGACATTTTAAAAATACCTGAATTGACAACAGTTCTTACGGTCATTCTACATTAACATATTTGTTTTCCATGGCATAGCACAATAGATGTAATGCACGTTAGTATTTTGCCGTGACTATGTTACAACTGCGAGGTAAAGGGCTGTACTAATTATCCTTTTGTTATTGGCATGTGTTGGGTTTTTTCTTTAAAAGGACGGCCTCAGTTGGAATAAATATTAAAACGAAGGAACAACCAGTGAAAAAGATACATGAAATTCAAGCATGCAACTCGTGTTGCTCATTTTTGTCATACAAACTTAAAAAAAGACAGCGGTGAACATGCACACAAATAAGCCTATGGTAACTTTTATTCCGCTCATATTTCTAAGTATTGCTACTTACTGTTTATTAGGTTTATTGAAATTTATCGGGTTGGGTTTAGTATTTTTCTTCTGGGATTGTGGCAAATTACGTTACAGGATTGTGTTTCAAACCCCTTAGGGCAAAGGTACAACATTGTGATAAACAGACATGGCTGCATGTATTTAACTTCGTCATAAAAACAGTTCACAATTAAAATGTATAACTAGTGCTAATAAAATATTTGAAATAACGCACACACACAGGGACAGCGTATCAACCACGATGCACAAATGCACGCCATTTCACAGACGTAATGATTAACGAAACACACGTCACAGTATTTTTATTACTTCCATGGAAACACAGATTTATCATAACATCGTAACTTACCTAGGTAGGTTTAATAAAACACAGTTTACAAATGTGATGTAGTAATTTGAAGTATTTTTTTGGAGTAAGAATAATTTACCTATTGTTTGGCAAAAAGCAACACCATGTCATGGCTAGCCACGTCTGCCAACTTCACTTGGTAACTGCTCCGCCATCATATCTAAATATATTAAAATAAGTATTCAAACATTAAAAATTTTTTTCAGTTGTAAATTACGAATTCAAAAATCATTATTTTGCTGTAATAAGTATGAAATATGCTACAATCGAAAACCTGTAAAATATTTTTCTTACTAGCGAAGCTAAACTTCCCGATTGTGAGAGAGACATTGAAAGACAGAGAGCGACAAGCCTCGCTCAGCTGAGTTGTTTCCTTGCTCTACAAAACAAACACCATCATTACGGCCTACTCGCGATATTCTCCGCTGTTGTTTTAAACTCTAAAAATGAGATATATTGCCATCGGGGCTACCTAAATATTTAAATAGGTACCGTTTAATTAACAAATAGTGTGCTAAAAAACTAGATTAAAATAATATTTTAATTGTGAACTATTTCTTACCGGTCATTGCCAACACGTCGCTGCTTTCGCTGTTGTTAATTCATATTTAAAAAGAAATAAATATTACAAGTTATAGAAGATATTAAGGTATAGTTTAATTTATTCAATAATACAGTACTCTAAAGTGTTATATATTTGTGGACTACAGGTTATTGAAAAAACAGGTTGACATGTTATGTGCCTAGAGTGTTTTTTTCAAAGGTTGATTTTCATAAGTCTCTTCTAATTGGGAATGGACTATATATGGTTGCTAAAAGAAAAATGTCAACTGCGGATTTGTGATGGACATCCATTTTTATTTTTGCTTCTTGGGGCAGGCTTCCTTTTTTTTTATTTTTGTTTCTTTTATATGGGTAGGTGGCAGTCTTTTTGCTTCTTTTACGTCAGCTTAATTTTTCATTTTACTTTTGTACACTGACAAGGCTTTTTTTTTTTGCAGTGCTGGAATGTGGCACAACAGGGATGTGGATAGTAAAAAAAAAAAAAAAAAAAAAAGGGGGGGGGGAGGCATTAGCAGGACTGGAGGGGCAAATTGAAGGAGGTGATGAGATATAAAAAAAGGAGAAGTGATAATATAAGAGCAAGAGATAACAGACTGTTCCGCTACCCTCTAAACATCTCCTGATAGTTTAAGACTACCACTCCCCCATCCCCCCAACATTTTCTTAATTTTTTTTTGTGTATAGTGCGCACTCCAGAAATTTTTTCCTTTATTTTGGGAAAAAAGAGCACACTATAGATGAGTAAATATAGTATAACCAATTATAAATAATAATCATTATATACCCTTAAGTTCTTAATTGCATATATTCTTGTTAGTAAATAAGGAAATATTACATGCATAAATATACTTGCTATTAGTTAGAGCATTATGTACAAAGTGTAGTATTAGATTAGCGAAACGAAAGGTAGTCATGCTTTATCGGAAACCCTATGGATTAATTTTATTCACAGCTAAATTTAATACAGGAGGTATGGATTGATGAAGAATGGCACATTTTCAGGGCTTGAAAATTCAGCTAAACTTGTGTTCAGTTAAATGATTCAAAAGCATTCTGACAGTGATTTCCTGTTTGCATCTTCTTCTTTTTCACTTTACGTATTTGGTTAAGAGTGTTATAAAGCATAGATGGGGAATTTGATAGTCATTTGAAACTTAACGTGAGTTGTAGAAGACCGCACTAAGTAGCATCTGCTAGGAGTTGATGCTTGGTGGCATAAAAATGTGCTGTATGTGCTGCAAATTATCCGGAATGCTAACAATTTGCCACGACTACATCATGATGGTAATTAGAGTAAGCGAACGTTTAAGTTTGTATTTGACATAGGAACCCCGGCATAAGTAACATTGTGGATGTTGACTAGTTTTTTCTAACTACCTCATGCCATAGCAGGCTGCACCCACAAGTTAAAAACAGATAAACAGCCCAACTCTGACTTGTTCACTCACGTGTGTAGATAATAAGTAGAAATATAAGGACACTGCAGTGTAAACCACCCTTTTTGGGGTTGACCTGTTGCTAAAGACCTAAACAGTTAATTGACTAACTTTGCATTTGTTGGAGTTTTGAGTGGCCTTAACTTAAATCGCATTGTACCAGACCATTACAATAATAAGCTAAAAATGTTCTTAGGATGTCTAACTATGTATTGAATACTTGTACATGGCATTGTTTCCCTCCCTGGATAATAGTCCCTAGATGCTAAAACCCGGGAACCTTGTCCTACCTCTCTATCAGGTAAGAATAGGGGTCGCTAACCTTAAGAAAATACTAAAAGTTACTATTAAATCTGGCTGGGTCTGGGTACCTCCCAAGTTGGTTGAAGGATAATTACGTTTTAGTTTTCTTAGGGTTAGCAATAGTAACAGGAGAAGGGTAGAAAATCTGTAAAGTAAGTTTGATTTGATATGAGGCTTTTCTTTTACTTACTGTTAGGGGTGCCAAAGTCTGTGACACCAGTTTCATGAGTAACATGCAGGTTAGGAGCCTAGTTGGTGCTTTCAGGTTTTCTGTCTACCCTACCTTGGTAGAGGGTTGTACGAGTTGGTATACACATAGGTACAAAGTCAGGACTGATAGTGGCCGCTTTTGGACGACTATGCCCTTGTGGTGGTAAGCGAAGGTGAACAATCTTACCTAAGGGAGTGCGTACTGTGCACGTCTGTTGTGAAGTACTCGCTGGAGATGAGTTTGAGGGGCTGCAGTTTTGGCTTTCGCAGGTACCGCAACAGTTGGTGTGTCAGTAACCTTGATGTTATGCCATGGCCAGTCCAACCGTAGTAATTTCTCCCCATACTTTAAGATTGCTAGAACCAGTATGTCCTCGCTCGATGCGTGCCTGATGTGGGGACCAAATAACAGAACAGGTTCTACTTCAGTTACGGGGAGTTCACTATTGGTTATAGTATTCTCAACTGATGACAATAGTAAAATCTCTCTGGCTGAGTCCAGTAGGGCTTTCTCCTCAATTTACTCAACCTGCCTTTTAGTAGCGTAAGGTTTTTAGCTGGAAGTAAATAAGTAATAAAAATGCAGTGAGGCACCTCCAAACACAGGGATATATCTGTGCCCCCTAGTCCAGCCTTTGCAAGGTGGGACTCAGGACGGTAGGTATCTCTAAAAACCTGGCGATCTGGAGACGAAACTTGCCAGAGGTCAACCAACTTGAAATGCACAAATTCTACCCCAGTCTTATGCAAGCTGGGGGCAGGTTTGAGCACTTGACCTACTTGCACCTTGTGACAAGTTTAGTGAAAGACAAACTGATATTGAAATCTCTGCCCTATACTGTGTACTTCTAGGGTCTGGTGTGTTTCACCCCTAGTTCTTGCTGTCTGGCCTTTGCAAGCTGGGGCTGACTAGGAGTGCAATGAACGTCAATCCCTAGGTGAGTGACTCTCAAGAGTTTGATCAGACTGGAGTACTTGTAGATTCTCATCTGGCCTTATTAAAGCTGAGAATCGAACCAAGTACCCAGGCTGTTTGCAGCTCTTAGGGGGTTCAGAGTTCCTAAGGGGTGTTTTTGGGGTACACCGACATTCTACCCAGGAGCAGATGTCAATTGAGCCTCTTAGTATGTTTGTGTCTACCGTTAGGCACTTAACGCGGATACCAGTTGGACTTTGCGGCTAGAATTGAGAATTTTAATACTAATGCCACTCAGGTAATTCAAAAGATGTTAACATGAAAAGGGTGAGAAAAATAGGTTACACTCAGAATAAATAACTAGAACTTGCTAATTCAGATTACAGTACATAATTTTAATATTACGTAAGAGAAAGACACAATGATGCGTAGCTATCTCTAGGGGCATGCACTTATAAAGTGTTTATTTTTATACAGAATTCGAGGTTATTATTCTTCAAAACTGTGTTATTTTTTATGAAAGCGATGTTATTTTTGGTTAACAGTTAACTATGTAAATACAAACAAAAATAGGAGTAACAGTTTGTAAAATGATACATTGAGAGTATAAACATGAACTTTAAATTTTCAGCTCTTTGTTTTTTGTTTTTTCACTTTCAGTGGGCTATATGCAAGTATAGTCACTGATGCGTTGCAAAATTTACAAAATATAGTTTCATTGTCACTTACATTCATACCATGTTTTGAAAATTATGCAGCACGTTGCTTTACATTAATGGTGGGTATCAGCATTTTAAAAAGAAAATTACATCATGCAAAGTGCCCAAATATTCAAACAAAACTAACTTCATCCACATTCCAGACACAATATCAGCCCAAACCGGAACAGGTGGCAATACAACATTTAAAGATACATTAACACAAATGTCTACGACTGTAGAAACATTCAAAAGATGTATTTGTTGTTCGTCGCAGGCACACAATGTTGCAATATGACCACCAGTGATCTTTCACAGCGCTACTATCGATAGTCAAAACCATGGAAAATGTTGACAGTTACTAACAGCAGCGTTGTATGACATCTATGGATATTTTTTGTTTATGTTACGCACGTAATCCGAGGTTAAACAAGTGATTTTGTCATTAACTTAAGCTATTTATATAGTGTTTCTCTGTTGATAGAGAACAAATGTTTTGAAATATAATGAATGTCTGTATCTTTTCTGCTGAGGGAAATACTATGGGATATTCCTCAGTAGGGGTGATTTCCTATCAGAAGCAAGGTCTAGCAGTTGAATATATTATAATTTATATTTTAGGGAGTAATTTTTATTTGCTGTATTTTTGTGTTAAGGATAGTAGTTAATTTAATATTTAGATTGTGGCAATAATAATTTGTTGGTATTTTGTACAGGTTTGTTTTTCCAAATTTATTATTTTATTTGAGTCATTGCATCAGTAGTATAATCATCATGACAGTGCAACTTTTTCAAGGAGTTAGTAAGAGAGTCGCGGCCGCGTGTAGCACCATTTGACGAAACTAAGTATACTGATGTCACAGTAGGCCGACATGACAGCCCACGTGCACATTGTAATACTTTTATTTTGAGACCCACGTCAATGTTCACAGGTTATTTTTAGACATTAGCGCACTTTGCTAAGCCACGATTGGACCACGTTTACTTGATGCAATATTTCAGGCAGCATAAATAGGATTAGCGCGACTTTCTCGTCACATCACTATATTTTTCACATCACTTCAGTTCATCTCAGTTTATCAGTCAGTTCAACAATGTAGTGCTCGTGCAGAGCAGCGAGTGACCACGCTGCCATACTGTATATTCGCACACCCCTATTAATGTTACTGGCTGCTGGTTTTGATACTAGTTTTAGTGGGAAAAACACTTGGTGAAAATCTTTGATTTTTTACTTGAAGATTTTTTAATTCAAAGATGAAATCAAAGGTAATAAAACTCTTTGATTCAACTTCAAAAATGCAAAGCTTTGCACACCCCTAATCGTTGGTTACGTTGTAAGCTGGTGCTGTTAATTATAGTAGTTGCACCTCAAATTTAGAGAGAAATTTTTACTTTAAAATGTGTGACCATTGCTGATGAATTATAGTAACAAAAGAATTCTAATATGTTTTACCAATTTGTTCCTGTAGTATTCATGTGTGTTGTGGATTGCGATTTGTTTCAGGGAAGGAGCCAAGCCAGCAGTTGGCTTTGAAAGATTTGAAATACAAACATTGATGCAAGTTGTTGGATTGAGCGGGTGTATTAGGAGAGTTTGTTGGAATGTGACTGGCTCCAGCTTGGCTTCCTCTGGAGATGATGGCTTCGTACGACTGTGGAAAGGTGAGAATAACTGTAATGATAGAGGTATTGTGTTAAGCAGTTATGGATGAGTTGAATCTCATGTAAGGAATAGATAGTAAATGATAAACTTAAAGGATTGATATAGCTTGAAATGAGACGATGTGTGTGATGGAACTCCCAGAAGGAAACAGGAGTACTTGTAGAAAATCCATCGTGGTCTGTGACATAACAGTGTTTCTCATGTGCAAAAAATTGATACAGTTAGCTCTTGAAACTATGACCTTCATGGTTGCCAGGGAAAGGGTCATTATTGGAATTTTGACAAATTGTGCCCTCAACCACAAATAGAATGTACAAATCTCCACAAAGTTAAAATCTTGTATTTTCAGAAAATGGCTAAAATACATTAAATGGAATTACAAGTATTAACATTAATGTTTCAACACTTCATAATGTTCCTGATAACCAGCCAAGCCCAAAAATAAGTACCATTTAACAAGTGGTGTGTACCGAACTTGAGATAAAGAGTCGTATAACGACAAACAATACATTAATTACGTTAATCGCAGCTTACAGCGACTCAATGCAATTCTGTTAAATGCTCTTAGAAATTCAATAAAACGCCTTCACACATAATAAGAGAGCTTGGCATAAAGTATCTTTACCTTTGATGCGGAATTCATTTAAAGATATACCACTAGTAAATTAAGATTTCTTAAAACCAACAGGCCATACTAACGTGATATGTGGCCAACTTCGAATAAAATTTATTAAAGCTTATGCAATGACTAGATTCAGCTTTCTTAAAGCTTGAAGAACAATACTGACATGGTAATTTAATATCTTTTTAAAGCAAGAAGGAAACAATATATATAACACAAGATCAACTATGAGGAATGGCAGCCAGCCACGGACCACTAAAGCAGTCCGAGAATAAAAGGATATATAAAACTTTATTTAAAAAATTCAATTAAAACTTGATGAATTGGGTGGCAGTTCACAAGAACCCTACCAAAGCACCCAGCTCTAAAAATCTGAACCCAGGAGAGCTGTGGATGAAAACGCACATGAAAAATACAAGGCTGAGCAGACCAGATGGGCTGCAGACAAACACTACACATTAAAAACTCACAAACAAGACACACAGCAACACAGTTTAGTTAATGCCAAATAAAATTTAGAAAGTGTAATTGTAATGAAACTGAATTTTAAAATAACCCTGAATTACTGCATGCTCACAAAGATTAACACAACTACAGAACACAACATATTAAAAATACTAAAGCCCGAAAATTAAAGTAAAAATCTGTCCACAACTCACAGTTTTATCACTCCCTTCTATCAATGTACCTTCATTCGGAAAGCCAGGAGAAGAGGGGAAAGTGAGCTACCGAATTTATTAACATTGATCCGTATCAGAAAAATTGTGACACACTAAGGAAGGGTATCAAGATCAAGGGAAGGAAAAATCAGGGGATGCGGAACAACACCGAGGAAGTCTTCAGGTGCTGTAGTAAAAGCATTCGTTAATGGAACTAGATGATGGCAGTCGAATCACCGTTGCAACACCCTCCCTTAAACGATAGTTACTCTTGAAACCCTTTCTAATAAGCAGGATGAGAACACACAACACAGTCACTGAACTATAGTTACAGACAAAAGAATCTTGAAGAATGAAGAAGAGAGAAAGACTCCCAAAGTACAAGTACACTCATACATATACAGGGTTCTTGACAAACAACGACAAAACATTTATCTTCTTCTCTTGAAGACAGTATTCGGTGAACAAAGAACTTCATTCTTGGGGATGATGACAGCGGGCAACCGGCTGTCATCATCCCCAAGTCATACCAAGTGTCAGAGTCGGGTTGCTTCATTTGTGTCTGTGGACCTCCACTGCCCTAGGGGAGGGGGGTTGACAATGAAATCCAGGAACTCCAGGGCTCTACTTCTAAGCTGGCATGCAGAACTCTTCATCACATGAAGAGGGCGCAGTGACCTTGGCTCGGCGGGATGACTGGAGAAACCAAAACATATAGGGAAATTAGAAAGGGCTAAATCAACAGCACAAGTGTGACAGGGACCTAAGTATGATGAGACAAAGTACAATCACAATTTATACAAATCAAATCCTAAGGCACCAGCTGTACAATGATGACCTCGGCACATACACTTTAATTGACACATATGCGCCTTCCATACACTTTAATTGACACATATGTGCCTTCCATACACTTTGATTGACACATATGCGCCTTCCTATAGGAGTGGCCAGAAGAGGGAGAAACCACACTCACAGTGTTGGGTGCAAGAAATTTGTGGATCCTGAAGGGACCCACAAATTTTGGCAGCAGTTTACTCGTAAGGTCTACTCAAATCGGGGAGAGTGGAACTTTTGCGAAGGGCCAGGTCTCCTAGCTTAAACTGTACGGGAGAGTTGACCTGGTTCATTTTATCAATAACCTGCTGTTTAACTATGCCGAGCTGCCTGTGCACCTCTCCTAGCAGGCGGTCCCGGTCATTGTCGCCAAACGGAGAGGAAAAGGGAAGATTATTCCAAATGTTAGAAGGGGATGACTCAGGGTAACCAAGGAAAAAGAGAGTAGGAGGAACACTGGTAGACCCATGCAAGGGACTATTAAAACTAACATTTATGAAATTAAGATCTTTTTCCCATAATGAGTGGTCACTTATGTAACATGTCTTGAGGTTTTTACTAAACCTCTCCACGTGATTACCTTTCGGGTAATATAGACTTGAAGTGAAATGCTTCATGTACCAATGGAAATACATGTCCATAAACACATTGGACGTAAAATACTTTGCATTATCCGTGAGGATCTCAACTTTCCAAACCTGCTTGATAAGGACAGTAACTATTGTTGACACCTTCATATTTCTTAAAGGTAACAATATAATAAATTTAGAGAAGGTATCAAGTAAAATGAGAATGCAAACATGACCCTTTTCCGAATGAATCAAATGGCCGAAAATATCCAGATGGACAATGCCCCAAGGAGCCTCTGGAAGTTGTGCTACGCCTCGCCCAACATTGCCCTGACGCGCTTGCTTCCACTTTTGACAGGCGTCAGAGGACCGCACATAATCATAAACCTTGCTCTTAAGCGTAGGCCAGGAAAAATAGTGGCAATCTTATGAAAAGTCTTGCTAATCCCCTGGTGTCTCCCAAACACAGAATCATGAAAATAGGCTACACCATGGGTTGCAAATACAAGGGCACAACAATCTTGCAGGCACGCCCACTATTTCCGGTAAAATATAAGACATAGGGCAGTACAACATTCTTATTCAAATTTCCAATTACCTGAGAACAAAAGGCATTGTCAGTCTGTGCCTGTTGCTGCTTTACAAAAAAATTCAGGGAAATTGTGTATAACGTTTAGGGATGCCGCCGGAGCCTCTACCTCTTTCACTTTGAGATTGTTTGCATCAAACATGCGAGACAACGCATCAGCAACTTGATTTTCAGTTCCATGAATGTGATGCATTTTATAAAATGAAAGCATGATAAGTGCAAAACCCAATGACCAAGTTTACCTAGCTGCTGCAGGTGGTTACCCAGCTCAGAGCCTGATTGTCTGTCAATAAATCACATTTCTCATGCTCAATATATGGGGTAAATTTTTCCAAGCCACATATCAAAGCTAAGGTTTCCTTCTCATATATTCGAAGCTTACGCTCGGCCTCAAACTGTGGCGGACGAATGCTATGGGCACCAATCCGCATTCCATCCGCTGACTCAGGACCACGCATAAGGCCAGGGAGGTAGCATCTACCTAAATCAGAAACCTCATGGAAAAATCCGGCAGATGAAGAGCCGGTGACGAGGATAGCTTTTCCTTCAAAATGGAGAATGCTGTATCCTTCTCTGTACCCCAATGAAACTCGACACCCTTCTTCAAAAGATCCAAAGGGGGCGGCAATCTCGGAATACTGATAGATGAAACAGGAATAGCAACCTATGATACCTAGGAAATTTTGAACACTCTTAAGTGTCTTGGGACATGGAAACTCCAATATAGGAGCAACACATTCGGGATCAATGAGTAAATGTCCCTCACAGAGCAAATGCCCTAAAAATTTTACTTCATTAGATCCAGGTTCACTGTAAGGCCTCTCTCTCACATTTTGAGAAACACTTGCCGCAGATGCAACAAGTGAGACTCAAGGTCATCACTGTAAACTATTATATCATCATTATACAGTGATACCCTGTTAAAAAGTTCCCACTTAAGAGGTTTTCCTGCTTAATAAGTTGAGTAATTCTGCATTTTGTCTATACGCACATACAGAAGAAACCTTATCTTACACTTTTCAAGGGATAAAAAAAAATGGTGTAAATAAGGGGAAAGTGTAAATGAAGGGAAACATTAAATTGGAAGTAATTTACCATTTGTTTGAAATAATTTTATGTAAGTAATGTTTACAACCTGCTGTAGGTCAAAAAAATTAATAAAACTAAATTGAAACTAAAATCTTTTGGGAAAAAAATGGCTTTATTTACTATTTGTTGCTTTTAAAAAAAAAATTGTCTAAGATTTTATTTGGCTTTTGTGTTTGGTGCTTCAGTTTTTCTATTTCCTGTTGTTGTTTGTACAAAGGGACAAAACCTTGCTCACTGCCACTAACACTTGTTAAGTACCTATTCACAATGTTTAAGACTTCATCTGCTTCTCTGTAAGTGAGCGGTGGTAGTTCCTCTTCCTTCTCCTCCTCTTCCTTTTCCTGTTCATGGTCATCTTCACATTGTGCTTCGTCACTGATGCCCTTGTTTTCCAAATGCTGTCCTATAACATCGTCAACAGACTGCACTTCAAATGTCATAGCATCAGCATCAGTGTTAATGAACTCTTCAAAAGAAGCACCCACACTAAGAGCATCCCACTCAGCAGAAATTACTTCTTGCTTCTCCAGGATAACATGTTTTCTTAATAGGGAAAAAAAAATTTTTCAAAGCAGTTTTGAATGGTGCCTACTTCAACTTGAGACCATGCTCGTGTGATGTAATGTAGAGCAGTCAGCACATTGATGCTCATGTTGGATGTTCCACTAGAAGTACTGCCGACCAAATTCAGTGCTTTCTGCACTAGTCTCTTTCTATACTGCACCTTGAAACTGTGGATGATGTCCACATCTAGAGGCTAAAGCTCACTGGTGCAGTTATTGGAGAAAAATTCCATTCTGCCATTTCTTAAAACTATGTTTCCAGATTGGGCTGGGCAGCTATCTAAACAAAATAACTTTTCTGTTCTGCAGCCTCATCTTTGTATCCAAGGTATGTTAATGGGAAGAAAACAATTTACTTGTTATCCAAGCTTTTTTGTTTTCAGTATACTTGGTAGGCAATAATCTTCACTCCTGCAAAACATCTAGGTTTCAAGGACCGGCCAACCACAACAGGAGGCAACTTCTCACTACCATCGGCATTTGTGAACAACAGTACTGTGAGCCTCTGTTTGTTAACTTTCCCCCCAAATCACTTTTCACCACGAAAACAAAAAGTTTTGTTAGGCAACACATTGTAGAAAAGACCAGTTTCGTCGCAGTTGAAAATGTCCCGAGGGTCATAATCCCTCACAAGATCTGGTAACTTTCCTCGCCAATGCTCGACAGTTTGTGGATCAACACTTCGACTTTCCCCTGAAACCTTATTATAAACTACATTGTAGCGGTTCTTAAAACGGTCAATCCAACCATTGGAAGCAGTGAAATTGTCAATCCCAAGACGTGCTGCGATATGGAGCGCTTTTTCACGTAAAATTTTACCGGCAGTTCTCACATTTACAAACCACTCTTTCACCAGACTGTCAACCTCTTCATATTTTGAAGTTTTAATACACTTTATTTTCTTTTGCATCAGCCTGCTACGTTCAACAATATTCTCAATTGAAGTTCTCATCTTGGCTATTGTATTCAACGTAGAAACTGGCAGCCCTAGTTCCTTAGCTAAGGAGACTTGTGTGCCCGTGTGTACATCAATGCGTTTTAGGATTTCCATTTTGCGTTCAATGGTAAGGCAATTTCTGTCTTGTTGGTTTGTCATTGTAAACTAATTTTAGGAACATTCACTCAATAATAAAACTTGGATGTAGTAAACATGTATGTAATTGTAATTACAGACCAATTGTAAAAGTTTGGTTATGATTGAATAAACGTACACCAAAAGAAAACGAACTTACAACGTACCAAAGATAAATGGGCACACACAGCCATCACAGAGGTAAACAGACTCCCGCACGTTTTTGTTCTGCAACATGACAAAATTAAATTTCTCTACATTGACATTGGCAACGGGAATTTTTCCCAGTCAGGAGAAAATGTACCATATTTAGCGGAATGGTAAGCCATTTTTTTAATCAATATGAATTTTCCTAAATTACGCCTCCGCTTAGAATTGGGGCAAGGAATATTAAGTACAATTCCGACCAAGTATGTATATATAAAACAAGCTGATGAATTGGACAGTGTATATTTATCAGTATTGTTAGAACTGTGATACTAATATAATAAAGTGGTCCAGTTCTTAAAAATGCACTATTTTTGTGTAAAAGCACACCACCTTATTGTTTGGCTGGGTCTGGCCTCTAACAAAGTCGCAGCAGGCGGCAGCAGCCGTGGAGTATTGATCGCTGCTGGCCGCTCCTGTACTTCCTCCTCGCTCCCTCCCGCCCAGGCCATGCCCAACAACTCTGCCCCTTCCTTTGTCTGCCGTCCTACTCAAGCTGCTGCATTCCTCATACACTGCTCCCTCCCTGCACACAGGCAGGCCACGACCATTCCCCTCTGTTGTAAACATATGCTCCCTCTTCCCCTTCATTGTAGCCCCTTTCATACCCCTCCCCCCTTCATGCATTAAACATTCAGTCTAGCCACGCCCACACTACTCCAAGCTCCCTACCTTATCTCTCATCCTTCTATCTCTATCTTTCTCCCTCCCCCACCTTTTCAATTTTTCATCAGCAATCTAGCCCTCTTGCTCCAAACACCCCACCCCTTTCCTGTTAATGTATCCATCAAAACAAGCAGCCCATTTTTTTTGTTTATTCTCCCTCCCTTCCACATTCCACGGTGGTGTGGCACTACCTCTCTTATCTTTTTCACTATGCCTGCCCTTCACAAAACCATACACATGCTGGGCGTCACCTTACAGTGCCGTAAATACCGTACCTAATACACGCACAAAAAAAGTGTAAATCATGGGAAGCCATATTTTCATGTGACGTAAAAAATAGGAATGAAAAGCATTGTAAATACAGGATGTGCGCCGGGAAATAAAGAATATGGTGTAAGTAACGGGGATGTGTAACTGATGGGAACGTGAGATCCGGGTTCTACTGTATGTAATTTGACCCTTTTAAGAAGTTATCCTGGTCAATAAGCGTTATTATTTCAGTCCTTTCAAAAACAGAGTTTTACTGTAGTTAAATACAAATTTGTATTTAAACTTTGTCAGATCATGATCGAGAACATTGGGCAAGGCCTGACTTCCAAAATTTTAGCCCATGGGTATACGAGTAAACTTGCACTAGCTCCACAGTGTACTAAATACTTTCTGCATGCAGCGTTCAGGCACACACGCATATATATATATACGTGCATGTATTTGCACATGCATGTGTGCACGTGTACGCACAGAAATAGGCAAGACAAAATCGGAAGAAAAAAACTTTTTACAACACCACAAACAGATAATTAGGAAAATCTGTTTCCATGTCAGTAGAAAACAAACATTTGAAAAAACACAGCACAAGTGAACAAAACAGTGCGAAAAACAATACCAGTGGACAAAGCTGAAGAATAAAAATTAAAAACACATAAAAAAGAAAAAAAAGAAAAAAAAACACAATGAAACACGTCAGTAAAAGTATTCCTTGTCAGATTATAAAACCAAATAATTCAACACTACCCACAACACAGGAACCATAAAAATAACCAGAGAAAATAATAGATAATTCAACAGAAATGACACAGAATGACAAAAAAATAATACAACAATAATTAAAGTCTTCACGATGTTTCGGGGCATGGAATCTGTACCCTTTAGGTGCGACAGTGGAAGAACAATCACAGTAGACTGAGCTGAGGTTATTTTTCTAACCTACCCTAATTCTAAGTGCTAGTTGTACATCCGAGGTAGGGACGGGAACTATTGTATCTCAGGGCTGTGCCCCTTACGCGTACAGAGGAGGGAATCCATGCAAGGAGGCATGCATCGCGGCAGAGAGGGATTGGGCATCCATGGCCACCGTTTTGGGCCATGACCACCTCTCTTAGTGTAGCTATAGTTAAAACTAAATCTTAGAGGCTGGGAAAAACCGGCATAGGCACCATAATAACCCAGTCGACAGAAAAGAATTCTAAATTGTGACATGCATTATTAGAAAATGCCACAGGAAACAGATAGGTATGGACCATGTTCTTTATTAGTAGGAAGAGAAATTCTACTAGAGAGGGTGGCGGGGTTTTATTTTCCTTGGACTTGTTTGGCGCTGGACTAACCAGAGTGGAGGGGTGCACTCCGCTCTGGTGGGAGGAAAGGTGCAATGGGACCTATCCCCCCATATCCCCAGTGGATTTCCTGAAAACTTAAAGAAAAATCTAATAAGCTGCCGACTTGTGTCAGCAGAGCCAACACTAGCCGGCTTTAACTTACCCTACAATGGAAGAAAATTGCCTGCAAAGGAAAGGTGAATTAGATTACTAATTCTAAGTTACTTATTACTAGTTTATATCCTCGGGGACATAAGTTTAATTCTACTGCTGTGCTACCTCGCAGCAGCCAATCTCTGTGGCCATAGGCTGTAACAAAGCATCTCTACGGCCATGATTCTGCGAGTGCATGGAGTTTCGCATTAGGGGGAATGTTTCTTTTTTCTTGAGGGGGGGCTCTCACCAGCTGCTGTAAAGAGCGCACTATCGCCACAGCCTCTGCAGATAGTTGCAAGTATATCTGCTCAGAGACTGCCTTGGAATCGGCAGTGACGAACGGGCCATGCAGGGGCTGAGTATCGCGGGACAATGGCTTCACATGCAGGCCTATGCACTAGAAGCGATTTTGGTTATTTATAGCACTGGGTTTCCTCTTGATCGTAGTCCCCAAGGGTAGTAATTACGGGTTATTATACTGACATCTCATTAACAGCTGTTGCTTTAGTTCGGAGTGTAAGTATTTAATGGTGATATAACGTGGTGCATTGAAGGCCTGTCTGGGGCATTTGTTTTGTACCACTTGTAGTTTCTGAGTGTGATTTAGCACAATAGGCCCAGGCTGGGGCCACATATGTAATTATGAGGTGAATCATTGTGGTATAGATTCGTATCCTGTTGCATGGCTGAAGGCAGGATCTGCATTTTATTATAGGATATAAGGCTGACGTACAAGCATGGGCAATATTTCTCTTGTTCTCTACATGGCGCTGTCATGTCAGCCTTTTATTTAGGGTGATGCCTAAATATTTTACATCTTCTCTGTACGGAATATTCTTCCCGAATAGAGTGAGCTGGAGGAGATTTGGGGGGATGTGTCGTCGGCTGAAGACTACAGTCTCGCATTTGCCTATATTAATTTTAATTCACCATAGGCGGAAGTAATTTTCCAGCTGATCAAGTTGTTCCTGTGCACGCTGAATGGCACTTTCAGCACAACATGCGAGCGAGTTTATATGACTGTGTTATCAGCATATACTCCTAGATTAATGTGCCAATTAAGGGGGGGGGGGTGGCAAATCATGGGTAATATAGATTATACAGAACTGGATCTAGAATACTGTCCTGAGGGACTCTCCTAATTTCTTTAAACTCAGATGTCGCCCCTTTGACAGAGACTGCAAAGGAGCGACCAGCTAAATAAAATGAAATTAACTTGACATAGCAGTCAGGGAAATGTTTTTTGAATAATTTATAAAGTAAGCCTACATGGAAAACTCTGTCAAAGGCTTTTTTCAACATGGAGGAAGACTGCAGCTGTATAGTGTCGCCAGTTAAATGTAGTAGTTATGTGCTCAGTGAGCCGTACTAATTGATGGACTGTGTAATGGCTTTTTCTGAAACCAAACTGTTCATTAGAGGATAAATTCGCAGTTGTTTATGCTGTTCAAGATGGCTGAGCAGAACTTGTACATGGATCTTAGATAGCGCACTAAGAACTGGTTAATTGGGCGTTAGTTTTTTGTAACGTCTTATCTTTACCAGGTTTGGGGAAAAAAATCACTTTGGCACATTTCCAGGGGGTAGGGAAATGAGCAAGGCTGAAACTTGCATCTTGCACTCGGTTATAGCCTCGAACAAGCTGTCAGGATGCTGCTTAAGTACTATAGCCTATAGGGAGTCGAACCCGGGTGCTTTATGGGGATTCATTTATTTAATTATATGTTTAACCTTGTCTGCATGCATTAACTCTGGTTCATCAGCTGTAGCCTGGTGAAGACGCACTCGGAGGTTCCTGTAAATATGAGTTGTATGAACAGGGTCATTAAGATTTATGTTTGGCTAGAAAACAGTTTCAAGGTATGTAACTACAGCCTCAGACTTCTGCTGAGGCCTGTAAGCTACCCCTGCTTTGCCTTGAAGAAGCGGCATAATTTGATCGTGCCTTTTTAAAAGTGCCTTAATCATGTGCCATAAGCTGTTGTCTGCTGTATTTAATTGGGATAATTTCTCATCCCAGCAGTTGGTCTGCCATTGGCTCTGTCAATTTGCTCTCTAATACCATTAATTTGAGTTCTGAGTTGCCTTGTAGGTACATGGGAAAAGCGCCTGTGCAGTTTAATCTTCCATGTGATTAGCTGCCTGATATTGTCAGGCAGGAAATCTGCACAAAGTTTTGGAGTTTTCTCTGGAATATAATTACGTATCCCTAACTGAATTAGTTCTGTGATATGTTTGATCTCTGTGTCTAATTTTTCAAGGGAGTCTATAGGGGCTTGCAGGTTTACATGTTCTAAATAATCATGAAAGCTATGCCAGTTCGCATGTGCTTATAATCTTTAATTTTTTGCTCTGGTGTACTTTCGATATCCAGTGGATTAAACAGTAGGTGGACAGGGTAATGGTCAATTGAAAGTATAATTTAGTCCCTTGCTGAGCACAATTTCTAAAATATCGGAATGGGGCTCAAATGTCTGTTCCAAGGGCACATGAACATAGTAATTTTGTTGCTCCTGCTGTCGGAATAAAGTGTTGCCATTGGTTGTTCTCGAGCTGCAAGCCCAGGCAGTGCCAACAGCCAATATTACTGGGGAAGTGTTCATTAATTCATTTAAATCTGTGCGCAAAAGCGTGCAACCTGGCAGGCAGTACACAGAATACAATGAAACCTGTTGGTTATTTAAATTAATTTCGACTCCCACAGCTGCAACTGTGGTGAGAGAGGGAGGCCTGGCAGAATGGACTTAATTGAATTATGTACTAAAATTAAAACTCCACCCCCAAGGTTTAGGTCCATCTTTGCAAAAACACTGATAACCAGTAATGGAAAAGCTATGCTTCGGTTGTAAATGGATTTCATTAATAGCAAATATAGGTAATTCATGTTGTGATAGGTAGTCTACCAGCTCCTGTTTCTTATTATGAACGCAGCGGGCATTCCAATAGCCTAACTTATTACACTAAACCTAAGGGGAGACAGTGCATGTGCAGCCTACTGATTAGCAGCCATTTGGCTGTCCCTGGACTATTACTAAGGTTGTGCCAATCAGAGCTTGACCTTTTTCGTCAATGCTCATATTTGGGTCGGCCCAGGAGACTAGTAATGTGCAGAGTGCCTCTAGCACTTCACCCAGTGAGGGGTATTTCAGCATTTCCTGCAAATTGGCTTGTTCGATTGGCTGAATAGCACTTGGCGAGGTGGGGCTGTAATCTGTATCCATGCTATTCCATATATATATATATATATATATAATGATTCTGGCACTCTTCCGACTACACCGAGAGGAGGGCAGGTAGTCTCTATTTAGTGTTGCTTGGAAGAATATTTTGCTGATTGGGCCAAGAGGCAGCCTATGGGGTGTAGATGCTGTTGAATGGAAATACAGACCTAATTTGAAGTGTATTTATTCATTTTGGACAACAAAACTTTGTTTATAATTATTGGTAGCCATATTCCCTTTAATCATATTGTAACGTTTACTAGTTTTAGGCCCCTATTTGTTATACTTTATACAGAATTATTCTAACTTTAGTCTGGATTGTCTTATGGGCCTAAACCTAAATGTACAAGGGAGCAAGATAGATTGTAATAGGAGCTTATTAACAGGCAAGCATAGCTTTAAATTAAACTCTTGGCATTGTGTCTAATCTCTTTAAGTAGAACTCTGCCAACACAATTAACAAAACTCTTACAAAAGGTTTTATTCTAAGCGGGAGAGTTAATTATGTATATAATTGATTCTAATTACTATCAGCCACGATAATCAATATCTAAAGTGTGTCTGCAGAATCCTACGGAACAATATCATCTTGTGATTGATGCCGAAGGCTGCTTGTAGTGTCTCACTATCGGCGGTCCCGGAATGCCGTCGCGTCTGTCCTCAGGTGGTAGCTGTGTGGTAGTGTCAGCGACAGTCCCTGTTTCAGTCCTCCGGCATGCTAAATACTCACACCACGGTATGTTACAATTATCTGTTTTCATAACATTGTGCCGCTCGTGTCCTTGCCTTGGATACTGTCGTAGTTGGGGTGGTTTCCAACCAAGCACAGGCCGCCCGCTACATCATCTGCTCGCTCAATGAGAGCTGGTCACCAGCTGTGGGACAGGGGTGTGGCGATTTGGTACAACAGTCTGGGCCCTTAATGTCCACGTCTGCTTCTCAGCAACGGGAATATGGTTGATTGAAGAACTCTTCTTACGGTGGGAAATTAGATGAAGAAGGTTAGGATGCAACAAGGAAATTTGGGTTAGGGAACTGCCTAGCCTTCTTACCTGCCAGTTGTGCAAAATCTGCTTATTATAAGGTGTCAAATAAGACAGATACTTTTAGTGGAATTCCTAATACTACAGATAATTGCATTATCTAATCTGAATTTGGTATGCTCAATATTAGGTAAATGTCTCTTGACTTCATTGGTACTGTTGCGACTGATGCAAGCGCGTTTGCGGTGGAGACACGGCAACCTGCTTGATATTCTAAGTTACCTGGCATGGCTTGATATCTTTTAAAGTCTTGTTAAAGTGAGAATTGTTTAACAAAGCAAGAAAATTGTTCTACTTGTAAAAGTTGAAAGCATTATAATCTCCGCCCGTTACAAAATTTGTTAAGGTGAATACATTATATAATTATTTGTGTTATGAAAATGACATACATAGGGATTATTTACGTGTTGTTGAAAAGAAGTATGATTAGACACATCACATGTTTTCGTTGAAAGTAAATATGAATTCACACGCAATAGACTATATTTAATTTATATGGAGAACATAAATAATATCAATTAAATTTTATCACAATGCAGTTTTAAAATGTTAGTCTAGTTTCTATTTCCTATGCAATATATCACTAATTACAGGAATGGCATGGTGTTTGTAATAGAATGTACAGTTTACTATTCCCTATTTTTACGTATAGAAAAAGTTGTTTGAAAAACTAAGGTCCCCTTTTCTACGTTTCATTACTAAGGAACAAGGTTTCACAAGGATTACTTATCCTAGCTTAAAATCATCTCTTAACACTAACATGTATCAATCTGCATGTCTGCATTATTATTTATATTACTCATTAAAAAAAAGTATGAGAATTTATTAGTACGACTTTTGTAATAGCAAGTGCATTACTGTTTTATTTTTAAAACATACTCTCATTTATTCTGCTCAGAGTGATGATGCAGGGTATGGCAAACATTTATTTTAAGTCTCTGTATGGTCAAAATTGAATTAATATACTATTAGCAATTAGTAGTTCAATTGGTGTGTTGGACAATGTGTTGTAATATACTCCTCTTAATGAGTATAAAATGTAATACATAGTCGTATATTCTATACATTACATATCAAGTACTTAAAAAAGACAATAGAGTTGTGTTAGTAACAAGATATATTTAGTTTTCACATGTCTTGAGTCTTGGTGTAAGAAATTTATAATTAAAATGTTTATAATGAGACTCCTTTTCATCTTAAATTATGTACTTGCTTACAAGCAACATTTTCTTAACTTGTGCTATGTATAATTTTGAAAATATTTTCTTATATAATACATTTTTTTGTTACTGGAGTTACATGTCAAGTAGTGTGCTTCGTTTGTAAATGTGTTTGTGTTTATCCTGGGCGGGGGTGGTAAATGTAAATACATATTGCAATAACTGGCTCGGTTTTACCTGAAACAAAACGTGTGCTGCCCACTTCAGAGCGTCGCTAATACGCACACGTGATATATCACGTCGGCTTGACTTAAGCCTGCTGCCACCAGTGCTGATGGTACAGTCGGACATAGTGTAGTGCCGTACTGGGTTGACTTAGGGGTCAGCTTTCATCCCTTTGTCGTCCTGTAACACTTTTGCTTGGTGTTAGCACTCAATCATTTAACTTGAGGAATTTAGTACTTTTTAACAATTAATTAATTAAATTTAATACATTCTTAATAGGGTGTATACTTATGAAACTATGTTAACTTTTTTTCTTTGTGTTAGTGAATTTTGATAGTAACTTTAATCATTAGAATAATAATTAATGTGAAAGCATTTAAATTCTTCCTCGTAAATTGTGTTGTGAGATCGAAACACTTTTCCTTTATTGTTTTACTCTACTAAAAGAATATTTCTATCAACCATATAACCGTATTAAATTGTATTTATACCTTAAGCACAATATTGTATGTTTTACGTTTAATTATTATATAAACTAGTGACGTATTGAATGCATTTAACTCCTGCTGCATAATAATTGATCCTATTAGTGTTCTATAATTATAAATTCTTGTGGGTTCTGATTGTTTTCACATGTTGAATGCAATATCATTGTGTATATAGGACTTGCGCATTGGGGCACGTGTTTTTAAAACAAGGCAGCGTGCCTGATACATGCTATTGATAGTTATCGCCCCCCAGCCGCCTGGCTCAGCTGGGTTGAGCAGAAGTATTGTGGAATCTGATGGCGTGACACAAAAAATGGTTTTGCCGTGCCTGGTGCATCTTTGAAACCTGTGTCAGCTTCACACTACGCAATTTACTACTTTGTGTTTTGACGTTGTGTACACTGTACAAAACGTAGTTCATGAGAATTTGTTCTACCCAACATTGTACCTTAATATACCTTAATATTACTAGTACATCAAATGTTCGTAAAGAATTCCCACTTTAGGGCCTGTGAAAATTATATCGTTAATGATTTAATGCAGTAATTCTAATATATATATATATATATATATATATATATATATATATATATATATATATATATATATATATATATATATATATATATATATATATATATATATATATATATATATATATATATATATATATATATATATATATATATATAATTCCATTCTCCGTTATGCTTTAAAACTTATTCTTTAGGCTACAAATTTGTTACTACCCTAATTGCAGCTTCTGAAGTTAATTAAAAATTTGACTTTAATGTCTATATTCTCATGCCATTCTTTGTGAAAAGACTCTAATTTATGCATGCTTGTGCAATATATTCTTAATGAACAGACTGAAATCATTACATTATTAGGTTTGCAACATTTAAACAGCTAATTTGATACTTTATTACAGAATACTAAAATTTAGCGTTTCTTGTATACGTACATATGTGTATTACTTTAACTCTGAAATTGAATTCTCTATATGAATACTTGTATCTACTGTCAACTTTTATTTTCATGTGATTCTTACTTATACTCATCATCCTAATACTGCTCCAGTATGGTTAACGGTAACATTTTATTTAAATAAACTTACTTAGTATTACAATATTATAAGTGATGACTTTTGCTTTGCTTAAACTTAATTATACCTTATGTTCTAAAATTATGTACCTTATATATATTTAAATGGCTAGATTGAGTGATTTTCCACTCTGTGTTGGCCTTGTTGCAATGTTGTAATTTAAATGAACTTTATCGCGGCAATTCCTGGTCGTCACGAGCCGCGTATCCACTGCTCGTGCGAAATGAGGTTTTCTATTTCCCATTTTCTCTTTTTTATACGAATTCCTTATGCTTCCATTACTCATCGTGGCACTTGCCATTTTATCTGCTGCTCAAAGTATTTCCTTTGCCTCTTAATTACGCCTTCTACGTTATCAAAAATTTTCCACTCTTAGGTGGGAAATGAATACCTATGGAATGTGCCCGATTCATTTAATGAAATGAATATCTGTTTTCAGATATGCTTAGAGGGCAGTGTGGCAGCTTATGCTCGTGCGTACGCATCACACTTGAAACTGCTTGGCTTAACAAGGATGTTGCTACATCGCAGCTGACGTAACTACGTCATCACCTGCCCGCTAATGAACTTGTGTTAATGGGCTTTCTATGTAACTTTAGTACAATATTTTAATGAAACCTCGTTTCCAAATAATTGGGGGGAGGTGGCTTTCTCTGATTCCTCGCAATAGGTTTTAAAATTGTCTATTATAAAAAATTTATTTAAATATGTACAACGCAATTAATAACCTAATAAGAGCTACTAATATCTTTTGGTGTAGATTGGCTGCAAAGATGGAGGAAAAACCGTAGCCTCCACCAGTGTAATGTTTACTGGTTTTAGGCCTTTATTTGTTATACTTTATACAGAATTATCTTAACTTTAGTCTGGATTGTCTTATCCCTTATGGGCCCAAACCTAAACATACAAGGCAGACTTGCCAACTTTTACAATTTTTCCGTAAAATGTACGTAAATCTACCTTTTTACTATTTTACGGAAACGCCTTTAAGTTTTTCCGAATTCTGTTACTGGGAAAAAGAAGCAAATAAGTGATGTTTGTATCTAGCGGATGTTAGCAGACATACAAAACTACAAAATCAGTGCCATGTTTGTTTTTACTTTAAAAACATGCAAATGCGTAAATAAAATGATTTTTAAAACAAATAATTGTACATAAAATACACTAGGCATGTTTAAAAAAGCAAGTGAGTGTTGGGCTATGTTTATATATTGCGCAACCAAATCTTTTAAAAGGCGTTATTGCATAATTTAGTATTTTCTTATTTATTAACGTATTCGTAGCATTCCAGTGATATTTGCAGAAATATTACGACCTTTTGAACCATTAGGTATAGATAAAAACTATTTTTCACTGTTAATGTAATAATGCATTGCCGCGAGTGCTAAACAAGTGACTGTAGACGTCATAACTGATGCCTATCAAATCATGAATTTACAAAATTACGAGCAAATTTTTGACTTCCATTTAAAGGGTGTATAATTAAAAATAAGTCTCGCAAGAAGAGATGTAAAACAAAGCCATCTCATGAAAGACGTTAAACTAAAGAGTTTCTCTCAGCCCCATCCAATCCGCTGTCAATAAAATTAACGGAACCCCAGAAGTATGACTTTGCCATAGCGAAAACAAGGTACGTTGGAGTGGTAACCTGCATTAATCACAGCATTTGTGTACACTCATTGTTTTCTTCATAGACAGAGCAGCTGTTTAACAAGGATACATTGCGGCCGTGCTACGTTTCTAGAAATTTCAAAATTTGGTTATCATATGTTTGGTATTCTGAATGCACGTACATATTTCGATTTTTTTACATGCCATTTCTGTTTACAACCGGTATTCCATATTCATTTTAGATGTTTTGTGTGTGTACAATTGCGGCCGTGCTACGTTTCTAGAAATTTCAAAATTTGGTTATCATATGTTTGGTATTCTGAATGCAAGTACATATTTCGATTTTTTTACATGCCATTTCTGTTTACAACCGGTATTCCATATTTATTTTAGATGTTTTGTGTGTGTACAATCTGTGAAAATGACCAACACAAAACTACAAACGGAATAATAAATTGATCTTACTTCAGGTAGCAGTAGAATTGCTATTGTTGTTTTTCATCCAGTGATAAACATTTCCTGCATTTCCTTGGACTTAAACCAGGAAAAAAAAAGGAATGCTTGTTTTTCTAAATAAAATTTGTAAATTTTCTTAGTTCAAAACTTTACATGTGAGTATATGCACTTTTTTATATACAAGTTTTAAATGTTATTTTTAAATTTAAATCATTGCAGAATTGAGATTTTGTATATTACAAAATGAATTTTTAATACTTGTATTGTAAGCGTATTAATACTATAAATACGAAAATAAATACAAAATGGAAGTTATCTTATATTAATGTATATTTCACCCAAGGCAAGGAATAAGTATAATTTTGCTTTGCACGTCATGCTAAGTAAACACACTGATGATGTATAAGTCTTCTCTAGGGTAAATCTTAGTTTCTGGTCTGAAACACCGAACAAATGTTACATTATATTGAATTTTCATTGTGAAATTGTGGAAATTTTATAACTTAAAAATACATGTGAATGCTAAAAAAATTTGTGTATGTGAAATTGCTGCGGATAGTGTATGCATGTTTTAGTAGTTTTTATCAATTTTACTGATTACAAACTTTAAAAGTTGGTAAGTCTGGTACAAGGGAGCGAGACAGATGGTAATAGGAGCATATTAACAGGCAAGCGTAGCTTTAAATTAACTTTTGGCATTGTGTCATATCTCTTTATATAGAACTCTGTCAACACAATTAACACAACTCTTACAAAAGGCTTTACTCTAAGCATGGGAGTTAATTATGTATATAATTGATTCCAAATACTATCAGCCACGATAATCAATATCTAAAGTGTGTCTGCAGAATCCTACGGAACAATATCACCTCGTGATTGATGGCGAAGGCTGCTTGTAGTCTCTCAATATCGGCGGTCCTGGAATGCCCTCGCGTCCGTCCTCAGGTGGTAGCTGTCTGGCAGTAGGTCAGCAACGGACCCTGATTCACTTCTCCACGCGTGCTAAATACTCGTGCCGTGGTATGTTACAATTACCTGTTTTCATAACAACTTGCTGCTCGTGTTCTCGCCCTGGATACTGTCGCGTTTGGGGTGGTTTCCAGCCGAGCGCAGGTAACCGCTTGGCCACCCACCACAATAATATGCTCCATTACTACTACTGTTGATGGAAGCAGATTCATTGATTTTTCTTTTATGGCATTTTGCTCTTTGGCTGTGGGCACAGAATTTAGCCACAGAATCTTATGACCAGGCATGTCCAGCTAGTTGTGATTTTCTGTTTCTCCCTGTTTAGTGTTAGTTTTGTGTACCTTGACACGGGTGGACAGTGGCTGGTCTGTTTCCCCTGTGTACACACTGCCGCATTGACAAGGAATTTGATAAATATATTCCTGTGTGTGTTTTTGATCACTCACTTTTTTTACTTTTGTTAGTATTGCTTTTATTGTTTTTGAAGAATTGAAGTGAAGACATTTGTGTGGCTCTTAACAGTGAGGTCTTGTGAGAGCCAATCAGGGTGATTGCACTGAATATGGAGCGGCACCGGAATGTAGGGGTGGGGGAAATGGGAGATCTCTGAGAAAAATGGCTGACCAACGGCATCGTCCGGCACGATTCCCACTTGCGAAAATCTGGTAACCCGACTGGGAATTGAATCTGGCACGCTTTTGTGGAAGGCGAGCATGCTAATTGCTCAGCCACCGCGATCCCTATTGTTGTTGAAGGTTTGAAGGCAGTGTGTATGTTGTGTATCTTAGGCAGTCTGTATTCTTTCTGGTAGCCCTTTCAGCATTAGTAAACAGTGAACAAAGATAGGACTTCCAATTAAGGGGGTAACCCTGGACAAAAGAGATGTGTATATGTACCGAGCAGTAAGTGCCGTGCTGAAAAGGCAGTATAGTGATTTAATCAGAAGTGTAGAATCTGTATGCCTTTATGGAACTTGACCAAGTGTAGAAAGTGGGGACTGACTTGCTAACTACATGCTACCAATGACCTAATAACCCAGAGCATGTCCAGCAACCAAGCTAGAGAAGGGCAAGAATCAGCATAGCATACATATTTAATGAAGGTCGCACCGCAGATGGAGGCCTGCCACCGGGCTGCAGTACAGCAACAAGGACATTGAAAATTGAAGCTGTAAATAGTAATGACCTTGAATGCTATATGTTGTTTTCTTGTTCTGTAGGTGACAGAACAATTGGTTAGATGTAATATAAATTAGTCCAGGGTAACTCATGTAGGTTAAGATGTCTAAGTAGCTACCGGGCTAAGTGATGGAAGGCTTAGTGCAGTCGTAGTATTAAACCAGCACTGCAACCAGTAGGAGAGGCCACAGAGCAAGGCTTGTTTTTAACATGCCTTCAGCGCCACGGCAGGTAGACCCAACAGATGTATCACACACCCATTGTGAGTTGGGTATTGCAAATACTTAAAAAATTTTTGTAGCGATGTTACATGTATGCATGCATTTTTAATTTAGGCAGAATCTTGTAAATTAATAGGTTTGTTTCTTTCAACTACATATGCTACAAAGGCAAGCAAAACTTCAAAACTGCAGTTTCTTTCAACTGGATGTGACATGACAACCCTTAAAATTGTCGTTTCTTTCAACCTTGTGCAGCTACACAGGCAGGTTTGTATAGAACAAAATTACACCTGCTTTTGAGGAGGTGTGATTGGAATAGTGTAAATAAAAATGTGCAAATTTGAAGTTTCTTACTTGTTTATTGATTAATTGAGGAAACATAACAAGATGAAAATCTGTAATGTTCTTGTAGGTAATGGTTTAAGGAATTTCATTAATGGAAGAAAGTGAAAAAGCATAATTTAAGTTAATGTAAAGGTAATGTAACCTTTCATACGTAGAATCCCGCTGTAGCGAGCATGGCAACTGCAAGAACACTGGTATAACGAGGTAATTTTGAGGAACCGTCAAGAAATCGCAAAAGTATTCCATGAAAAAAATCGCAAAAGTATTCCATGAAAAATTGTAATTTTACAAGTTGAAAGATGTACGGCGAGATCGTGTGAAGCAGGCTTGCGGCAGGATAAAAACTATTTTTCACTGTTAATGTAATAATGCATTGCTGCGAGTGCTAAACAAGTGACGGTCGACAACATCACAATTGATACCTACCAAATCACGAATTTACAAATAACGAGTAAATTTTTGACTCTTCCATTAAAACAATGTGTAATTAAAAATGATAGTCTCGTTAAACTAAAGTCTCTCCCAACCCCATCCAATCCAATCTGCTGTCAATAAAATTAACGGAGCCCCAGAAGTATGACTTTGCCATAACAAAAACAAGGTAGGTTCAAATGGTAACCTACATTGATCACAACATTTGTTTACACTCATTGTTTTCTTCATAGACAGAGCAGCTGTTTAACAAGGATACATTATGGCCGTGCTACGTTTCTAGAACTGTCAAAATTTAGTGATCTTACGTTCAGTATTCTGAATGCAAGTATATATTTAGATTTTTCACGTGCCATTTGTGTTTACAACCGGTATTTCATATTTATTTTACATGTTTTGTGTGTGTACAATCTGTGAAAATAACCAACACAAAACAACAAACATAATAATAAATTTATCTTACTTCAGGTAGCAGTAGAATTACTATTGTTGTTTTTCATCCGGTGATAAACAATTCCCACATTTTGTCTATAAAATTTGTAAGCTTTCTTAGTTCGAAAACTGATATGTGAGTATGTGCACATTTTTGACATAAAAGTTTTTAAATGACATTTTAAAATTTAAATCAATGCAGAATAGGGATTTTGTATATTACAAAGTGAATTTTTAATACTTTTATGGTAAGCGTATTAATACTATAAACGTGAAAACAAATATGGCATGGAAGTTATCTTAAATTAATGTATATTTCACCCAAGGCAAGGAATAAGTACAGGCCTATTTTTGCTTTGCATATCATACTAAGCAAACACATTTTGATGATGTATAAGTCTTCTTGTGGGGAAATCATAGTTGCTGGTCTGAAACACTGAACAAATGTTACATTATAATTTGAAATTATGGCAATTTATTACTAGAAATTATATATGAATGTTAAGAAAATTAGTGTATGTGAAATTCCCGTGGGCAGTTTAGGCATGTTTTAATAGTTTTTATCCATTTTACTGATTGAAAACATTGAAAGTTGGCAAGTCTGATAATCTCCTCGTGTAGCAGCTGGAGCACAAACCCCTCACACTTTACAGCAAGGCCCTTAAGTAAGCCATCTTTGGAACACAGACATAAACTAGCCAGCTTATCCATGGCGATGAAAAATGTGAGTATTTGAGCAAGATCGAGGGATGTCAGGAAGGGAACTCATTTTAAAGACATGAGGAATAACTATTCGTGTTGTGAGGATGGGGAAATGAATCATTTTCCTCACCGAGGTCGTCTGTCGAGAGGGTGGTTCTATGGCTTCATGATGTGCATGCCAAAAGCTGACTGCTGCTTTTCGTAGGTCAGCAACTGAAGAATTTTCATAGGCAGAAATGCAGTGATCTTCCGCAAACTCCAGCAGCACTTCTTTGCGGAGCACATATATAAATCTCACTTTGGAAGACATGATGACGTTGATTGCATGAAACAAACAAAAAACAAGAAATTAGCAGAGTTTCACAGATATATATTTGTGACGTACCCAAATATGTACAACAGATTAAAGCAGAATTCTTTATTTGCAATTATCATACAATTTATTTATTCAGTTCAAACCATATTACACAGAGATGAAGCTCAATTATTAAAGAGCAATCCAAAAAAAAAAAAATTTGTCTCTTTATAAACATACATGTACAAGTTCTAATACCATTGAAAAAATAACAATTAATAAGCTCATAAAAATTTAAGAGCACACACACATGCTGAAAACCAGGTCTCAAAATAAAATTTAAAATTAATGTGCCCGCAGTGCAAAAATTTCACCCCCTTTACAATTCTTATCATCACCAATTTAAATGTGTACATGCACCAAAAATCTTTCTCATTGCAGTTTCTATAAAAAGCTTTTGAAGTGACTCAAAATACTAGACTCAGTGCAAACAAACCACACTTAAAAAATGATAAGATCCACGAGTATTACACAACTCAAAATTAAATCACGTAACATTACTATGTTGTAAACTGTAAACCAAATTCCACCTACGATACACCATATATAATATTACGAGGAATATTGACACAGCACACCAAAGGTGTACATTAACCCCTACAATTAAATAATGACACTAACGATTACATTTAAAAACATAACCAGAGCAATACGACAAATGGGTAATATTTTGACAAGGGAAAAAAATGTGTGTTCCTGAAACACGGTATAAACTCCACTATTCTCTCGTTCATACAAAATTACTTTATTATGAAACGCAATGTCGAGAACTTTTTTTAAAACACCTCCAGGATCATTAAAGCTTATATTTTCAGGTACTTTAGTTTAGTCGGAATGGAGAGGTAGGGCGACTCCCACAAGATGTTCCAATAATGCCTCCTCTCATAAAATACGTTTTAGAAACATTTGAAATTTATCATTAAGAACCAATAAATGTTGCCCAAGGTGGTCAAGGCCCTCTGAAAGCTTGAGTAACGTAAAATAAAAACACGTAATTAACATTACGCAACAACTATGCTGACCTAGTAGAGAATCATGGCCACATCAGACCCACCATTTCACCAAACCAATATGGGCAACAAGTAACAGTTCGGCACTATAAACACATAGCAAAACTGACGCAAGCATTAAGTTATCCAAGACATGCACAATTTTGAAAGGCACTACTAAAATTAATTTAGAAAAATACAGCAATGAGGAAAGCCCAGTAATGAATGAATTTAAGCCACTACATTACATTTTGAAAAGAGCAAGCCCTAGGTCACTGGCAGTCGTGACTCACCTTAGTTTGCATTCCTTCTGCCCCAGCACAACGTACAAATGGCAGAATTGCAGTTTTGGCTAAAGCGATCACAACCCGACAATTGAAATCCACTTTTATTTCCAAGGTTAGAAGGTGTCTCAATCAAACACCACGATAATCTGGCAGCAGTTATGCATATAGAAGAAGGGGAAATCAGGGGTTACACCCCATTAATTAGACTTAAGCCCCCTGGATATGGAGGAATGAGGGAGGGTATTGAGGGGAAAGTTAAGGAAAGGATTAAGGCTCACCGAGGATTTGCTGAATGTTCAGAGCGCTATAATGATGACACTAGGCGACAGTGGCACTGTCACACTCCCAACCTGGGTCAACCAAGGAAACAGCAGACAAGCCTCGACTAACCATTATACTAGACGTGCACATAAAGTAACTGCCCCTGCCGAGGGAACCAAGTAAAGTCAGGCACATCAGTTGCCCCTAAGAAAGAGCCAAATGCCACCCATACACTTGGAAACTACCTCGCTTCATTCCTTTCCCGAGAGAGCTCAACAAGGGCTGCACCGGCCACAAAAGGAGGAGCAACCCTGCTAAAGATGCCAATGGCTGAAGGAAACCAAAGAATGCGCTGGATAGTCGTATATAAGGTCAGATGTGCCCCAAGAACACCAGTTGTTTCATATGCTCAGCAGCTCGTTTTATGACGGGTCTAGATAAAGCTCTCTACTACTGTCTTCCTCACATAGAACCAGCTGCCCCTGAAGAAGTCTTCACCCCCTCCACCGCACTCACCGCTTTGGTAGTGACACCAGAGTCCCTTCAGGACAATCTAGTCAACAGTGAGGGTCTAAGTTGTTCTAAGGATTACCTTATTTGTTTGCTTAGTAGATTCTTTTGTCAACAGGTCCACTTCACCCATTTTAACGTAACTTCCACGGGTTGCTTAGGAATCATGACTGTGCAGGAGATAGTGGGGTTTATTCACTTTTAATAAAGTTTGAGTCCAACCACAGCATTTTTATTCAACGGTGAAACACTGACATATCTGCAACCTGGTAAGTGCCATAACTCAAGGGAGAGGCTAGTGACAGCGGCTTTTAAACCAAATTCCATAACTAATGCAGGACTGTGGGCATCCCTTCACCGGGCAGTACTTAAATAGGAAAGTGCCACATATTTGCCATCCACCCATACTACGAACCAAGTGCATAAATGTGCTTGCTGCATATGTATGGTACAGCCCCTGACTAGTACCACTTCACAGTAGACCACCAAAGTCAGCTAACCCACTCCATCCACCATTGGAGTGCCAGGACTGATGTGGCATGACCTGGGCACACCTTTGTTAAGGAAACCATTGCCTGCCCCTGTTTTTTCGAGGTAGACTGTTAGTACCTAACCCCATGCCATTCATCTATAGAGGAGGCACGACATGGAAGAGTCCTTATTTTACAAGTACACCTCACTGAAGACTACATACCTTTCCGACGGCCTACCTGTTCGACACTACACACAGGCTGGTTAAAATCAGATGCAATATTGTTTGAAATTTACCTCAGTACAGTTGGTGCTCCCCTGTTTTACTTAACTGACACCTTAATAACCCTTTCTCACATGTGACACATTCTCCAACCCACCCTAATTGTCACACATCAATTTTAATGTGTAGGGGGTGGGGTTGGGTTTAAAATCTGTCCAAAATTTTCTAAAACTCCTGTTATAACTACCTCTCACTAACAGTCCCATTCTGAGAAACTTTGGGGGTTCATATCAGAGGAGTTCTACTTACTCATCTTCTTACTTTTATAGTGATCAGGTGCTGCTCTTTAGTGCTCAAATATAAACTGCACTCTGGTGAAATCTGAACTGTATACCACACGCTGTTCCATTAATATTTCAAGCTCTCCTCTAAATGCCTTCAAAGTGATATTGTCAGTATCCATGCTACATGTTTGTGTCACTATCATCAGTACTCTTGGCTAGTGGTGGAAATCATTCCTCAAAATGAAAATTGAGAGAAAATAAAGGGCTCTTGGAATGCCAAGAAATGGTCCTATTTTGAAACATACAAAACAAATTATACACAACTTGAGAATTGAGTTTCATTCGTCAGATGACAGGTTCAATAGATTTAAGAACTGAAAGGGAATTATTTTTTTAATGGAGAATATGTGAAAAACCAAAGATATGGCGAGCGGATGGAAAAAATTTTGGTTTGAATGTTTAAGTTAGAAATCACGGGGTGAATAGCATAAGCATATAGTGGTGCATTGTAACAACATACCAGTCTCATATATTTCTGAAGAATAATTTACATTAGTGATGATCAAGGCACACTTGTGCATGACAACTTAGGATATTTTCTTTTTTGATGAGCTTAAGATACGCCATTCATCACTGCACCAGGTCTCGAGGTAGGCGTAGAAGAAATGGAAGTCACATAGCATAATGTTTCCAGAAGGATCGGAAATTGTATTGGCATGTAGAAAATGTTACAAAGAAAACATAATTTTCCAGAAAGTGTAGCTTTTCCTCTTGAGTCAAATAGAACATAGCCTGCAGTTTTTAAAGACTTTGGATAAACATATTTTTTGCAGGGTATGGTTGAGGTTGTCAAATAAACTTAAGAGCCCGCCTTATTTAATTTTAATTTATTTATTCCTAATTCATATTTACAAGGATGTATTTTAAAAATGTGACAATAGAAGCTTACTGATTGCCTTACCCATCATTACGGACATAATATATGAACTACTATCGCATATTTATGGAACAATTAACTTAATATAAAATTCATTCTCACACACACACACACACACACACACACAGAGAGAGAGAGCCGTGCTACTGTGCATTTAGGTGTACAATAACGTAGAGCCGTCACCACCACACGTAAGACAACCTATAAGGAGGTGGCTGGTCAGCCAGAGTCAGTCAACTCAGCCTATACTCCATCCTTCGTGATGAACGGTGCAGGAGGGAGTATGAGTCTGGTCCTGGAGGTGTGGTCCTTTCTGGGCCCAACACAACTGTCCTTGACAGACAGATGGAGGAAACCCAATGCTCTGTATGCCCAGTGCTGAATTCTGCCGGATTGATGAGCACCAAGTGCGATTCTTGCCTGTTCAAATTCGGCGCCTCCTTCAAGGCTGGTTTTGAACATTCCTCGCATGCCTTACACCCAGAGGAGTGGTAGCTAATGCCTCCAAAGGTACCGAGAGTTGCAACCAAATTCCCGCTGCACTCTGTAGCTTGAACCCACAGGAACGACCTCAAGCCACCGCCAGCTGGAGAGGCATCACCTCCCAGCTTCCTCCCACTTCTTTTTTCAGCCCTCGTCAAGACAGCTGGACATACTCACCCATTAGTTACAGCCATCCAACATCCCATATGGCATCGCCAACCCCTGCTTCGGGCGATACAAGAAGAGCAACTCTGTCTGGGCCTCGACCTGCTACAGCATTCCAACACCAGGTAACAGCGGCAGCCACCATCCAGGTAGGCAAACCTGTGGCAGTGTGCTCAACCATCCACAGGACTGTGATCGCAGCTATCGACTTTGTACCCAGCCGACAGGCAACACACCCTGTTCTTTACACCGGACGTGCTCCGGGTCTCCAATAGAGAGATAACTTTTCTAGTCCTCGTGTTCCTGCCTGACACGAAAACAAAACCGTATCCACTGTGATGGCCATCTGCCACGCATCAATATGAAATACAAGTAAGAAAATTACATTTTATTTTTGATATGCACACTTCAAGAATACTTTATTTAATGTCTTTCAGGTCTGTTTTAAGCTTTAAGCTTGTTTATAATGTGCTTATAGTCTTGTAGTTACTTTTGATAGACTAATAACAATAAAACTATATTTTTAAGTTTGCCAAACGCAAAAATATTAAAGGAAATATTATACTTTGTCGTTAGGGCAGTATTCTCCAAATTGTGAGTTGCAAAATGTTTTTGTAATAAGTGAGGAAAAATAAGTAACTGGATATATATATATATCTGTGTGTGTATACTAAACACACTAATACAAGTACAGTTTGTCAACTAAAATCAAAAGCACTGCCTCCTATCCCCTTCACTGCAGTCTCATGGGTATTGGATGTATGGAGTATTAGAAGGTTGTTCTAAAATAATATCATGAAAAATATAGCTTAGTCTAGCCAGATATAGTCACAGTGTCTTGTCACTGATATATTCTCATCCAGTTAATAAAAGTACAATGGAAGTAGAACCTACTGTTGCTAACCATACAAGAAAATAAATTTGTTCCTGGAATATTGCATTATGGTGGTCAAATACACACTCTAGCTATGTTGTTAACAAAGAAAAATGTAGGTGTTTAATATGGTTACTTACTTTAATTACAAAGCAGAAATGTTTGTTGCTGTGTATGTGTGTGTCCCTCCTTTTGTGTCTCATGGCCACAAGATGCAATGGAAACTGAGTCAACCAACTTTTTTGTATTAAATAACCATAATTAGATATAAGAAATGAAGAGTTATGTTGCACTAATGTGCATTCATAACAAATCAACATGTTCAGACCATGAAATTGGTAACAAATTACTTCAACTAGGGATTAATACATTCATGGGGGGGTGGGGGGGGGGCAGATGTTTAGTTCCCACTCAGTGTAAATAAAACAGTGCTGACTTAACTTAAATTTGGTTGCTGTTTCCTTCACAATAGTAGTTGTGAACTTACACACTAAAAAAACACCAATTTTTCTATGCGTTATAAGCTCTGTGTTTTTCTGGTGGTAATGTAATATGACTGGATGTTTCGAAACACTTTTCCTTTATTTTAAGTTCCAGGTTAGGAGTCAAAGTGAAATAACAGGGAACTAGGTCGACGAGCAAAGAAGATTTGGAGTAATAATCAAGTTATGTCAAAAATTTCATGATAAACTGTACCTTTGGTGGTAAAAGGAACATGCTCTTTGTTGAGCTGTCAACTTGAAGAGCCTTCTTTGGTCTTGAAGCATATAGACTCTTTCACTGTGATCTTTGATGGTTTGTTTCCAGATATATATCTTATCACCTCTTATGAGAAAAGCCTTTTAATAATGCTCAAAGCACGCGTTCATGTACATCAGACTGAGAACATCTTAATTTCAGTCTTAAGCTGCTGACAAACTGTGTAACTGATAATAGTGGTTTCTGCAAGCTCAAGGATTTTTGGATACTGGTCTTTGTTAACAAATTTTTAAAATTTTTCAACATTCTTGTCATTTTGTTGGTGCTTTGTCACTTTCATTGCTCATCAGCAGACATTTGACTGTCTTGAAATGTGTGTGCTATTCAAAAGTTCCTGTCTGGCACAAAGGTTGTTTGTAGAAATCTTTATAAGGCTATCCTTGCATGCTTTTATAAAGTACATATTGCAACAGTTTGGTTGCAATTTTCCAAGTTGCACTCAAAATTTGAGCACACATATTGCTTGGTTCAATAATTGCAGTTACAGAAGAAATTGAAAATTTTAATAAATATTTGCCAAAAACTGATGATGCAGCAAGAAGTTGCATTGGTTTCCCACCCTTCTTCTTTGACCTTCCAGTTGCTAGTACAGTCTAGGAACTTAATGATTACCCTGTCAGATCTTAAGTGACAGTTTACCAAGGGAAGTAAATACTCAGTTACTTAACATTCGGATTTATCTTCAGTAAATTCAAGCTTAATGACTGCCCAAAAATATTTGGAATTCCGAGTTCTACACTCGTGATTGCCCAAGTTTTGCAGATGTTTCCATTTTGCTTCATTTGTTGCTCTATGTCATGACAAATCTACTGCCATGAATAGTAATTGTTTGTTGAATTCACAGATTTAAATTTCTATTTAATTTGTATAGGAAGGGTAATAACTACAATCATTATGCAAGTTTCTTAAATGATTCCAGGGCATAACACCAAAGTATTGAATGAATTCTTGTTTTAATAAATATGTAATTGCTTATCAATTTTTTTAAAATTTGTGCCAATTTGTGATTGCAGCCAACCTGGCTGGCCATTGGCAGTGCTACTGGGAAGAGGAAACAAAGAACTTGGATGCATCGTAACTCTTGATGCAGTTTGTAATTTTTTGTACAAAACTTAACTTTCCCTTTTTGTATTTTTTCGTAAATAAATTGTTGGTTTATAAATTTATAGCAATATTTTTAATAACATTATTTTATATTATTATATTTACCCCTATCACAATACCTTTAAAATGATGCATGGTTACAGTAAAATATGATAACTAGGCTCATCAGATATACAGAAATACTATCTGCCGTTAATAGTAAATGCACACTCTACTTGCGACTTCACCCCATCATTGAGCACCATCACTCCTCACTTGGGTAAGTCTGAATCACATTAATATATTAAGTCACGTGCCCACAGGGTTTACAGTCATCACATCATGTGTAACTATAGACACGTGGTTGAGGAAACTTATACTACCTACATGAAGCCGTCACGTGGCCACCTTAACCCCCAACGCGGGAATTTTTATTTCCAGCGAGGCACCCATTCTACAAGAACGCCTCGCGCCGAGGCAATAAGATATGTCAACACCTTCACCCTAGGAAATAAGGAAAGGGTAGCACTGTGCCGAAGCCCAAATAAACAACCCCTGCGACAAGAGGCTAGCCATCCCTGCACCCCTCTGGACACGTACAAGCCAAGAATTTTAGTGTAAATAGGGGGTGCCATTCCAGGCCCGAGAGCAGTCGTCGCTCTTCTCCAGTCTGCATAAGGCCGAAGAACTATCTTAATGGTGCGGCGGCCACTAGGTCACGAATGGTAAGTGGCAACCAAACTGACCACCTAGTCTGAATAAGGCTGAGGACCATCTGCACAGTTTAAGCACTGACCATCGAACTGGAGAAGATGCCAGCTGTCGGTGACCCCAAAGACTCTACCACTGTTGAGCCACTTTGCTTCAGAAGACGTCTTCCTTCCACCCATCCATAATCAATTCCCTTATGTTAATCCATTTGGGAGCAGGTCACGAGGTTTTTACTTGAAAGAAGTAAAGTTGGGTAGCTGCTTTGCATTTTTTGTCACAACGTATACATTTAAAGCTGTTTTAAATAGCATTCATCAGGTAGCCTGTACCTGAATTTATGATAGTGAGCTTCCTATACATTTTGTAATTCATTATAATCATTACATAAACAATACGAGCGAGTACAGACTCACCATTGCATTTTCCTTATACGTTAAATAAAACGTATTACTTAATCTATTTTGGAGAGTAACTTATTTATGTATGTCTATTGTCCTGCTGTTTACAGGAACAGAGAATAATTTAGTTTGTCTTGCCTTTCATTGGTATATAATATTTCTCTTGGAATATAGTAAATTCTTATATTAATTAATGAAGGTGAATAAAGTTACCTGAACCAATCAGGTAAAATACACACACTACTTAGAATGGCAAACAGAGGCTTGCCATATAGGTGGATCATTGGAAGCACCCCACTATAGGAACACAAATCCACATCGTACTTGGTCAGACCAGGCATTCTACTTCTTCCCAGTCTGAAAAGGCTGGATGAAAAACTGAATACCTCTGCCACTGACTTGACTTTGTGTGAATGGTTCACCCAGGTTTCAGGCGAATCTATATCTCTGAGAGTCCCAATCTGAATTAGACCAGAACATGGGAACTGAAATTGGTGGCACTGACTCCTGGTTCTACACGATAGGGACGTTATTGGTACTCGCTTCTCCTATAGTTTATTTTGTTATATATCAAATACCTTACGCTGAGCATGGTCAGCAGAGTAGACAACATTGGTGAGCACTTCGAGAAACGTTAAGAGCTTTGAGAAATTTTGACCAAGCTAATACTTAGAGTAACAGTCAGCCTAATACCAATAATCCACCTTATCTGCCAGTTCCTTTGTTTAGACTGTTAATTAAACTTTGGACCTAAAGAAAGAAACAATCTATTAGGAATGTACGGACCTCGACCTCACATTAGCCCACTTGCACCACGAAACCAGAACTGCTGCCCTGCTTTGCTGCAGCCGACATCAGCTGCTGTCCAAGACCACATCCGACAAGTGATCTAGCCTGTAAGGTGGAGTATACCTACTCCCGCAGCAAGCCCAGGTACAGTGCCCATCAGTGCAGTACATAACTTTGTCCCTGGTCGTCTACCCACATGACTTGCCATGTATTCCGGTCATCCCCCGAAAGGAAATAAGTTGTAGCTGACCGGTTGTTTTATGGTGTTCACCGGCTGACACCTCTTGTAATCTTGAAGTATCTGAGAGTATATCAATTCAAGGCTTCCTACGTGGACGAGCGCCAGATCCAATTTACTGTAGGATTTTGCCCACCTTTTCCCTTGGTCTAGGCCCAATTTAAATAAAGTTAAATTACATAAATTTTTCCAACATTCACGCATGATGTGTCTCCAGTATTTAGCAATTAGACAACCTCAGCTCCATCCTGATGTTAGCACCTGCTACTCGGAGCAACCCTTCGTTTATTCTAGCACCCATTTAGTCATAGTGGTGTGCCCTGCAACGTAAGTCATCAGCCCTTCTCAGGATTACTCCCTCCTCACCTTTGCTTAGTCTTCCTACGTCGCATACAGTACCGCGTACTTTCACCAGCATAGGAAACTGCGGCAATAATAGGGTAGAAGAATTTGCAAGCCAGGACATGCCGCGCTTTGCTCATTACACACTTCAACTTAGCACCAGTTGCCTCTACCGGCCCCCACCATTGTATTCCAGCTTACCGGCCGATTATTCATGCCAGTGCATAGTTGCGCCACCATGTTCTTTCCGTTACTGAGATAAAACATGAACTAAGCTTTAAACCTTGAGACTTACCATTTCTGTAGACATAGTACCTAGCTCCTAGTTGTCTCTCGTAAAGGAAGGGTATGCAGGTAATCCGGGGAACTTTTCTCAAGTGCTTTACAGAATCTACCTTTTTTTTTTTTATCCACCTCCACCTAGCTTGGCTAACCTTTCCCTCTTAACGAGTGGAACGGGGGTGCCACACAGGTACACTGGCTTTGGAACAGCTTGTCACTCTAGTGTCCGTAAGCCTCTCTACCGCGGCCCTGCCAAGAGAGAGACACGTTCACAGAGTAGGGAAGACTGAACCGGAGCAACATCCACGTGACTGACTTTAACCAGTGCTGCCCTACCTCCAGCACCCGCTGCAGTCTGTGCCAGGTGCCTGAAGCAGGGTGACCGCAAAGTTATCACATGTCCGTGGTTCAACAAGTAACTTGGGGGAAAGAAACAAACAGCCTGCTTTCAATTCCTCGATGGGGTGATGTATTTTGTGTACTCGTGCCCTACTCCAAGAGACAACGAGAAAGTATAGTTCACCTTACTTGCTTCAATCCGGCTTTGGTGGCATCCATTGCCGGACTCCCACCCAGAGAGCAAGCATAGGCACGACACTTGCAGGATCCAGTGATGCGGGGAATACCAAAGTACCTTTTCAACAACCTAATACATCAGAGCTTCCCCCCTCGATTATGAGAAACTTTAAGATGAGATTGCCTTCCGTCTCATCGGGGATACTTTTTAGGAGTTTTGAAATTAAGAGTACGAGTGAAGCATGGTTGAACCTCCTTATGTCACCGAGGGGCTGAAGGCGTCTTAAAATTCTCAAGAAACGACAATTTTCTATTTAAAAAAACAAGCAAGCGTAAGCTAAAATCATGTAAATTTAAGCCAAAATCAAGCAAATTTACCACTTTTTCAAAAATAGTCTAGCAGGATTTTTTCCAAGGTAGATACCTTGATAATTTAAGTCAAAATCAAGCAAATTAAGATAAAAATCAAATGAAATATTATGTTATTATTCATTACAGTTTATATTCAAAGTTTTACTAATTTTTTAAAATCTTCTTCTTTGCACCCTAGATTTTCACCTATTTCTCAGAGTTCGTATTTACAGTGAATGCTTTCTAAGACTGTTAATTGTAAGTTTCGTAAATTTGAATGAAATTTGTAAACCAATTTTTTGAGATTTTCAGACTATATCTAATTTATAGAGGATGGCTCAAAATGACTACCACCCTTAAAAAATGTTAGTCATACTGCATAGAAACAAAGACATTTTCATTTTTATTTATAAAGAAAGGAATTTATTAAAACAACTCAACTATACATAAAAGTTTTTAAAATATTAAGTAAACGTCTTAAACTTTGTTTTAAACTATCATATCATTTTGTTGATTCTTCCATTTATTAAAATGAAAAATTTATATATCTTCAGTAATAATTTCTTTCAAAAATCATAAGTTAAATTCCTTTGACTAATTAAAACAACACTGTAAATTGTACTAGCTTCAACAGCATTATTAAAATCAACACTAATTTTTATATTTGTTTTATCTTTAACTACAGCTGTTTTTCTACATAAACAATCAATAACATATAATAGTCTTCAAACCCAAAATGAATAGTATTTAATATCGCCATCAAAGTTTATAGTAGGTCTATAATAAAGTTCATTGTTTTTAGATATAGTAACAAGTTTTGTTTTTGAATTTCTAAAATCACTAGAAGCAAGAAACTGTTTAAGACAAATACCATTTGTAATATCTAGTTTCCAATTTTCTTTTGGAAAAATTTAATTTTTACCATTTTTAACATAAATATTTCTTACATCACAATGATCAAACATAGAAGCATGTTTGTGCTGTTCAGCATGATTTCTTCTATTAAGCTGAAAACCTACAATTAAAAAATGGGGCATGTCAAAATTGTAAATTTTTAAACTGATCTTTTATATCAAAGTTAAAAACAGTAGATCCAGCAGGAACTTTTTTTTCTTAAAATTGCCAATAATTAAAACTAATAGGTATTTTTTGACATTTTTACACATTTTTTCTTTAATTGCAATGGCTGTGTTAGATTCGTATTCAAAATAAGCCACATAATTTCTAATTTTTGAATATCAATTTTACTGGGATCAGGATGATGTTTCTGAACTTTATATTCTGTTATCAGATGAATTACGAAAAAAAGTAATTTTATAACCACCTTTCCAATAAATCTCATTGCTATCACGAATAAAACCAAAAAATATCTCAGCGGAAACATTATTTCATTTGCTTTATCACTAGAAACAGATTTAACCTCATTTGTTATACTACTAGAAACAGATTTCTCTCAATATAGATTATCAACACCAGTAAATTCTAAATAATTTTTTTCACTTGGTGATCTTAATAAAGCATCCATCATTGTTGATGTTATACCTGGATTATCAACAGCTTCAATAATACGTCCATGTTTTGAGATTTCTACTCTAGAATGTTGGAAAGGAAAAAGTTAACAAATATCAACATTATCTAATTGATCATATTTTGCCTCATCTTCAACTATTGGCAAAATCTGGTAGGTGTCTGGAAGAGCAATTAAAACTGCTAACGCGTCACGGTCGGGCAAGGTTTTGGTCGTGTAGGTCAGGAACATGGGGTTAAGTCTGACTGACCATGCCCCAGTCCTGAGTGTAGGCTGGCACACAGCCAGGTGTTTACATTGGTTGGAGGTAGCCGGGGATGGCCGCTGACCCAGCTGCTGCAATTGCTGGTGGCAACTGAAACTGGAGCCTCAACCTGGTGCTTCGGCAGTGCTGGGGTAAGCTGATGCTCCGGTGGCCCGGATCCAAAGGTTGGCAATCCTGAGCGACACGTGCTGGTCCCGGCGGAAAGCTGCTCGCAATTGGGTGTGGACATCCTTCGGACTTGATTGAGGCTGCAAATAAGTAGTGGGAGGTGAGGCTGGTGGCGGCTTGAGCTCATTCCTGTGGGGGTGTGGTGCAGCTCCCGTTGGCCACTTTGTACCACTCCTCTGGGTGTAAGGTGTATAAGGTAGGTACAAGTACATACTTCGTCAGTGGGAAGCAGGCAACAAAGATCCCTAGCTATGTGTAGAACCATGACCAAGGCTCAGCCGACCCAGAGCTGTACCCGTATACTCCAACCGGCGAGACAATGGCGCGGTGGCTGGAGAGGTGGGTTTACTTGGAGCGCCTGACGACAGTGGATGTGGGTCCAAAGGTGCTCAAACCTCCAGGACAAGACTAGCACTCCCTCCTGCGACAGTCCAGCACGGTGAATTGAGTGCAAACTGGGCTGGGCTGGCTGAGTAGCCACCTTATGATTCTATCCCTTTATATTCTTTGTCTTTTGTCTCGCATGTTCTACCTCTTGGGGGGGTTTTCTCATATTTCTTCCAGTCTCCATTCTCTTTTCTTTCTCATACCTCATCCCTCATCTTGTTTTTCGCACCCTCCATCACCGTCAACATCATCTGCTAGAGGCAGCCATTGACCACCATTAGTCGAGCGCTGCGGGTGGCCATCTTTAATTCCCATACCCGCCACCAGTTAGCCACTGTAGGCAGCTATCTTTAATTCCTGCACTCCCCACCAGAGCATTGGAAATTCAACAGGTTGCAGCTAGGAGTGCTGGTATTGGCGCTACCATGTTGCGTTGGATGCTTCATCTGACACCCGCCGTGGCATCTAGCATCGGGGAGTGTAGTTCAAGTGGCAGCCACCAGGAGCATTGGGAATTATTGGTAGTAGTTTGGGAACTCAAAAAAGGCAGGAGGTGTATCAGATCGTTCCGGCTGCCCTTGGCTTACCAGTTGAGGCCTTGACCACATGACCACTATTGCATGAGAAGTGTTAGGAGATGAAATACAGTGGAACCGCCACTTACTGGTGTGGAAACTGAGCCACATTTTTTGTTCTGATTTATATTTTATGATGTTACATTGCTGACATTAAATTTGAAGCCAAAAAATGTAAACTAGTCATTTGTATTTTTTGGTAGGGATGTGTGAGCACCGAAATTTTGATCGAGTCGAGCTTGAGTGAAGTATTAAAAAAAGTTTTGATCTTTCAAGTCGAACTGGATACAGTTTAATGAATTACCTGAACCATATTATGAAGTGCCCATTAAATTATTCCCATAACAAATTTTAAAATCTAATATTGTACAGTAATAACATCAACATGTAAGCTCACAGTCTAATAATAAGTCTCACAAAAAAAAATTACAGTGGGGGAAATTAATCATTAAATTCAAACAGCATTGTAGTATTATCATTACCAATAAAATACTTTTTTCTTTTTACTTTACATAGGCCTACTGACTTCTCTTAACACTACACAATTAAGGTTACTTGTTTACTTCTACTACTTCTTGAAATTATATTTTCAAACAAATACTCATGTTTCTGTGCTCCTTTAATTCTATTGACTGAAGGCTTTATGTACATGACACAAAATAAAAACTCACTATTGGCTTCACATCTAAACGTTGAAGATGTTCCTACACAACACAAAATAAAGTTGCGCTGTTTCCTATACATCTTCATGCAGAAGATGTTCCTACATGACACGTTGCACAATTACTTTGAACCGTTTTGCTATGCACACATACTTTACGTACACATTTTTCATCATAACTAACACTGCTAGTGCTAGGTTCGATGTGGGGAGTCATTTTGGGTTAAGTGCTGTTTTCACGTCTCATATCTTTGACGTCCAAAAAAAAGCAATTGTTTACGTTATGTTTTCCGTCAATACAGAGACCGTCCGAAAGTATTTTTAGTTCAACAAGGATCAATCTTTTATTTACGTTAAAAACTAATGCAGTGAAAGACATTCATGAAGAATTTGGTGCATTTACGGAAGTTTTTCTCATTTATCGGGACTCTACAAATAGGTAATGCTCACATTTTCTTTCACGTGTGTGTAAAAGGTAGCATGAAGCTATGTGGTGAGTGTTACTGAGTGCACATGAAGTGATAATAGTTTGGTGTATGCACCAATGGAAAATCCCCAAACTTTGCCCGCCATCTGGCCAGTAGTCGTTTATTTTATGATGCATATAAAACTAGGATTTCTTTCTTGTATTCCTCAAGACGAAATTGCAATATGCACTTTTCCCCCAAAAAACTCGAATTTTTCAAGTTTGAGAAAATGATATGATCTTGAGTCTAGTAATTACAAAGCTCTCGAAATTTTGAGTACTTGCACATCCCTATTTCATGGAAATGTCAATTTTTAATAAGTACATGAAAATTTCTGTAAGTGTATGAAGTAGCTTTGAATTATTAAATACTTACGCTGTGAATTCGAAAACACGGAATTCATTCAAATTTTTTTGGATAGAAAACGCTGACAAATTGAGGTCTGTAGCTATGGATAACATGGGTGTGTAAATAATAAATGATGTCTGCTGAGTTCACAGCATAGCAAAATATGTAGTACAGTCAGTATAAATAAATACCCATGCCATGTATGATTATCATATTAATATTTGACTACATTGTCAAATCATGTTGATCTCCTACTAACTCAATCCAACCTTTCTCTTCAAATATCTTGAAAGAAAAAAAAAAAAAAAAACTGGTGCAAAAAAAAAAACTAAAAATAGTGGCTTAATTTTATAGAAAGGTAATTATTATACAGCATTTTTTTTTTTTTTAAGCTGTTGCTTAAGACTACAATTCCAAGCACATGACTCAATTTAAAAAAAATTACACATTGAATTTATAGTTACAGTTTCATAAAACCATTTTACAGTAAAAATAAAAATTGCAGTTATACTGCTTATAAAGATATGCCCTACATATTGCCTGTGCCAGCTTTTAATGCAGATTCTAAATCCAATTCCTCATGTCATAAGGTATTCACTTGGCAAGTACATTACAGATTAATTAAAATATCCAGTTAAAATCACTTTTAACATGCATAGTATAAAAAAGAGAAAAAAAACAACATAAAAAAGATGTATTACTAAAATTTATTTACATAAAGACAACTGGAACTACGTTTAGAAATGACTAGATAATATTGCAGAATAACTGTATAAAAAAATGTAATCTCACCATTTGATATGCACAGAGTATTGTTACATAATTTCCACATAATACTACTACAGTAGAACTCTGTTAAGACGTTTTTCAAAGGACTGGATGCTAAAAATTTATTATCAGGGAAAACTTCCTTGAGGAGAGGAGGGGGGGAGAGATTCTAAATTTAATATTTGCAGAATCTAGAAAACAAAACAATACCCAAGTTACTAATATCCTAAGCATTTCAAACAGGCCCTGTTGATTTAAACATCACACTTACATATACTGTGTTTTAATTACTGCACTGTAACTATAGCTGTATACACAAAAAACTTATTAAAAGAGGCCTGAATGCACTTATATGCAAAACTAACTAGTGATGCGTGAGAATGTAATTTTGCCATTGGGAAAAATTCCGGTGGGAAACTTAAATTTCCCGCGGGAATTTGGGAAAAATCAGGAAAAATAATTTAGGTTAGATAAAGAAGTTGTGGGTTGCTAGACCTAAAGAATAATATTCTATCATGACTTATTCCCATAAAACAAAACAAATAAACATATAATAATGACTGTATATTAAAAATTAGATTCGTGCTAGAAAAGTCGTATTGTTTTATACACTTAGTTGTTGCACTGTGAATTAATCCTCTGGGTTGGAGCACTTCTTAAAAATACTTGCTTTAATTTTAATAGGAAAATCCCTTATAATACTGAAATTTTTCATAAATAAAAAAAATTGGACTTATGACATGATAAAACATAAATTTAACAAAAACATTGCCTTGCTATTTTCCGTTCACTGATATTTTCTTTATAATTTCATTACATCTAGTAAGGAACTTTCATAATTTTTTTTTCCATTTTTGGTAGTGGAATGTGTGTACATTGACACAAATTTACTGAAATTAACTTTCAGTGGAAGTTTTAATGTCTGAGAACAAACACTTCGAATCACGTAGTGCAACTGCAATCACAGCCAAGTCGTATCGGGCAGGTTAATGCAACTTACTGCATATGTATGTTTAACAAAACTAATTCCACTATTGATAGCTAAATGAAAAGTAGCTAAGTGAATTTATTGGTATATTTTTCTCATAGCAAATTTGCTGCATTTGGAGTTTGTCAACGTTACAACACAAAAACGAACACATTCCGTACAAAAAACAAAGAAAGACAATTTGCTGGCATGTTAAGAATCGTTTTAACTAGGGATGTACCAATACTGATACATTGGCCGATTATGCCAATATCGGTATTGGTTACAATTGGCCATGGTCCAACCAATTCATTTCACCAACCTAAATGATTTAATCACCATGGAAATTACTGCAGATGGTTATCTTATACATGTTTTTACAAACAAATCATACAATTTTTGCAACCGAAAAACTATTTTCTTAATTTTACTTGTATCTTTTAGTATCAAGTGATTTGAAATTAAACAGAAACTGATATGACTGGCTCTGGTGTTGCTACATAGTTAACTCTACATAAGCCATACTTAGTGAAATTTGTAAAATACCATACATTTAATACTGGTATCTGCCATTCTGGTAGCTAAAATTTGTTTGTAAAACAAAAGTTTTACCGCTATGATATTTATTGTAGTATATTTTCATTCATGTAAACGTTAACTGCACATCATATATCAAATTCTGTTCGAAGCATGACACGATTCATAAATAGATTAGTAGGAAGGTTGAATGTTGATATATGAGCTGAACTGCTATGGCTGTGGTGCTCGTTCAATGACAGAATTACAACTAATTGTATTTTATTTATAAACGAACATCACTAACCAAAAATGTTAGTGATATGATGAATATAAATACTATATGCAATAGAGTCTCAATATAGCGAGATGTTATGAAGCCAGGTTCGATCTTCGCTATAAGTGCATCCCCACTGTCCCCGAATTGGACAGATTTTGATCCCCAGTAGAACCTATTACTTAAAAATTGCCCTAAAATTGCTTTTAAATTGTGTTCGAACCACCATTACGTAAAAATATCCTGTTATAACTGATTGCGTGAAAATGAGCGGAAAATCTGACCAGCGCTATGTGAGTATAGGCGCTCAGCCTGCAATCAGTTCCTCGGCCTACGCAGCATTTCCTGCTATCGCTTACTCATCTGCCGAAGCACTGCCCTGCAAGCGATAACTCACCCATCACAGCTCCGCATGCATAATTCTTGCACCTTTTTTTTTTTACAGGATTTTGGTGCCAAAAATTAGGGTGCATGAATTATGCAAGAAATCGCCAAGACACGTGCATGCAAACATTAAAATGGGGTCTACTGTAAGTAATCCCTCGCCAACTACGCAGGATACAATTTTTAAAAACACAGCACTTTATTTATTGATAATAGATATGAAGATACATATTCAAAATTAAATCACTTGTATGCTGGGGCTAGAATCAAAAACATTGTAGTGTGCTGGGTGAGCACCTAGATCCTTGCAGCGCAGACGGACGTGGTTGGTCGCTACATGATTATTCTGGCGGGCAGGCGACCGCTGCCCGCCACTGCCAGCCAGCCGCCGCCCCACTGCTGTCGTTACAGGTCTGGTTCACATCATAACAGTGGCCCGGTATTGGGAAAACATGACATGCACGTTAAACTCGGAAACAGAGCATTTTTGGCATGCTTCTTTATTGCCGTGTTCCTTTGCAAAATGCAGCAGATTGACTGGTATATTTACCCATTATGTATTTGTATTAAACAAAAATTAATATAAATGTAAATTATTCCTTTCGTATTAAAAAGACCATCCACATACAAATAAACTCCTCGACTGATTTTGTTTACATGTTTGCAGTGCGGGCATGGCAGCCAGAAGTTGATTACAAGACTAGTGATCTTGAAGTGTCAGCGATGTCGTGCGGTCGAACAAAGCACAGGCCTGTTAGCATTACATGCCTCATTGAGAGAAACATGCTGCGTGAAATATGAAAGGAAATTTTTTTTTGCCTAATTTGGCACCACAAAATTTGGATGCGTGAATTATGCCAGTAAATACAGCAGTCACTGGAAAATTTTACGTTTTGAACTCAAAAAATCTGCATGGTGTGAGATGTACTCAAAACCAGCAAAAATTCAAGAAAACTTTATGAAAATGGGTTAAAATTATGTTCGTTATAACACAGCGATAAAATGTAATAGTAGTTGTGTCCCTATCATTAATTGGTACGCCACAGTATGGGGGAAAAAAATCAGGCGAAAATCTATTATTATGTAGCGGTATTCGATTCCAGCTATCGCTTGAACTGTTATGTTTAAATGGAATTCGTTTTCATTTAAAAATAACATTTGACCCACATATGCCAAGTTGTTTGAAACCAAGCACAGTTGACAGTATAATGACTGTGAACGACTAAGGAAAAATGGAACTGGTTCGCGAAAATAGTGTCAAGGTAGAAAGGGCGGGATTCTATTTATTGAACAAAGTGCTTGGTTTGGAGTTACGGCAGACAGATAACAAAAGCGTGCTTCACACGGTCGCGAGTCCCACTGCAAGTCTGTTTCACACGATCTCGTTGTACATGTTTCAACTCTTAAAATTAAAATTTTTCATGGAATATTTTTGCGATTTTTTGACGATTCCTGAAAAAGACCCTATTACAACCGTGTTCTCGCAGTTGCTGTGCTCGCTACAGTGGGATCCTACTGTATATATAAAGCAGATGAATGTAATTTACGCTCTGAACATGCACACTGTACTTATAAACACTGCCATCTTTTACTCATCTTCTATGTTTTGTCGTTATGTTCTTGACAAATACGGAATTTGCAACTATTGGGCGAGGTTCGTGACTGTAGCTGGCAGCTTACGTAGCAAAACCAGTTAAGAATGCCAAAAACTCTTTACTGTTTTAGATTGTGCCTAAGAGTTTGATAAAGGGAAGTTTTTTATAGAAAGACCAAAGTACTAAACTGCAACGTAAGCACAAAAAGTTAATTTTGGGGGTGTTTTTACATTATTCAGAAAAGGTATAAAAAAATTACAAATTAAATGATTTGTGTCAGCACTATCGGCGGTATCAGCATCGGCAAAATAGGATTTGGACCCATCTGTAATTTTAACCAAACCCATATTAAAAATAACACATTAACATTTTAAATAACAACATTATTTAAAACAACACGTGCTTCCTAACCCTACTTTTTTTACTGAAACAACTGCTAATATAAATAAGGGCACGTGCCAGTGAATGATAGCAGAGCCGCTCAGTGGCATGCCCACTGACATCATATCTACCCCACTGGTTCGAAACCTTTTCCAAATGTTTTAAAGCATACGTGCGTAACTGTGAAAAATGTCCATTGAATAATCAATAGTAAAACACCAAACCCCCTGAAGACTACAGCATTCCTTATCATGAACAATGCGTATCAGAGAATTATATAATTTTATGTTTATTTTAAAAATAAATGTCAGTTAGTTTTTGAACGTTATATGCAGGTTATCTCTCATCAACAAATACCTTTTAAATGGGATTTAATAATATAGAGCTAAATGGAAGCGATCTAGGGAATTAAAAACATCACCCTAATAGGTGGGAAAATCTATTACGCAAGAACGTCTTAAACGAGTTTTACTGTATATGGTCTGGATTATTAAATTGTAAGTCATGTAATTCACATTTTATTCTGGCAATACATGACCAATGGTACAGGGGTGTTAAAAAAAAAGGCTATGTTAAAAGGATCTAGAACTAATATCTAGATATGTATATAACATAAAAGCAATAGTCAATTCATGTCTAGATAATTTGTCAAATATTTTTATAAAAATTAATCTGCACAAATCCGTAGTGGAACAACATTTTGAAAGCAAAATTGGAAGTGTTATCATTAATTCATACATTGTAAATTAACTTCATAAATTACACGTACTTATGAGTAGTTTTAAAAACTTCAATAAAGCTCAGGAAGGACTGTAATTTAAAACAAGAAAAAACTCTGCCGTGTATGAATCGAGTCACAGCATTTTTAACCTTCATTAAAGTTTGTGCAAAGCCCAAACAGTAAGAATTGTAAAGAACTACATGTGAAGGAAATCTCAAAAACTAGGCATCAATAAGTTTAACTAAAAGTTCAGTTTGTATATGTATATACTAATGTGTTCATTGCAAAAAAGCATGTATTAAAGGTTACAATTCTTCCATTGATGTAAAAAAAAAATCCCAAACATAGGACTGTAGCCACCATGAGGTTGTGAAAAACTGTCGTACAGTCAGTTTTAGCTGCAAATGAAACTGATGAGAAAAAATTTAGCGATGGTGATGGAAAACTTACAACTTAAAGCATTAATTATAATTTGAAAAAAGATAATCCAACTCCTCCAATGTGTAAGTGTGGAGCAGTTCAGGTGAGATGGCAAAAGAATGCATAAAATGCACATAATGCAAACAGCCAGGCTTATGATTATGAGACATAAGATTACGTAAGATACACAGGTGTAACAGCCCGTTAATTTGTAAACACCAGTTGCGCACCAGCAAAATGTTGGAAACCTGTGCACCAACCAGCACCTGGTAACCTACTTGCTACATGGTAGCAGCACAATGCCCATTCTCAGAACCTCGGGTAGCCAATCAGAAGTGGGTATGCCTACATCAAAGGAACCAGTATGCTGTATCGTCTGTGGTTGTGACCACCTAGAGTTGTGGTAATATTGGTATACAGAAATTAAAAATTACTACTTTAATTTTTTTTGTTTTTGCAAGAAACTATATAAAAATGCTCCATATCCTACATTTTCTATATTTGTTTTTGCAACAAATTTACCATCATATACAAAAACCTTGTCATATATTTTGAAATGCGTTAAACTTTTGCTAAAACTGAGCTCTTATAAAATTATTTTTCATTTTATAGTCCATTCTCAATTGGAAGCGACTTATGAAAATCAACCTTTGAAAAAACACACTAGGCAAAACATGTCAACCTGTTTTTTCAAAATCCTGTATTCCACAAATATATAACACTGTGGTTAACTTTAAAGTATTGTATTATTGAATAAATTAAACTTTACCTTAATATCTTCTATAACTTGTAATATTTATTTCTTTTTAAATATGAATTAACAACAGCGAAAGCAGCAATGTGTTGGCAACGAAGGGTGAGAAATAGTTCACAGTAAAAATATTATTTTAACCTAGTTTTTTAGTATACTACTAGCAGACCCGACATACGTTGTCCTGTACTTATGTCTTAAATCCAAAAATTTCAAACTTTTTTAAAAACACATTTAAAAAACATTTTGTAGTGGACCGAATTGTGAATCTAAACCATTCTCAAATCCACTTGAACACACACAAAAAATTTCATCAAAATCGGTCCAGCCGTTTAGGAGGAGTTCAGTGACATACACACGCACAGAAGAATTTTATTTATATATATATATATATATATTATAAAGATTTGTAAATTAAACGGTGTTATTTGAAAAACTTAAATATTTAGGTAGTCCTGATGGCAACATATCTCATTTTTACAGTTTAAAATAAAAGCGGAAAATATTGAGAGTAGGCCGTAATGGTACGATGTTGTTTTATCGAGCGAGAGTAATTTTGAAGCAACTGTCTGCTGAGCGAGATTTGGTTTTCGCGCGCGCGCACACACACGCGCACACACACACACACACACACACACACACACTTGGGAAGTTTCACTTCGCTAGTACACGTTAAAATTGTAACATATTTCATACTTATTACAGCAAAATAATGATTTTTGAATTTGTAATTTACAACTGAAAAGAGATTTTAATATTTGAGTACTTATTTAAATATATTTAGATATGATGGCGGGGCAGAAACAAAGTGAAGTTGGCAGATGTGGACAGTCATGACATGGCGTGTTGCTGTTTTACCAAACAAAGCGAAAATTACTCTTACTCTGAAAAATACTTTGAATTACTACATCACGTTTGTAGATATTGTGTTTTGTAAACCTACCTAAGCAAGTTACGATGTTGTGATAAATCTGTGTTTCCGCAGCAGTAATAAAAATACTGTTATGGTGTGTTTTGTTAACCGCTGCGTATGAAATAGCGTGGCGTGGCTGTTTGGTGACAGTTACGCTGGATCTGTGTGTGCGTGATTTCAAATATTTGATGTGAACTATTTATAAGTTGTAAATGTGAACTGTTTTTATGACGAAGTTATCTATTTACATCCACATATGTTTATTTATCACAAAGTTGTACCTTTGCAGTGGGTGTTTGAAACACAGTCGTATAACGTGATTTACCACCAATCCCAATAAAATAACCAAGCCCAGCACCCATAAATTTCAATAAACCTAATATACAGTAAGTAGCAATACATATATAAATATGAGTGGAATAAAAGATACGGTAGGCTTATTTGAGTACATGTTCACTGCTATATTTTATGTTTCTATGATAAAAAATGAGCGACACGAGTTGCGTGCTTGATTTTAATGTTGCTTTAACGTTGGACTGTCTATTCCTTCGTTATTCGAAATGAGGCCATCCTTTTAAAGAAATAACCCAACACATATCAATAAGAAAAACTTAAATACTACAGTTCATTACCCCGCAGTTGTAACATTGTTTAACACAGTCGCAGCAAAATATTAACATGCATTACATGTACTGTGCTATGTCGTGGAAAACAAATATGTTAATGTAACACAACCGTAAGAACTATCGTTAATTCAGGCATTTTTAAAACGTCATAAAGCTGACCTAAATAATGTTACAGGTCTAAACTGTGAATATTCATACAAAATAGTTTTTGAAATAAACCTAAGACAGAATTCTTTTAAAAGTTGTAAACAGTAAACAACACATTTGATAGGTATAAAAGTAGAAGTCACATTACAATGTTTATTCTTAGGTGTAGCGAAAGTATACGAACACATGTACACGCACAATGTAAGCATTAATTTTGACAGATTCTACATGGCAGTCACATGGCAATGTTTGCTTACATTTGGCTGAAGGATACGAAACGGGCTTGCAAGTAGATATTTAGCAGGGCTCCGAGAAAGTTGCTTCCATTGGGGAATGGACTATAATTACAGTTTCACAGAATTTAATAGCATATTTTTAAAATTTTTGTTCCATGAGAAAAACAATCTGCATTTCCACAACCTTACACAAAAAAAAAACCAATAGGTCCTTGATTTTTACAAGTACTGATCTAAAATAATAGTGATTTCACAAGTTGGTTCTTGGAAACTGTTAAAACATTCCAAAACTTTTAGAGTAAGTAAAAAATTCTCAGAAAAAATTGATGTAACAATTAAAACAAGTAATAAAATACTGGTGCTGTAATATAATCGCCCATATTGGATACACCACAATAATAAAAATAAATAAAAACTTACTGAAAATTGTTTAAAAAATGTGGCAGAGGTAGTTTATAGTGAGCATTGTTGTAAGCTACCACCTTCAGGTAATATCTCAGAACTAAGACACCAGGAATTAGCTAATCAATTAATAACAAAATCCAGGCCTCAACATAAGATAATCACAGATCCAAACCACACTCATCAGTTAGAAAGGCAAAATTTCTATTTTCCAGCCCACCCTAGTTTGCTACTTGGCCGCTAAATTTACTATCAACAGCGCCCTTCAACCATACTGCAGTGTCCTACAACCGTCCGGTGAAACTGGCCTAGTCTGAGAAACTCTGTGTGTGTGTGTGTGTGTGTGCCAGCATGTGTGTGTGCGAGTGTGTTTGTTTTTTTCCCTGTTGACAAGTACTATACTGTATGTACTTGATTTCTTTGTCTTTTTATATTTTTGGTAGCCTAGCAGCCTACTTGCAATCTTAATTCACTTATTAAATAAAAATCTTTTCTTAGATGCACAGTAGTTTGACTAAGGTCACGTTAATACATTTGCTGAATTTGCAGTCCCACTACACTACCACAACACTCATTGCATTAAAACAATAAATGTTCTGAATAGTAAAATAAATGTTTACACATATATAACATAACTGCCTCTTATGTCCTCTGCATGTAAAATGCTGGAAGTCCAGGCCACTACATTTGTAGGCATTTCACTGATCTATTCATTTGCTGAACTGCAATGATTTACACAGCTGACAAACTATATACATAATGTAGTTAGCAGATACTACACACAGAGACAATTCTTTTTCACAACCTCTATTTTTTTTAACAACCTCTATTTTTTTTAACAACCAAGACCTTTGAAGACTAAAGACTTAGAAAACAACATACAATGAATTTTACACATGTAAGACGTGCTGCTTATAGTCAAAATTCATATAAAATTAGCAATTTAATTACATTAACATGTAATCAACAAAGTGAGTATTACCATAGAATTTATATCTCAAGCTGTGTATACAGAGTGCAAAAAACTAGTCACATTTGGACCCTAGAAAAGGAGACACAACAAAAAATAAAGGAACCAATCCAAGATGGAAACCATATTGTTACCTAATCAATTAAGAGATTCTGGGGAAAAGAAAAAGCCAAATGGGGCATCTGCATTGCTAGGAATGTGAAAGAGAAGCAAATTAATGCTAAAAATAAACATAAGTAAGTGTATAATGCAGGAAAGTGTAAAATAAATCAAGGGGTGAAACAAAAAATAATTGCAATCCAACTCGACTGTAATTGGTTCCATTATCATCCGAGCCCTGACTCCATCCGTCAACTTGCAAGTGATAGTATGTGAGTCTCCACCATCAGTAATACTTTCAATACCTCATTCTCTGAAGAACTGAGAAACAATAAAGTAGAACCCTGATACAACATTTCTCAAGGGTTCTACGAAACATCAGCCTCAAATAAGGGAAAACTTTATAAGAGGGTAAATTTGTATTGAAAAACATGTTTGTGGACAAAAATAAAGCAGCTTATAATCAGGAGCATGTTATAACAGGGTTCCACTGTATATCTTGCCGACACAACTTTGAACATTCATCTTTATTTTTTTTACATAAATAATAATTATTTTACTAAGGTAGTATGCAGTTTACTGTGCTGAGCACCAAAATAATAAGATTAACCTCAATTTACAAGAATTTAATTTTGTGTCATAGTTAACTACATTAACACATTTGATTAAACATCAATATCTGAAACTATTTTCCATCCATAATTACCTATTTTACTGGGCAAACGTCACTCAGTGTGCCCATTAAAACATATGCGTTCAGGGCAATGACTTTTTTCCTAAGGTTCATTTCAAAAGTGCTTACTTTATCGTGAACAGCCTTTAAACGTTAACAGGGTTTCAATATATTTTCCACAAATGAAAATTAATAAAATTCATTTCAGTGTAACGGATCATATTCAGGATTTGTCGTGGCACTCGTGGCCAAATAAAATTTGCTGATATTGTAACGCCTTATGATTTGCTTGTTTGGATGCATCTTAAAGAGCTTATTCATAAATTTTTTGCAAGAAAATATACAAGTGACGAAATGAATTTACCATATGGCAACAAACTGCAGATTAACGAACAATACATCACAACGAACAAATACCACGTCTGTTATAAATTACAGATTTTTATTTCATTTAAAGAAATTTTTTACATTTGAGTAAATATTCATGTTAACGAAAACATTCTGCTAAAACGTAAGCAGTGAAAAGTAATTTTCCAAGGATTCCTTTAATATATTGTTTACAAGCATGTTGATTGATCACTGCATCTTATAGATATGACTAAATATGGTGAAACCATGGCAGTATTGAAATACAAAATGGCATCTGCTCTAGCACTCATGTTGTGGCAGACGTGCGAGCAACACACAGAATATATGTCTCTCTTAGCTTACAGTTGGTTGTCTGCGCTGTGTACAAGCAGCTTTGGTGCCTGACTGTTTATGTTTTAACGCTCCAATTTACCACAACACACTACAGGCGACGACATAATCTGCTCTAGCCTTCGCCACAGCCATGGCCCCCTTCTAAGAACAGATGTAGCTGCCACATGCCACAGAGTGCGTCGCACAAGGTTAGAGAAATGCTGTGTTGCCTTCTGTCAGCCTGCAACCCGCAAAACGCAGAGGACCTGCCTCATGTCTCTCTCCTCACAGCTACACAGCTAACACAGCCCCTTCCGCGCTGACCCTGTGGTCCGGGTATATATAGGACTTGCAGTCCTCAGTTCGAGGCTGACTCGCGCAGATCTCCAGTAGAATGTCACTCTGCACGGCTGCATCCAGACTACTTCAACCATCAGCTGACTTGCGCAGCTTACTCGCAAAAGTCACACTGTCCGGACACGCTCCGACACCACTAACATCTTCTTGCTCCTGACAAATTGCTGCCCGTCAGTAGTATTCACTCATCTTCAGCCAGCTAAGTCTACAGACAAGCCAAACAGCTATCCCACAGCTCACTATGCATTTAGTCAGTACAAGTCCGAGTATTCGTTGACTTGGGGTTACCCTAGCCCCCGCGCCACCACATATACTGAGACTACGGACTGCACCTGGGTTGGCATCCTAGGTCAGCCCCTCAGGCCACAGTTAGGGTACAGGCTGGCTTATGTATGTTTACTGCTTAAACATGACGCATCATGCCGCTTATACAACTAATCTAATATGATTACGACTCATCACCACACAAGCAGCAGACGGTTTACAGAACCGCTGAACCGCTTGCCGACAACAGCCAACAAGTTTCTGTAATGAAATTACATGCCCCGCACGAGGCATAAACTGCATAAGGTGCACAACGTGCAGTGAACCCTATCACCACCTATGCATAGGATGGCCTGACGAACGCGTCTGTATGCCCAGGATAGCCTACCAATGCGAGAGGTCCCGAAGGAAACATATCTCTCACACCTGCAGATCTACGCCTTCCGGGATATATATCCAATCTGGAATAGCACCTGGCTATACAGCTACCGGTAGAGATGACAATATTCAAATAACCCACTTTGCAGGTCGCCCATATGAAGACCCAGTCGCATTCACGCAGGAATGCGAAAAAGAATTTCAATAAACGGACCTGCCACCGAAACAATGGGTTGACCGAGCCCAACTGCATTTGAAGGGCCTCGCCCTCACATGTTGGGAAAGATATGGAGAATTTTTAATGAACTGGAAGCAGTTCAGTAACCGGATAGAGGTGGAATTCACGGGTGAGGAGGTGTTGGCTAGGCTAACTACACAGTTTTATAACTAAACCCAAGGTACTCGACAAGGCTACTGCTGTTCGTTCCATCAGTTGAATGTTATTGCCAAATCTCCTAAATGTACTCTTGACAGCAAGCCCCATGACCTTGGATGAATCAGTTAATCGAGCCCGAGAAGCTGAGCAAAACTTTGCAAGCACAGGCTAGTCTCGAAGAATCACTATCCACCAAGGCCCCAAAGATACGAACAATCACCTGCTGCGCCTCGTAATGGCGTACCAACCCCAACCTCTCGCATGGCGTTCGTACTCAAATACTGGTTCTGTCCGGAAGACCACTGGAACAAGGACTGCTCTCGGAAATCAGGAGCTGCCGTTCCACCAAACAGAGTCGATAAAACATTGACAAATATCCCAATACGACCAACAGGAAATCCAATCCCCGTAACCAAGCCGGGAAACGCAGATGCTGGGGTATGAAGCGGGCCACCACCCCGGATTTACAAGGGTCCATCCTCCAGGGATTAAGTGAGGAAGTACCGATTCCCGTAGCCCTACTTGACTTGGCAGCCACCGGAAATTTTATCAGAAAGGATTTGTTAACCTCAGACCAGCTCACCGAACTAAGACCACAAACCAAAATAGTAAGAATGGCACAACCTGAATCCACCCTGGATGTAACAGACTGCATTACTCTGAACATAAAAATTCAAAGTATTGCTACACCAACAGAATTCACTGTATCACCACCCATGCCCAAATCAATGATACAAAGGTGCCCATGGCTCATCCACAATCAATGCATTTTAGATCACGGACAACGAAGAGCCTATCTGGAAGAAACCCAATGAAATATTGTAAACTGGGATCAAAACCCAGACGACATCCCGCCAATGCCCATTGACCACAAACTCGACGAACCAGAATTTTCCCAATTAAAGGCCATACTAGATGAGCAGTCCCGAGCATTCAGACGAGGAGGATTGCTATGACAGACACGTCCCATACATCATGAAATATGGCCTACAACTGATGTACCAGTCTACAACCGTCAATACCGAGTGTCAGCCCGTTGCTGTGACCTCATCATGGAGCAGGTCAACGATATGAAGGGCCAGGTAATATTAGAGTCATTGAATTCCCCATATAACTCACATGTGGTCCTCGTGCCAAAAAAAAATACAAAAATTGTGATTTTGCGTAAACTACAAGTCTGTGAATGAAGCTACCCACCTAATCACTCCTCCAGTTGTTTCGTACACTACGAGACATTGGCAAGACCAAAATATTACCACTCTTGACATGGAGTCTGGATATTGGCAGATTGCAGTCCACCCAGACAGTCGCAAATATACGGCCTTTACAACTTCAGAGGGCGAAACCCTCCAATTTTGAGTCATGCCTTTCGGGTTGAAGAACGCCCCAGTGACATTTCAAAGATTAATGTCGGCTGAAGTATTAACAGGTTACATCGGCGAGTTCTGCTTCGCTTATCTCGACGATGTAATAATATATTCCAACAGCTGGGAGGAGCACCTAGGCCATCTGCAACAAGTATTGGAAAAAAAACTCGAATTACACGTAATGACTTGCAAGCTGTCGAAAAGCTTCTTCGGCAAGTCATCATAGATTATCTGGGACACATGATAGCACCTGGGAAAAATCTCCCCCAACACAGTTCAATATGAGCGATCAAAGAAGTGGAAGAACCTTCAAATAAGTGACAACTACAATGGTACCTGGGTCTGTGTAATAGGCTACGAGACTTTGTTCCAAATATTGCAACATATATAGCACAACTACATCCACTCCTCGAGGAGGACTCAAATTGGCGATGGGGTCCGGAACGACAAGCGTTTTCCAACATGAAGAATAGCTTCAAGAATATCCACCAGCTTCAGTAACCCCAAGGAGACAAACCCTTAATACTGCAAACAGACATGTGTCAAAACGGCCTGGGCGCAGTACTGTACCAGCAAGACATGGAAGGACATCCACATGTGATAGCGTATGCATCTACTCGCTTAAATGAAACAGAGCAGTGCTACCACATCAATGAGCAAGAGTGTCTGGCCGTTATATGGGCCATGAAGAAGTATAGGTATTATCTTGAAGGTCAACACTTGATTCCACAGACCGATTCCAAAGCCTTCCAATGGCTACATGAGTCCCGGGATTCGAATGCCAAGCTCGGCTGATGGGACATGTTCCTTACTGAGTTCAACTTCGAGGTCCAGCATTGCCCAGGTAAGAAGAACGACCTACCAGACGTCCTGTCTCGATTCCCAATAATCGAGGAGAAAGCTGAGGAGAGGAAGAGGAGGAGAAAATGCCCCCCCCCCCCCCTCAAGATGAAAGAAGTCTGGAAGAACAAATCCATCTTCTTCAACAGCAAATAACCCGCCAACAAATCACCTTAAGCCAGCAGGAGGGGCCCGACATCCAACACCTACTACGGGAACAGCCCCAGCAATTCAAACTACGGGATGACATTGCGTGGATAAGTAGTGGACAGTCCAATATACATTGGAAAATCTGGGTTCCACCACACCTATACACCCATATATGCCGGCACCACTAAGACCATCACCAAGCTGGTCACCGGGGTACTAGGGAAACCCTGCTGGACATTAAAACCAGTTATAATTGGGATGGGATGAGCTGCAATGTCTGGCAGTACGTTAGCAGACGTGTCAGGTGCTGCCACGGAAAAGCCTACCCTGTTACCCCTCCCACCACAAAACCACGGTGACCGAAGACGCCCTGGAGCCACATCGCCGCCGATCTGATGGGCCAGTATCCACGGAGCACAAAAGGGAACCGCTACCTGTTCGTGATAAGATAACCAATAAATTTTCAAGATGGGTAGAGGCATTTCCTCTACCCAGCTAAGAAACCAACTCAATCCAAAAGCCATACTAACAGACAATGGCACACAGTTTATGGGTCATCAATGGCAAACAGCCTGTCAGGAGTGGGGGGTAAACACCTGGACCGCTCCCGTCCTACCATCCCCAAGCCAACCCCACTGAACGGAGGAACCAGGAGATCAAGAAGTGCCTCCATATCAGTGTGGGTGATGATCACAAACATTGGTATAAACACATCCCCACTATACTGTTTGCCCTTCGACACCGCAAGAATGAAGCCATCGATACCAGTCCGAGCTTCCTACTGCTGGGACAAACATTATGCCGACCAGGCGACTGGCATTGGGAAAGCAAGCCAACCAACATGCCTCAACCTGAGGACATCTGGTTAGCAGCCTTCACTCACACCACACACACCCAACGAGCCCAAACTGCATACATTCTCAAGAAATCGCCCCAACCAAAAACATGAGGACACGTTGCCTACCCTACAGGTAAAGGAAATTTATGAGTAAATTCTCTTACATGGCACACACACACACACACACACACACCATCACCCCTGCCCCACACTGAGAGCCAACAAGCTGCCCAGACCTCAGGCAAGGCCGAATGCCACAGAGGAGGCACGAAGCAGAAACGCTGACCAGAGTTTTCCCACGCCAACCAGGGCAGGAGGATGTCATGCCTCCCCCGCACCCTGCGCCGGCAGCCTCCAAACTTCAACTATATAAGTCAGGATGCTGCCAAACTCAATAATCATTCTTGTTCTTCTCTCGTGACTTCCCACAGCACTACTAAGAGCTGGGACCTCTAGAGAACTTCGCAGCATTGAGTTTGCCCCCTGCGGCTACTTCACCGTCGATGATCAGTCAACCAGCAAACATGCTCACTAACATGTTAAATTCACTTTACCTCCGCAAGACATCTTTCTTAGACCAATTTATAAGTATTATATAATTTCTCATTTAGATATTTCTTTCCCGCTTTTCCATTAGAAATAGGTCGCCTACACATGGCCAGCGTAGTAACCTTCAGCACTCAATTGCCTGGTAGGAGGTAGCACACGACGCATGTTTATTGAACCATCAATAAACATACTTTTGTTTCCTACCTTACCGCTTTTATTTCTGAGAGTATCTGTCTGTTTACCTGCTGTACACAGGTTGCTAAGTACACCATTGACAAGAACCGGATAATTGATATAACCAAATTAACTTCAGTAGCGAGCGCCCCTCAGGGGTCCGTCGTATTTTCTACACACCCATTAGACGGCCACCTGTTGCTTTCAAACTGCCACAACACTGTACCAGTGCCGGCAGAGAGGAACAGAGGAGCCACAACCACTAGCAACACCTTCACCCAGGGAGAAGCGACAGTCTCGAGTTATTACTGTATCCCACAGCATTGTTAGTGCTGGGATATCTGTAGCTTGAGATCTGCTGCCCATCTCTGTGTGAATTCACATCCATTGGCGGCATTGGTGACCCAAACAGATCCCTGTCTCTGCAACCCGCATGTGTGAGGGGTTAGTGGAGACTTAACAGAGCCTGGCCAGTAAGCCAAAACTGGACTGCCACTATAAACTGTGTTCAGTTGGTCACGTCAAGGTGTTCCTATCATACTGTAAGCAGAGACCCTATGCCTTATAACTATAGGTACGCCCGTAAACGTAGAGAACTAAACGCAGCATGCCTTGCTGCCGGACAGTTGAGTGCACTTCCTCAACCCACTCCGGAGCGACAGGTGGAACGGGCCCGCGGTGACGGGCCCGCGGTGCCCAACTCAGGCATGAGTCAGTATCGACTGCTTTGGTAACTATCTCATTTGTATCTCTGTGCATATGAATTCATCCCTCGTGCTATCCCGTGGTAAAAGGACTGTTACCGGCACTGCTACAGGATTCGGCTAGGATAACGTCTACTTCTGGACAAACGAAGCTCACCTGTGGAATCGCCAGTTCGGCGTAGGCCAAGCTCGCTACGCTGGGTAAAACCCACTACAACCATGGAACCCAAGAAGCACTAGTAAATACTTACAAACCAACACCCCTCGTCTCCTGCCGTCTATTTAATCTAGACCACCCCGCTTTTGGTCTAGCGGACAAAATCCTCAACCATCATGCCTAGTAGCCTATCTGGGCATGCGTCAAGAGATTTTCTGGCGTCAGACGAATACCTGTTCGCAGTAAACGGCACAAACTAGACCAACCATACTCCGAGAAATAAGGGTCAAAACGATCAGTCAAGTGAACTTCGCGGAGTCTTCAAAACACCCCGTGGCACCCTTAACCATTACAGTGTCAGACACTGAATTCAATGCCGCCACTGGCGAGAACACAGACAATGAACGAACCTGACGTATCTAACACACAGTATAGGCATGACGACTGCCCAGGCCATGGCACACTAAGGATAGAATGCACCTACTGCAATAAACTCTTTCATTATGCCTGCATAGGCTGGCCTGAAGAGACCCGAGCTACAAACGGTTTAGAGTACCGCTGTACCGCTTGTTGGCAACAGCCAACAAGTTTTTGTATCGAAATTACATGCCCCGGGCGAGGCATAAACCACATAAGGTGCACGACATGCAGCGAACCCTATCACCACCTATACATAGGGTGGCCCGACAAATGCGTCTGTATGCCCGGGATGGCCTACCAGTATGAGAGATGCCGAAGGAATCACATCTTTTATCCCTGCAGGTTGAGCTGAGCCTCGCCACATCCTACTGCAGCACCAAAAGTAGCCTTAGCAAGCCTGTCGTTCCAGCGTCGAGGGAAGGCCCTGTTATTATAAGGAAACAATGTGGTGCCACCCTCCCACCTTCAGCTGGCCAACACTGCACCGAATAGACTCTGTGTGTGAGACAGTGACCATGTGCAAGAATAGTATTAGAGTAGCCTGTATCAGTGTACATATTAGCCAGATAGTTCTAAAGTAGGGAGTGTATGCAGAAACAAAACCCTTTTTACATCATTCAAAAGCAGAGTACCCACTAGCCATGCATGTATATTCACGTCAAGAAACCTGCAAGCTAAGAAAGCGCCTGGTTATGTATTGAGCTCAGCCACCAGTAATGCATGGCTTGTTTGTTCAGCCTATTTCTGTAATGTAGCCGTAGACCATAGTAACAGCTTTGCTCCCACGACATGCACTGGCTCATGAAGGATGTAAGAACTAAGATATTCTGCTTTTGTATTTGTTTCACTTGTTTGGTTTTGTTTGCTGAAGTATTTGCCTCTTAAGTGTTTGTTGTAGTTACGCAGCCTAACAGCAATGAGTGTCAATTGTGACCATGAGCCACAAATGATAAGCAAGTAAGGTAAAGTTAAAGCTTACGTAAATATGTGCAGCCAATGTATGGAATTCTAGACGAGTACAAGCCTGGAGGCCAAGCTGTGACTAGTGACAACCAAGATATACTCTTACTCTGTACCACTGTGTACCCCTTTGTACTATTTGTACACCCATCACGTTTATACTACTTTTTTTACAACAACTCATGCACTACTGTTGTACCACTCTTTGTACTTTGCTAATGTATTAGTATAGCACCTCACCTCATACTCAGATGACTTAGATCACTCTTATAATTCCTCTTCATTACTAACGTTTAGTAATGCGCCTAATTCTTGAATGGCCAGACCATTCCAAACCACATTTTTGCTCATGTGTTGTTTTGTGCAACCACTCTTTTTAAGATATTCTCTTGTCTTAAACTACAACTCTCACTAGCATTTCGCTACTGAAGTTAATACTTGCTCTTATTATTGTGTACTACTTTTGTCTTAATCTCTTGTATTAAAATCATTGTTTAACCTTGTTAGATTGCCTGACATACACTTTGTTATAGTTTACCTACATTCACATTGTACCTAACATTTTCATTCTTGTTTGTCTTTGTGTATCTCACCTTTGCTGTCATTGTCAATTTATTAACTGCAAAACTAATGCAATTTTATGTATTGTGTAAACTTTGTACAACCAGTGACTTGTAACTTCAATTTTGTAAACCTAGTGTAATTTTTGCACATAATAATTTATCTTTTAACCTGAGCCGATACTTTAAAACAAGACCAAAATTTCACATGGACATTTGCCTCAAGATAAAAAATTGAATGGCTCCAACGTAACTGTTCGTTTGTTGTATTTTGGAAGTGTACAAGCTTCTATTTTCTCAATGTAAGTAGGGGTTGCCAACCAAAAGAAAATTTTCTCACTGCACATTTTCTCACTAGTTTGTGATTTACACCAATAACTTCTTTATCTATGTGCACCGTGAGAGAATATAGTACATTTTTGCAGTGAACTTAGCTACTCCCTTAAGGCTAGGATTGAATGTAATTGTAAGCTTACATTATACTTTTTCACTAGCTCTGCAATTGGCTGTGAAATCTCTTTGCAACTGCTACTCCCATTTAAAGCTTTCAACCTAATCAACTGGGATATAATTCTACATAACCAAGCCTTCAGCATTCAGAAAACACAGGGTGACCAGAAATAGAATGTGTTGTAACACTGGGAGAAAAATATGCTATACAGTACTTTTCGGTAATAATTATTTGTCATAGCTATGATTTATCTTGACATTGTCAGTTAGTGAGGTTTCACTCTGTACTAAATATTTTCTTGAATATTTTGTGTATGAGTATTATGTAAATCCTTGGTTAGATACTTGACAAAAACAAAATTAGGAAAAATCTGTTTTTAATGAAACTACAGTCATTGGGGGTAACTTTGTACCAACTAATGATAACATAGCACAAAACTTTTTAGTTTATAATGAATGATTTACAGCATTCACATTGATGTATACTTCATTGTTAAATACATATTCCAGTTGTGAGGAACATTATAGTGTAAAGGTATTCTCTGAGCCTCCATTTAAAATAAAATTAGGCAGGAGGTACAAAGTTACCCCAAATTACTGTAACATTAATTAAGTTCCTGGTATGCACTTGTCATCTATTCCCTGTAAACAGCACAGATTTTCCTTAAATTGTTTGCTTATGTAATGATTTAGTAACAGGAAGTGTACTGCTTATCAACAAATGCAGCTCCATTGTGCTATCCTTCCCTTCTACGTGTATGATCTTGCTTAATCCTCTTACACACTTTGCGAATGGGGGAGAAGCACTTAGGCTCTCTTCAGGCATGCTTGGCTATTGCTCGTCAAGACTTGTTCTCCTTACATGCCTACTAGTAACTTGCATAGCGTACTTCCCTCTCTCAGCCATCTGGTGGCAGGTGGATATTACTTCACATAGGGTCAAATTTGCACCATTTGAGAGGGAGGTAAAAAACACTTATGCCATTCTCAGCTACCTTCTGCTGCAACTTGTCTCTGTATGAACAGTTTCAACTTGCCATCTCCAAGCTTGGTGAAAGGGGAGGCTTTCTGAATCACTTTCCTAAATTTGATTGTGGAGGGTGGAGAGGTGTCCCGAGTAGGTGGAGTTCACACATATTTTACTTGACTGCAGTGCCGACAAGCTCACAACTTTTGGGTGATGAAAATTCAAGCAAGGTGGACAAAAATTTGATTTTACTTATTGAAAAAATAAATAAATTGTAAATGTAAATATAGCAAATGTTTACATTTAAATAAATAAATAAATTGTAAATTTAAACATAGCAAATGTTTACATTTATGCATAACAGAAAAATATGAATTGGCAAAAAGAAGAAAGAATGTAAGAGACCTTCATATAGGCTCAACAAACAGCATTACTGCAGTCAACATTACCTGTAACTAGGGACCCCAGAAAATGGTGAACCACGAAATATACAAAATACAGCAAAATTGGACATAATTTTTGCGAAATCTACCTATTTTTTGTTACAAAATGCAAAATTTTGCACGAAAAATACGTTAACACGAATATTTACATGCATCAAAAACTGTAAATAATTGTTTACAATCGATTAAGTTTTGACAATCAATTGGTAGTTGACAATCGATTGTACTGCCAACACGGCCATTTGCAGCTCTTCGTAGTATTTTGTAGTGATTATTTTTGTGCAGACGTGCCGAAAATTCATACTATTTTTCATCGTGAATGCGTAATGATGCACATTTCTACAGTTTTGACATCAACAGTAAAATAATGATGCCCAAGTTCTGCAACATGCGTGCCGACTGAGTTGTGAAAAAGTACTCGGCTGTTCTAGTTTTTGAGGTTATGTGGAAACAAAGATGTGAAATGTAATATAAACAAATTTAATATTTGTGTCGAATTTAAGTTTGTTGGTTTCACGAAACATACACAGTGTTGATTTTATTGAATGATTCTGCAAATAAATTATTTTATGCTTGTGGCGAACAAACATTATTTTAGTGAAGTGAACTTGCGGAAGGATTACAAATGAAAAACACATGTTCAGAGGTGCACGTTTTACAAACATCAAGTTTGCATGTTTTGTAAATAATGTATTTGTAAACATTTACTATAATTATTAAAATGTACGTGGCCTGAAAAAGTCACACTTTCAACATTTAAGTATTGTGTGAATAATATTTGTTTATTTGTCTATATAGTAAATTCGAGTGCAAGGTTAACTTTGGCCAAACTGTGTGTGTGTATTGCTGCATCTGTACGAATACGAACAGCGATGTATATATCATGTTTAGTTTTTTCATTGAAATTAAATTTTTCGAAGTTACAATAATTTAAATGTTATTTCCAAATGAACAATATTGCAACATAAAAAGGCAACATACTCGCAAGAACCACAAAACAGTGCTGACTCATGCAAGACAAACTAAAGCCCCACTCCCTCACAGTTTCCTTCTTTCCCTCGAAATAAAATAAACAGAACCCCAACAAATTACAAAAATAAAACAAGTTGGAGTGCCAACTTAGCTATAGTATCCTACATTTATTACTGGATGGAAGTTAACTAACGTCAATCTTTCAGTGCCTGCCATGACAGGGAACACGAGGAAAGAGGAAAATGCAAGTGTGCATTGGACTCTCGTTTGTTTACCTTTTTCTTCAATGAAAAACAGCTGTGGTGGAAGGATACATTGTGGCCGTGCTACTTTTCTAGAACTGTCAAAATTTACTCCACATTTCTTAAATTAATGTATTCTTCTTAATTAATTGTACTACTGCTGTTTTTTGTATTTAATAATTACTTTTCTATTTCTTATTCAGACACTGAACATGTGCATTAATTTTCTTCCAAAACCTTATAATTTACCAAATTTTTTTAATTTTCAGACACAGAAATTTGGTTTATCTTTTAATATGAAAGCAAAGAAATTCATTATTGATTTTATTTTTAAAACAGGTTACAGAAATTTTGCATTGCTTTAATTTTTTAAACATCAAAATTTAACACTGCTCTCATCTTTAAACATCAAAATTTAACATTGTTCTCATGTTTAAATATCAAAATTTAACACTGGTCTCATGTTTAAACATCAAAATTTAACACAGATTTTCAGAATTTTTTTGCACTAAAATCAGGCACTCTATTTTACCATTTTCTGGGATCCCTACTTGTAACATATCGTTCGTCCGGAACAAGACAGTTATAACTCAAAAGTTGCAAATTTTTAAATAACTGCACGTACTAACTCTAAAATATGAGTAGTTTTTATGGGCAAGACTTGATACCTGAAAGTACTGCAGGTAATTCTAGATAGCTCTCGAGTCAACCATCCCAAGTCATGTGTTGCACAGTAGGAAAATGCAAGAGAGTCACATGTCAGATTTTGCCGGTTTGTCTAAGAGTGAAGGTTTGTGTGTTTGTACAAAAGAGTTCTATTCGAAATATTGCAGTGTTTCAGATAAAAGTGTGAACAAAATTGTGTTCAATACAGATACATTTCCAAATGTGACTTTCTTTACGTTAAGGTAAACATTTTTCCATTACTTTCCTAAAAACAATATTGTAACATTTAAAAATATAACTACATTTACTGTGCTGATGCTTGTTATATTTGCTAATGTCAGAGATTTGGCTCTCTTGAACTGAATACAGTAAAGCTAATTGCTGTATATTTTGAAATGTGACTCTCTTGCTCTGAAAATGTGATTAGTTTTTTTAATGTGTCTACTAGCTTTATTTGTCTCACTGTCGTACATAGGTGTAACCATGAGCTAAGCAAAGCGTATGATTGAACTTCTACAGCTACAGAATAAAAGAATCCATAATTCTGCTGAAGAAATGAACAGTTCTCATGATGTACGTTGTGATAGTACTACGTTTAACCAGCCACAAGAAAGAATTTCACGCAGTGTAGACATCAACCAAGAGCCATTACAGAGTGGTAAAATAATCCTCTAATTTCAATTTACTCAACTGACCAATATTAAGGGGGATTGATCCCTACAATCTTGAATCTGATGTTTTCTTTTTTTGCCCTAAGTTAAGTTTAAAAAGACGCGTGGAGATGTATGTATTGACAAAGCATAAATAACTGCTCGAACCTCCTTACATTTTCCATGCTCTGGCACCTTCATTGGAGTTAGTAACCGTAAGGAATAAATGAGTCATTATTATGTGGGAGTGACTACAGAGGTCATGATTTCAACCGCAAGAACTCAACAAAAATTTTACAAAATGTAATCAGTAGGGCTGATCAGTTAAAGAAATTTTTAGTTCGGTTAGGTAATTTTTACAAAAACTAAAACCGACCCAAATTCTGTAGGGTAGGGACTGACGAGTTGGATTTTTCTTGCTCCGAAAACTAACAAATTACATAAACCCTCATTTTACCGAACCTCCATTCAGCAGACTTTGGTTTTAACTGACAAAATCTTAAGTGAAATTATTTTCACCACTACATGGTATTTGGTCTTTGGTGTGTATGTGCACGTGAGTAGCAGAATGAAACGTCGGACCCGGGACCGACATGGTTATTGTTCTTTGGTGAATAGCAAACACGCGAGTTGACAGCTGTAAACAGCACAGGGAGTGAAAGCTATTTTTAGCCTGACGCATCAGGTGTGGTGCATGGTGACGCCGTGCATGTTTTTTTTCCGGTAATGGCTTCTGCCACAGAACAAAAAAAAAAAAGTGTGAATTTGACAGTTAAATAGAAACAAGAACTTATTGAAAAACTACACACAGCCATTTCAGAGGCCAGGGTGTGTGTCTGGCGTGAAAAAACAAACAGTGTCGGATATTCGTAAAGCAAAAGATAAACTGAAGAATTATGTTTTGAAAAATGATGTCGAACTAAATGGGGGAAAAAAAACGAGTGTGATAGATAAAAGAAAATATTAACATATTTAAAGTCCTACTTGCTGCCGTTTTGTACGTAGAGCTGTCACCCTAACTCATACAAAAACTAACTTGGTAAGAAAATCACTCCAACCCCTTTACTGTGTTTCTCAACACCACAGCTTTCCCCTCCGGACTCCTTGTAAGTTTATCACTGCATGCATCTCTATTCCTCGCAGTGAAACAGCGGCCCGACCGCCAGCTAGTCAGACGTGTTGTTCTAAACATTTAACTGCCGTGTTGCCTAACTCACTCCGAGCAAGGGGAATGGGGACCGCTCCCAGATAATAATCTACGCTTTAGGAAGGCAACAAAAATAACATGGGAAAGGTCAGTGGATAATGGAAAGGGGGCGGGAAGGCCTGGTTTTGACAGGTTATGGGTAGGAAACAGGAGAATATCATCCCCGTGCATTTTTCTCTTCACGTCATTGACTAAGTGTTCCACACAAATATATATTGTATACACTCTATTATAAAACAAGTAGATTTACATGATTTTGGTACTTTGCCATTTTCCGGACATTCTGGTTTACCGGACTATTCCGCCCCCCAAATAGTCCGTTGAACCAAGAGTTTACTTAACAATTTACCAAATAGTGAAACTTCCACTTATATTACGGTCTGTAGCACATCTGTGGCATTATATTTACAATATTACTACTTATGTGTTGTAGCGTTAAAATCACCCTAAACAGTTCCGTGGGATAAAGAAGTTATGGTTTCCCAATAAACAATGCATTGCCAATACAGGAGTACGGTTTTATCTTTTATTGTGTCTGATTATATTTCATTCTGTTAAACGTGGTTATATATTCAAATTGTGTACACAGACGTTAGCAACGTAAATTACTTTAATTATAATTTCATACTCTACCAATAAGTAATTGAACACCTGTCCACAATGTTTGCTCGGTGGTTGTTTGCTCGGTGGTTGTCACCCTGTTAGAATCTCGTAGGGCCACCTCTTGCAGCTATAACACCAGCTACCCTGTCTGGCATGCTCTTTACGAGTGTTTGCAGGATGTCCACTGGGATTCGTCGTCATCCCTCTTGCAACCATTCCACGAGTTCAGCAATGGATTTTGGCTGCACCTGACGAGCCCTCACCCGGCAATCCAATTGGTTCCAAAGATGTTCTATAGGGTTGAGGTTGGGTCTCTGGGCAGGCCAATCCAATCGGCGAACATTGTTGTCGGCGTACCACTGCATAGTAACCCTTGAAACATGGCACCTGGCATTGTCATCCTGGAAGTAACACGGGTCCATTCCGTAAAAACGCCACAATGTTGGGAGCATTTAATTATCCAGAATGTTACAATAGGCTTCTATGTTCATACTACCATGGACAAACATCAGCGGTCCTACGCTGAAGGCCGTGAAACACAAGTCAACAGACGTACTGAATTACCTATCTTCATGAGTACCCAGTTAATTTTTAGTACATAGTGTATTAACGAAGCATGTAAATAGTTCCCTCAAAAATATTTACAAAATAAATATGATGCTATGGAGCCAGCGCTGCCACACTTGCTCGTGCAGTTTTCCCTTTTGAGTGAAAGGGTAAGTTTTGTTCATTCCACTGACACAGTACTGTACAGGATCGTTTTTTCTTGTTATGTTTCTCTGCTTGCTGACTGATTTGTCATTTTCTTAGGCAACACCAATCGATTTAGGTTAAACACAACATTTTTTAACAGCCATGGCCTCGCTATTGTGTGAGGACATGTTTCATTGCCTGCAAGAATGTAGTTAAAAGAATAACAAAGAAATTCCTTTTGTTTTTGCTTCGCGTGAGCATTTATTTAGCGAGGTGTTAAGGTTGGTTGATGATTGACTTAACAGAATAAGTGTGCCATGTTCTTAAGATATGAATCGATGTGTTCAAGTGTATTAGTTTATGACTGTCGTATGCGGGTCTTGACAGGCCATGTGCATTCTTCATGTGACGTAAGAGATCGGTATATTTTATATAGTGAGTACAAGTCAAGACGAAGTAACCAATCGGAGCACAGCAACAGTTGTTGTTGGCGGGAAACTGTATTTACATAATGTCGTATTGTGAAATCATATGAATGTAATTATTTTAATTGAGAGACAGTATCTTCTCAATTTAAAGAATAGTTCATGGTCATGCTTTCTTTCATAGAAAAGGTTATTGAATTTGCTTTAATGAACCTTTTCAGATTTACTGATGTAAATGCTTAACGTTGGCATCAGCTTCCCTTCCTGTAAGATTTCATGAGTTTTTTAAAACGATTACACAAGCAGTAACCACAAATAACTAAATATATGTAAATGGTTCATTTTTCCAAGTTATTTCGGTAGCTCACGTCTCCAAGGATTTTGACTGGCTAGACTTACAGTTACTAATTCAATTTAAACTGCTAATCTTCTTATAGTCATTTTCAGTGTGCTTATAGAGTCATTAAGTACAATTCTTAACTCTTCAGTCTTTTACACCTAAACCCACCTTTATACCGCTTGCATTGTTAGCGGCATATATTTGTTTAAGTTCTTTAAGCTGAATTTGTGCTAAATTTGGCAGAATTTAAAACATTTAGCAGAGAAATATCCATTTTAGCAGGCAGTGAAATATATAATATGGTTACATAAATTGGATTTTTACAAATCAAAATTTAAAAACTGTTATAAATTTTGTAAACTTTGTTGCACTCAAAAAAATGTGCACCCATGACCGACCCGAACTGAGAAATGACATTTTTAACCAAAAACCGAACCACACAGGACTGAACTAAAAATGTGAGAACCGATCAGCCCTAGTAATAAGTTATGCTCTTCGTAATATTGAACTATAGAAAACATAATTCAAGGTATGCATTGTCAGGGAGAGGCAAAAAAACTAAAATTTCCAATATGGCAGGGATCAATTCACCTAAACTTCCTGTATCCTTAATCTTGTATGACTTGCAGAATACATAATTTAGTGTGCCTACGATGTGTATAGTAAGTTTGTGAATTTTATGTTTCTATACATGATACCTGAAGTGTTGCTCGTGTGTTATGTATTTTGTGAACTGTATATGGCAGTGACTATACACTCTCTTATACCATCCTAATTTTTCATAGTTAGAACATTCCCCCCTCCGCCCTCATATAATTCCTGCTGTGTGGTGCTCTACTACTATAGGAATGGTGAATACGAGATAGTTTTAAGTGGATCTATCAAGACACTATTGATAGTGAGATTGTTAGGAGGTGTACTGGCCTCTTTTGTTTCATTCAGGAACAACTACAGTCACCAACATGACAAACACAATAGATCACATCAAAAGAACTCACACCTCAAGTGATGCAAGTTACACTTCACAGAAAATATTCAAAAATCCTGATGGACGGACATTGGATAAAAAACCAGTAACAAGGGAAGCCAAACAAGTTTTAACTAACTGTAACAGTGACAAATGTCATCTACATTACTCAAAAAATATATCAGAAGAACAGCACCAAAATATACTCAAAGAATATTGGGAAATGGCTGATATCCATAAACAACTAATGTTTATAGCATCTTGCATGACTACCATAAAACCAAAGTATAGGCAACAGACAACTTCGAAAAAGCTCGTGGCTTCAACAGTGCATACTATTTCATGGTAAACGAGAACAAAATTTGTGTCTGCAAACAGTTCTTCATATCAACTTGGGAATTAACTCTCAAATAGTCCACATGGTTGTGAAGAAGCAGGAAGGTTTGGTAATAGGTATCATTGAACCTGAGAAGTGCGGTAAACAATGACAAACCATGCAACTGTCCCACACAACATGAAAGATGTTCGAGACTACATTGGGTCCATACCAAGAATGGAAAGTCACTATTGTCAATCTAAGTGAATGAGAGAGTACATAGAAGGTGGGAAATCCATAGCCGACCTGCATCGTGATTACTTAACATTGTGTGAAGAGTAGGAATGTCAAACTCGATTCCACGATACTCGTGATTCTTGAAGTATCATATAATCAAGAATCGGAAGACCAAGAATCAAAGCATTAAAACCAGATTCCTACAAATACATAACATATCACTAGACGCACAATTTTGTCATAAATCGTGATAAAACGAAATAACACCGAACTACAAGTTAAAATGTGAAATAACATGAAATACAAGAAATGCGCAAATATTACCAAATGAGCTTACTCCACAAGAAATAAACTCTTCTATATTTTATCACAAATTTACGTAGACACTGTAAAAATCTAGACACGCGAGAGTCTCTGGAATATTGAGAAAATCTAGAGATAAAAACATTCTCGATTTCGTCTTGAGATAATTTTTTAAAAATCGGAAATCATAGTTAAATGCAACAACGCACGTAAATATATTATTTTTTTTCCTGCAAAACTAAATGTAAACAAACAATCCAAAGATTACACAAGCAGTAAAACATGTACTTCCGAGATATGCTACAGAGAGTTTGACAACAAATCGCCTCCAATTGTGCAAAGTGAACACTCACAACTCGAATGTGTGCAGTAATCTATAGCAGCAGCACCACTTGTTTACGAACATTGACGGATGTTCATGAAACGAATGTCATATCTAAATCGACACATTAAACGGACTGTTTTAATCAAATATATAGTCCCATAAACTATGGAAGATGCTACAGCCAATGTAAAATACAGTAAAATATCTATCATTTGGACATTTTATGTTAAGAGAAAAGTGCAAAGGCGAGTGTAAAGTGTGCAAGAAATTAATACAAAAACAGACTTGAACTGGCATGAGAAGACTTTTTTAAAAAATAATTCCGATATTGATATTACGTGGATGATGCTTGTTTAGTTTACGTATGTATCTCATAATTCCTTTGCATTAAAATTGATTAGTCTAAATTATATACATATTCCATTTCCAGAGAAATAGTTTGTGAATTTACCAAAATTATAATATACTGTACTTTAAATTGGAGCCTTTTAAATAATTACTACTTTTAAAAATGTTAGCTATGATTGCTTTTCAATCAGTGCCAGCCTTGCAAACATGTTCATAATTTCATATGTTGGTGAACATTTGTCATGGCAAGTGAGGTTTGGAAATATTTTCGAATAAGCTATGTGGATAATATACATATATGTTTTCACTCAATATTATCTCATATGCCTCTCTTGAATTTCTTATGAATCTGCTCCCACTGTTCAAGTGTTATATTATTTATGTTAGTAATAGGCCTAGTACTAGTGTAGGCCTAGTTTAAATAATTAAATTTCACACCCTCCTTTACGTTAGTTAGTTCTGTAAAGTAATTATTTGTAACTCAAGGAATCGCAAGCTTTGAAATCTAGAATCGAGAGTGGTGTTAGCATTGAGATTGAGAATCGAGGGAAAGTGGAATAGTTACATCCCTAGTGAAAAGTCACATAAACTACATGTAAATTACATGAGATGTATGCAACCATTTTTATAGAAGATTACATCTCTTTCCACGTACCAAAGAAAGACCTTTGTGACTTCTGTGAGGGCTTCAGCAACGGCAAAGAGGAGGACACTGTCACACTTCAAGAGCGATAACAGACATATAGAAGAAAAGGAACTTTGCAGGCTCGGTGATAAAATGTGTTCAGACAAAGTGGTAACAGTATTTGACTTGCAAGCTACACTTCCATGTTGACAAGGTGAGTCCTCATCCTTCTACTATGTATCAAAATTGAATGTGTATAATTTTACTATGTATGAGTTGCAGTCCATTCAAGCAATCTGTTTCATATGGCATGAAGGTTTAGCAAACAGAGGAGCTAATGAAATAGGTGCGTGTTAATGACATTATTTAGAAAATCTAAAAATTAAAGCTACTACCAAACTGAATGTTGTATTTTACAGTGATAATTAGTGGGCCAAAACAAAAATTGATTAATTTTTGCTTTGTACGTGCCTGTTGTGTCAGCGCTAGAAAACATTAACTCAATCACACACAAGTTTTTCATAGCAGAGCATACCCAAAATGAAGGTGATGCTGTTCATTCTGTAGTTGAGCTTGCAGCAAAACATTTCAAAAGAAATTCTCCTATTTATGTACCTGATAATTATGTGACCATCATGAAACAGGCAAAGAAGCATGGGAAAATCTTTGACGTCCACGAGATGTGCTACACTGACTTTTTTGACATGAAGCTTCTGGCTGAAAGACGTTTTCAGGAATGAAGATGGGGATTGTGTACATATTTCTGGGTTAGTGTTTGCAAGACCACAAAAGATAACTACAGGCAGTTTGACTATACAACTTCTTACACGCAAGAAAACTTTCAAACTGTCAAAGTTCTGCAAAATAAATGACAATCTACAGCTTTCAAAAAGGTGTCGTTAAAAAGAGAGTACAAACAAAAAGTGGACACTGCAGCAAATAAAAAAAAGAGCTTGCTATCTTTATTCAATAAAAAATTACGTGTGTGTGTAATGCCCCAGTATTACAAAGATTTTGTTATCAGAATCTGTAAGTTTTTATTTAATGAAAACAATTTTTGTGCAGCATCCATGATTGTATTATCATGACTTATTTTTGTTAATCATTTCGACATTTTTTTAACTGGCAATTAGGACACTCTTCTTTATGTTTAATGTGCACTAATTTGTTGTAATGTTGGGGAAATGTTTAATGTGCACTAATTTGTTGTAATGTTGGGAAAATGTTTAATGTGCACTAATTTGTTGTAATGTTGGGAAAATGTTTTCTTAGGCACTGTTTTTCCTCTCATCTCTTAGTTTACTTCATTCTTAAAAACAATATTTTTTGTTAAAATATACTACACTTGCAGCATTTACATTTTATTTATTATAATTATGATCATTCTAGTTAAAATATATTGCATTTGTTGATAAATATACTTAAATAAACATCAAGTTTTGGCCACTACTTCATCAAATGTAATTTGACCTAACTCAAACAAAATTAATATATATATTTTGTACAAGAGTGCTATATCTCACATTTTGCAAAATTTTCACAACACGCAAAACCAATTAAATTGTGAACTACACCAGTATACTGTAGAACTATACCTAAAGGTATTACAAACAAAGATTCAACATAATCTGTCAATTTGTTTTCATGTAATTGAATTTGTAATGGCAAGAAAAGCTTTAGATGCTTTTCCTGAAAAAAATTCATATTTTTTAGTTATAACTGTCTCATTCCAGATGAAAATATTTACTAATTAAGTACGGTGTGGACCAACTACAGTACAATCTCCATACAAAGTACACAAAGGGTTATACTAAAAAGTACTTTATACTGAATAAGTATTTAATGATACTGTATCTGCCAGGAATTTGAAAACTTTACTTCAAATGTGAAGTTCTTTAAAATTAAGTTATTCACCACAATGCATACCAGTAAAAACTTGTGCCAATACTGCTTGAAAATAGACTGTTGTCATACTATGTATATTAATATTTAATACCTTCCTTTACTGTACACAAAACCCCTAAACACAGTTTTCAAATAGTTCTATTCAACCGTCATCTTCTAATGCTGGATGAATGGAATGTACAGTAACTGGTACCAATAACTTTTCGTCAATTTACTTGCAGTGTTCAGAGTATTCTGACCATTCCCAAGCCAAGCGCTGATCCACATGCAAGACCGATACCCAGGAATGCTGCCATAATGGACGATGCTGTTTCTTGCTCCGTGTTGTCAACCACCCTGGAAAATAGCAACACCTTATTACATTGAAAAATGTACAGACCAGTCTGTAAGTAAAGTATGTGATACTTAGACACACATGTTTTTGGTGAAAATGTTTTCTTGATTACATAAATTCTGATTAAATGATTTCAGTATAGTTTTTACCACTTTTTTTTTATTTAGTCAAAAATGTTGTTGATTTGTAAAAAGTGCTCTAGTATTAAAAAAAAATATATACATGTATATTTAGTCATACCTGTTTACAATGGGAAAAAAAATATGGCAAATTTAGTTTTTTTTTTTTTTTTTTTTTACTTGATTTCGGTACATTTTTCGTCATTTTTGTAAGTGATTTCAACACTTTTTGTTATTTTTTTTAAAACAAAAGTTGCATGTTCGAAATTAGTTTAAAAAAAGTTTTGTGGGAGACATTGATATTCAAAAGACTAAAAATAACATAGTATCACTTCATGTAGGTATTTATAGCTAGCTTTTAGACCAATAATAAGTATCGTAATTTTCGTGCTTGAAAATTTGCCTGCAACTACACTGTTCAGTTGTAATAAGTGAAAATAAACATTCACATATTTTTAACAAACATAAGTCAGGGTAATTCAGCTTTAAGTAAATGCCAGCGCAGTCATCAATTTCATATTTCCTGCTGTCTGTCATTCAATTTTTATAATCAGGTGGTAAAAAAATTAATCTAGCATTATTTTTCATACTATATTTAAGTGAATGTGGAGGGGACACCAACATATATGCTTACTGCTATTTTTTTCTTTTTAATTTTATACCCAAATATATATTTTCAAATAAAACGCATGGTTGTGTCAAAATAATAGCATATGTGTCAGCAATTAATTCCTTTCCTTCAGCAGGTTTTAACCATTTTTCAGACAAAAATATTTGTTAAAAAAATTACATTCCAGGACTGAAATTAATTATGTTATTAACTATTGCACACATTTATTTTCAGTAGCCATTTAATTTGTCAGGTCTATAAAAGTGAAAATATAAACAAAATGAATTCTTGTTGACAAAACAAATTCTTTTTAAACGTTTCCATTTTTCGACACTGAAACAAGATCGGTAAGTGAAATTTGACGTTCACACTAGACATCGATGCACCCTGAACTTGTTTCGCTTCCAATGCTTAAGCTTAATTTTTGTTATGAACAGCACTGCCCTCAATGTGCTTTAGAAAATATCCTTTCTAGCCCATTCTATTTGTACATTACAACATTGATATATAAGTATTTTATTGACTTTGTCAAATACATACAACCCCTTGTGAGAAAATCCTTTATTACGGTCAAATACTGCCACAACCATTATTACTACACATGTCCGGCATCTTTGTTTAGCGTCACGTTGTTACTGTTTATCGGGCTACATGAAAATATATATTACATGTGTCACGGTATATCTCGGAAAAAAAAAAAAAAATATATATATATATATATAAACAGGTGTCTGTCTCTAGTAATACTGTGTTAAAAGTGTTCCTGTTATTTAGTATTGTTCTTTTGGAACTTGCCAGTCCACTCTCCTGCTTTCGGTTTACATAACAAAATGGCCATCATACATGACTAATGTTTTAGTACTGAAAATATTTATATTAAAATATAAGTTGTAGAACATTTCGTGCACTAAAAGACTGAAGCGTGCCCAGGGGGGTAGGTAGTGAATTGCAAATAGAAATTATTTAGTGGGACTACACACATCAAAAAATGATGTAAGACGTTTGGGGTTCAAAGCTGTGGTGACATTTGTCACGCAACGTTTAAATGATGAAGTGGACGTCAGTTTTAATTCATGATGCCAGAATAAAAATTTGCATTAGGCGCCAACTGGTATACAGCTAGTATAAAGGATAGGTCTGGTGGCCGGTCTGAGGGGCTCAATATCTAAAACAACCATCACGACCCTTCGAGCTGGCTGACCCTTGATAACACCTGTAGGTCTGTTGATTTTATGCTGGTGTGGTCCTGGCTGCAGACCCTTACCCTTGTGTGGCGAGGGCTGGTGGTCGCCTTGGTTGCTCGTGGATGGTGAAGTAGTCTTGACTTGTGGGTTACTGCTGGGTGCTGCGTGGTTGCTGGTCTGGGAACCACCAAACCAGCAGTTTGCAATTCCTAAGGGAGGCTCTTCTCCTCCCAAGAATGCCTTAACCACTGGGTGAGAGAGTCCTGGTAGCTTAATTAATGGTGGAAATAGGGGGACTGGTAAAGCAGAAGGGTGAGTCCTCTCTGCGGTGTGGACAGTTTTGAACTCAGTCCTGCTCAGTTGAACTACTGCTGAGGGCAGTAGGAGACAGGGTTTTGCAAGTATACTACCTTCAGAGGTGCATGCAGCTCTTTTCAACCTTCTCCGCACGCCTTCCTTCCGAGAGTACAGCATAAGGGATGAGGAATTAATACAGCCTCGCCAAACTCATGCCAGTAACAACTTACGTCCCTAATGTGTACTTCTGATTATTTACAGTCTCCCAAGCAAGAATGGTTACCTTTTGCTCCTTTCACCCAGCCTTAAGAGAGCGGTGGACAAAGTGTTTGGCAGTGTTCGAGCAGTTACCCAGGTGTGGTATCCACAGGGGGTCAATCAGTCCAAGTTAATTCCAGCTCCTTTCCGGCCCCATAAGAAGTGGTGGCAGAGTATGGAATCACCTAGCTCGCTCGATTCACATGATGGAGGAGTTTCTAGAGGTATATGCACTACCAAATTCTACTAGACTTGGCAAAGCTTGGGTGGCCAATTACAGGGTGTGTATTTAGCTTTGTGCTTGATGGCTTGCCGGTTTTACTTTGACGAGTGTGTTTACGTAGGAACAACATAGTACTTCAAGAAATTAGTATGCAGAGAATATGACATTAGTTAAAGTATTCAACAACTCTAGCCTATCACTGGTGCATTACTGTCTGGTTGACAAAGTAGTTGTCTTGAAGGGACTTCGTAGTGACCATTACCAGGTTCTGGGGCTGATACCAGGGGGTGGTAAAGAATGGAACAAAGTCTTCAAGAGCCGCTGGAGTGTCCAGTCTCCCAGAAGCTGTTGGATCTGTGGCTGCAGAAGCGGTGCTTCTGGTTGGTGGTTGTCTTTGACTGGTAGAGATCCCGGCCACAGAAGAGGCAGGAAATCTGTAGATGTATCAGCGAGCACGCCCTCCGATGGCTACTTCTGGCCCTATACAAATGCTGTGGAGGAGCAGAGACTGATAATTGCTTGTCGCATCAACCCTTTTATACTAATCTCGTACAGGAGCTCTGAGGCCAGGGATGTGGGGACAGATATCCTTAATCACAGCAGCCCAAAATTCTGAAGTGCTGATGCTATGTTATCGTTCCTTATTTCGGCTGTGGGGACCTAGGCTGGAGGAACAGTGGCTCAGTCAGGCAGTACAATCTTCATCAGGGGGTGTAGAAGTGACTTCTTGAAGATTCTGGGTGAACAGTACAACCTAGCATCACGTGTTTGTAGTCGCTTCTGACATTGTGCCGTCATACCGTGTTCTCTTGTCTTTCTCTTTCTTGTGTATGCTTTTCTCCCCCTCTCTCATAGCTGGCTTCGGAGCGGCAGGTGGCGATGACAGCTGTCTTGTATAGAGTTCCTTAATCCCATTCATTGGAAGGAGCAAAGGAATAATACGGAATTAGGTCACAAACGTGAAACTAATTTTTGTTACCAATGTCACAAAATGCAGCGGAGTCTTCTTTTTAAAGTGCCAGCTCACGTTGGTTACGTTATATACAATAGATTTAACAGTTTCCTGTAAAATGCTAGTACAGGTGGGCACAGAGCATTTTTGACACTTGTGCATACAAATGCCCCACTCATAAAGGATGTGGGGTACAAGCTAACTAGAAATTTGTTTTCCGTGGCTCTGAGGGAGAACTGAAAATTTTAATGCCTTCACCTGGAGCCTGTTTAAATATCTTACTGCAAATAAAATTTATGTGTTGGCATTTGTTTAGGGATGGTGGCCAACTATAAGCCTTCCGTAAACTTATGGGGTCTTAACTAATAGTTCGAAATATCTAAAAAAGCAAGCACTAAAAATAATAAAACATGTAACTAACCTAAACAATTATGTACAATGTCCACCCACACTGCTGCGCAGCGCTCCTGCACGCTCTATGGGCAACTTTGCCCCATCAACGATAATAGAGAGCTCGGGGAAAGTCACAACAGTGGCGTACTAACTTCACATACTGCTAGAGTTGATTCCATGAGCCTGGACAACCATGGTCCCAACTATAATTAGAAGAATAATTATAAAATTTGTACTGCCCGCCCGTATTTCGACATGTGGTCGCCACCCCCTCAACCCAAGATTGTTTTACCCACTGAACTACGGACCCGCCAATTTATATAAAGAAGTTGGAAAGATACCCACAAGATCGCAGCATCCCTGCGCCCAGTGACGTCAGAGATGCCGAGTCTTGGGCCGAGGAGGTAAAATTGTTGTCAGCCTCAATCACAGATGATAAGAAAATATACTATGCCGTCCGCTACGAGAGATAAACAACCCCCCGCACCCTTTGGACAGCCACTTGTTGACTGCACTGGTAAGTAAGCTCTCCTGGGGTCTCCTCTCCTCAACAGCTTGGTTTGGTAATTCCCAGGTTTGCCTTCACCTGGTTTTAACGTAACTGATGAGGGAAAGATTAGAAACTTTAAGCAGTGTGTACTAATTGTTTTCCCCAGATTTTCTATTTGCATAAAATAAATACACTTTCTACCATAATTACTTGCGTAGTTAATTATTTCATTGTTCCATGTTCACGTGATATTAAGGGTTTACTTGTGGCATAATTTAGCTCAAAACTAAGTTTAAAATCTACTCTGTTGGACAGGTGTGAGTGTACCCAGTTTCCCAGAAATCGCATGCCTTCAATGGACTCACGTCACCTCCGCTGTGGTAAATCCGGTAACGCCTCCGAGTGACTGAAAAGACACTCAAACAGTAGTACACAAGCCGATGGCTGGCGAGGGCATGACCAGTGTCACAATTAACAAGCCTAGACTAATTATACTTACTTGTGTGTGAATTGTAATTAGTTAAATTAAATAAATTCAGATAACCAGGAAAGGCGGAGGCCTTCCTAGTAGACTATGACGCAAAGTTCAGCGTGCATTACAATGCGAAGTGGAAAGACCAGCTACTCCTATGATTGAGCCCCTTAAAGAGAGCACTCCCAGACGACTGCACCCGAGACTACTCCACCTATACCGAGGCTGATTTCCTGGCTGTACTAGTCTCGCATGAATCAGAGCTGGACTCCTAGTTAGGGATTCGCAGGCCATAGCCAAGTTATGAGACTATCAGTTATCTATGTGCACCCCCGTGGTACCCAGTCAGAAAACTACCTGCTCCAATCCAGACCGTAAGGAAGCTTAGTAAACACGACATGTACCGTGCACACCGCCGGTGGTAATCCCACCACCCATTCCAAGGTGTAGGGTCGTGATTCCACTCCCTAGTTACGTCCTTGGGCGACGACCCACCAGGCCCTCCCCTCTCGGGAGAAGGCAGTTGCAAGTTACTGCAGAGTAAAGCCAGTAACGATCACCGTATCCCCATTTCATACTCACCTCGATATGTCATTTTTAATTACTGCACTTATTTTCTTCCTTTTTTTTATTAACTCACCCCTGGACAACTGGCATCCAGATTTTTTGCAACCATCACGGTGAACAAGATCGTAATCTCTGGGAGAGAGATGTATTTTGAAGTTCACCCTGGGGTTCGATTCCCCTCTACTCCCCTCACACCCTTCCGATAGGTGGTTCCCTACCGTGAACCCCAACGTGGGCAGACCTCGACCTGCCAGGCATTACAGTTACAAAGTATCACCGCCGAAGGGGCCACCACATTCACCAGAAGGGAATCGGCGCTTGCAATACGAACAGAATCCGGGTGCCCAAGGCATTCCCTAGTCAGCCCCTGTCCCGCAACAGACGCTCAGAGTAGGGTATCAATTGATTGAAACATTGACTGTAGTAGCTGACGAGAGAGGGAGCACGTCAATTCATGTCCAATGTGGGGCGTTTAGCTCCAAGTAGCTCAGACTTGGAAGCTAGGACATTCTCAGTCCCCCACCCCCCAACAAGGACTTTGGGGAGTTGAGATAAACATACTCTGGCGCTGAACAACGATTCCCTCATTTATAGCTCAGCAGATAGCCTACATGGTCCCCCCCCCCCCCAGGCCAAAACAGGAGAGGCTAGGGTCGTGGATACCCGAGTCGAATCCTGCCCCATACCGTCATGGCCACGAAAGGGCATACAGACAGCGGTTCGAAGTATCACTCGCATCCTTCGCCCAAAGCTAAAAAACTCCTGCTAAACCTGAGGCCACAGACCGTCGAGGAACTGGCAGGAAGGGCGACGGAAACTGAAATAAATAGCCGCCCCCTCCCTGGGAAGACACCACTGGCGCGTGCCACCAAGGACGTGAGCTCAGCCCCCCCCCCCCCCCCCAGACCGTCCAAAGAGCGGAACATGACCTTTTCTCCACCCGCTGCCCCCGCGCCATGATGCTGGTATTGTCCAGGCCGGCATTTTAACCGGGAGTGCCCCATGTGGCAAAACACGGAGACGAGGATCCACTCGTTCTTGCCTGCAGAACGCACAGACCCGTAATCACAAACTCCATTTCGCAGCCAGATGAAATAGGTCAGAGGAAATTGCAAACCATGGCTACCATCCGATCCCTCAACATCCGCCAAATCAGGATGAGACCCAGTCCGCATCAGGACCTGAACTCTGGACTTTGCGAGTGAAGACCGCAAAGGGAAAGTTTCCCTGACCGAATCCCAAGAGGGAACCAAACCTCGACTCCCCAAGAGGCAGGTGAGATATGTACTCCATGCCTTGCTCAGTGAAACCGATATGTCAGACTTGGGAAGGGCCGACTCCCCCCGCCCTTCCCAAAGTCATACCACACAGAATTGAGATGGACCGCCCACGAAGGAGTATCTAAGTGCATATTACCTTCCACCCCCAGTTCTTACTTAACTTAACTCACTTAGATCCTGTGCAGTGAAACAAAGTTCAATAACTGAAGGATCATGGTGTAGTCCTGCAGAGAGGAGATAGGACCCTCCCACCCCCTTAGACGGCAGATGAGAGAAAGCGTGATAGCGGAGGTTGAGCTTCCAGCAACCCCTAAAGACGTGACCGTACTGCTACAGACTCCCCTCGTACAAACCCCTTGCCAAACTCCTCGCTGTAGAGCACTAGGGAAACCATAGCGTCGCACCAGCCTAGTGGTGAATGCACACACTCAGCCTTCATTCCCACGTCGGAAAAAGCACTGCTCCCTGCGATTGAACTGGACAAGGCCAGCTATCCACTGCCCCCAGACTCAGTCCCGGCTACTCCCCCTCACCATCGAGAGTGTAGAAACCCATGAGGATCGGGACATGAGGTCATGCACCCTGCTACCTCTCCCATCCTTTCTAATCCCAGGCAAGAATGAAGATGACTGACGAGATATTGGAAAGAGCCAAAGGTACAGCATAGGAGTAGCGGAGCTGTCAGTCAACTAGGCGACTGACTCCACTAACACAGCTGGACAGACGAGAAAGGACATCAAAAGTGATGCACACACAGTCGATAAAGTGGAATCGGTTGTCCGGATGCCTGACAGCGTCGATGCTGCTGCAGCCCCTCAGACACCTGGAGCGAATGAAGATTGAACGAACTGCACACCTCTCACCCATTCCAGAACGAGTCTGTTTGCATCACTGAGGCCCACAACTTCAATAACCTAGGACAATGCCCAGGATGCTGTCCAGACCGACAATCCTGCGTGCAAGACACATGATGCACATTCCAGATGCTACAGGAAAACTCCATGGAGGGCGCCCACCATACCTACTGCACCACCACAAAAAAGAGGGCGACCGCCAAAAGAATGCAAATTCAAACACCAGCAACCTACCACTGCAGCAAACGAGTGAGTACTTAGCATACGCAAATTTGAACTTTCACACCCCAGCATACAACATTAGTAGCTAAACTAGTAGCAAGTGCTAGGATAGTCATCCAAGTGAAACTACGAGAATGTAAGAACTCGTGGTAAGTAATTAAGTAGGGAAGGTTAGGTGTTACTCAGCAACTCAAAATCATAACCTAGTACTCAGGCTGTGGAAAGTGACTCAGGTTCCTTCGGGAGAGAATATGTAAAACAGCAAATGCTTCAAAACAAATATAACTAGAGGTCAAGCTTTGAAAAAGGGTAGTAATTTAAAATTACATTGCCAGGAACTGAGGTTACACTGAGACATGCCAATTTTCTAAACAATTGACACATGCCGCTTAACCAGATACAATAAACGATTACGACTCATCTCGCTGCAACCCTAATGTACATTACACTCATGAGATTTAAACCCCGTGCCATTTCATACACGGAATTACCGGTCTACCACAATCCTGGAGGGCGGTTGGACATGTGGATACATGGGGTTGCAAAAGACAGCAGCGCATCACCCACCCCCCTCCGCAGTGCAGAAAGCCTACAAGCCATCAGCCGCATCGAGCCATGCACGAGCACCACCAAGGATACGTGAAGGCCAAGGGATGACCACAGGGTGCTAATCCCACTCCGGCTTCGTCCTGAGGGATGTCACATTCCCTCCTCCACGGCCTCCGTGACACGCCTTACCACGCTACATAAGGTGGTGCGCAGCCGCTCTCGCCAGTTGTTCCTAAAGTCTTCCCCTAGCAGAGCACCTGGGTGCTGGAGTCTAGACTACAGCGAGCCTTTCAACAGCCCTTCCAGAGGCTGTCACCAACAACTTAACAGTCTTCAGCAGCCACCAGAGGCTGCCACCATTGATATTGCCTTACAGCTCTGCAGCCCCGTTACCGGACGCTCCAGATACGCCAATAGCTACCAGAAGCTTTCCGTACATAATACATTCCACATGTAATTCTTTCTTTGTCTCCTACAGACACCCCCCATATAGAGTAAGAATTGTATTTAAGTAATCACTCTGCATATCTACCCCCGCACCTAGTATAACTCTACAGCTCGAGAACAAGGCCATTCCATCTTCACCAAAGGGGAACTTGAGCTCCGACGAAGAAGTGCCTATCGACACCATTAGACCACTGAACAAAGTACTCATCAACAGCTCGTAACCCATCAGGGCCATTGAGGATGAGAGACCTGCTCTGTCTCCAGCTTAATCAGCCACCGATAAAGAAGGCACCGAGACCATAGATGCCTCAGACATCCCAACACATGGTGCAACTGCCGCAGTTGAGGTTAAGGTCCCTCTCCCTCACACTTCCTCGCCACAGGACCTGGACGTCGAGACCGTCGACGCCTCCAACTACCCACAGCCCTACGACGAGACGCATCACCCGCAGTTGAGGATGAGCTGGGGGTCCCGCAGCTCCCTCATGCGACCACCGAAAGCAACGAGAACGTCGATGCCTCCCCCTACACAACACCTGGTGTAAACACCTGCAGCCGAGGTCGAGACTTCTCTCCCTTGCGCTGCCTTGCCCGAGGACATGGACGTCGAAACCGTCAATGCCTCCAACTACCCAGCCCCACGGCGAGATGCACCACCCATAGCTAAGGTTGAACGCAGTGATCTGCAGCTTCCTGGTGCTACCATTACAGGTGTCAAGACCGTTGAAGCCTCCCACTACCCCTCAGCTGGAGCAACGCCCACAGTGGAGATCGAGATCCCTCTCCCTCCCGCTGCCTTGTCACGCACCTCGACATTGATAACATTGATTCCTCCAACTACCCTTCCCCACAATGGGATGCTCATGTCTGCAACGTGGAGAGCAGTCTCCCACCGCAACTCCCTTGCGCTACAACAGCAGGGAAACGTCCTATCTTACATGTAGGATCCCGTGCAGTCAGGGTGGAGGACCTGGGATCACTCCCCCGCACTGCCACTACGTCTCTAGTAGCTGTGCCCTCGCACTCTGTTCCGGCTGAAGCAGACGCCACGAGCCGAGCCCCGATGTCTGATGCCACCTCGTGCCACCAAGGCCGACTATATGCCTGGCTAGTATCGCGAGTCATAGTGACGACCCACGTCAAGAGACATGTGGCCGTACCCACTGCACACCAAGCTATGCTCAACAGGAAGGCCAGCTAAACCCACGCCCAAGGAAAACAAGTAAATGAAAGTGCGATGAACACAGTGTACATAAACCACTATGTAACACAGAACAGGAATCGTTACAGACCTGCAAAGTGTTATTTTAAACTAGCCGCCAGTCAAAGACAGTGAAACTGAGGAACATTCGCGAATTAGGCTAGATTTAAATTAAGTGTATTACAACTGTGATGCCCAAGCGGTCTAGAGCTGAGCACAAACACTCAATAAGAATTAAACTAAGTCCATTTAACACTTTTAATTAAATCAAACACTGAAACGGTTGTACTTTCAATTATACATCTCCTTACTTGGTGATGTGGCGGAAGACGACATGGGAATTGCTAATATAAAACAAACTAAAAACGCTAAGAGAAGCAACTTCATTCTATAGCTACGGTGATGAAGGAGAGTGGAGTCTCAGCGCAGCTAAGGCGAGTCGTCCCAGGCGGTGATGTGCTGTCTCTGGCGTCCTCTGCTGAAGTCTCTCGTCCTCAGACTGTGCATGGCATAATAAAGCCTCATAAATGTAGTGGGGAGAAGTCTCCCTCCACCAATAAGTCGCACATGAGCAGTCTCTCACCAATGAGAAGTCAGGGCAAGAAGAGTCCCCAACCAATGAGAGAGCAAGGTTAGGGCATAAACCAATCAACCAATGAACTGGAACTTTGCACACGGCCCCAAAGAGTGGTATTGAAATCATGTGATGGGAAATAGTGAGGGAAAATAGCGCGTGATTCCAGTAGTCATGGGACTAAAATATCATGAAAAACTGGATGTATTTCCCGCCGAAAGTGGTTAGCAATTGCATTCACGTGGTGCTGAAATCACCGCAAGCAGTATTAGAGCGGACACAGCGTCCTGTCGCAAGCACAGTAGAACCTGATAAGTTGCAAAAATACTTCATTAAAATGTTCTCTCTCTGAACTGGAAAATTAGCAGAGTGCCCGCAACACTACATCACTCCCTCTTTTAGAAAAGTTAGGTTCGGGCTGAGCCAATTAGATAGATATGTGGCTCAAGCTATATGTGAGTTGGTCTTGAATCAAAGTGAAGCTGGTTGAAGTATAGAGTCTGGGAGTGCAACATCTCTATCAGAAACAACAGGATGTGGACTCACCATAGCAACGGAAATTTGGGTTTCCGGTCGACCAACTAACAGCCATCGGTGTAGCAGCGATGGTGACATGGGAGTTTTCTTTCTTGAAGCTTTATGAAATTGCTTCCATACTCGCGGTCAAATGATTCATAAAAGTTATTAAAAGGTGATGAGTTAATTACTATTCCATCAACTAATTTTAAAATTAACTGAACTCAAAATGGGGAGTACCATGTCACCTTCCTCATTATTTAAGTTCGCCTTTGCAATTTTCCAAAGTGCAGCTGAAACAAATCTCATACACAATATACATATTGGATAACATTTAACACCAACACTTATTACAAATATTTGGTACAGCTCTGTCTTGCGTACCAAGACTATTACTTTTCGTTTAATAGTTCAGTCATAAATTTATTATTGTGAAATATATACGTTCATAACACAATGTATCTTGTGTTCATTGATTATACTTAAAATGTCTCTTGTTTTCATTCATTAAGCTTACAATAGTTAAAAATGTTTTCATACTTGAGTTAAGTTATCTTGATTTTAGAAGAAGAAAAGAAATATCAATAATTATATTACAATAAAACAATTCAATAAACACATTGGGAGATTTTATGTTTGTTGCTCTCTGGAATATCGGATCCCTAGAGTAATATTACTTTCTGTAGCATTAAATTTTCAAAATTACGCGCACTGTTCTCTGCTTTTCACTGACTCTACTTTAATTTTGCATCTAGGCATCAACATTTAATCACTTTGACATATCATGGAATTCTTAAAGCAAGTAGTGGCTGTCATCCTCTACGTCGGCTGCGGGGCTGGAACTGTGCTCGAAACAGCACACATCTCCATGGCATCTGCTTGATCCTTGGGAAGTTGGGCGAGCTCTATGATCTCAGCTACCTTCGGACGTGGGAGGCAGGTGCATGAACACCTGGTCAGTGTCTCACACAGGTGCCGTTTCAGGAACCAGATGACGAGTACCAGACATCTCATCATAACGAACCCCACCAAGTAGTGACTGTGGCTTTTGATGTGTTTCTATGTTTTAAATCATGAATATCCGACATGAAATGATTCAACTCTACATCTTCTTCTGTATTTAGCTCTGACAGACTAATATTGAAGTCAGTTTTCATGGATGCAACAAACACTTGTTCACTATTTGATATTAAGGACTGAACTGAAGAGAACTTGATGCCATTTACTTTGTATTTGATGTGTGTTACTTTGTTACTGTGTAGTGACAACTGAATTCTCTCATTAATAATCAGACAACTGCTTACCAGACACATGACTCCTGTGCCAAGATCCACTCCTCCACCATGATTGCTTCACTCTTTTCATAAGGACACATTTTAGTAACGTTCATCTTTCCTGGTACTGAATAAATCCAACTGTCACCATCTACTAATCTAATAAACACTGGTACGAACGAATTACCTAGAACTTCTCTTTTACACATTTTATAATCGTAACCAGGTTGTGACAATATTACATTCACTAGACAATTCGGAACCTTTATGGAAAACGTCGGGACGTTAGCTGGACAAACTGTATTATTCCCACCTTTACATTGACTCATGTCTGCTTCAGACATTAATATATAAAACTGCCTGTTCTCTGACAGCACGATATAAGGTGCATCTGGCACTATCTGAACATATCTCTCTAAAATTATCTGAAATACGGGAAAAGGATGAGCTCTATAAATAGTGAAATACCTATTCGCGGATCACAAAGGAAACTCAATTATAAACTGTATACTATCAATTGTAGCAAGTGTATGTACCGTCGTTACTTCATAGTAATTGTAAACTTGATCTAAATAAGTTCCTGCTATCAAAGTCTTGTCCGCAGGTAATTTAAAAGCATTATCTCAAATAATTACTGACAAATTTCCTGGAGTCAATAACGAAGTGAGTAACCTACCAGTCGCTATGATATCCAATGCCACTTTTATTTTTGTTACCTCTTGTTTATAAGACTGAAGAGTTAATTCTAATTCTCTCAGCAAACTACTGTATTTAAGTGATTCCCCATCATTGCTAATTGTTATTCTGTGATTTCTTTCAATTATTTAGGTTGCCAAAGTATTCCAAGCAGTTCAAAGTTTTTATTACTTTCACTAACTCTTTTGCTAAAATGCCTACGTCCTTTGAGTTTTTCTCTACTCTGGCATTCATCCCTTTCACGAAAGTTAATTGTTTCTCTACTATATGAATCAATTTTTCTTCTCTCTTCCCCAACTCACTAGTAACCTGGTGAATACGAACATAATCATCATTTGTAAGCGTACCAAATAAAAATTTCAGAATACTACCACCTGCATCTATCAAACATTTCTTTTCGCGAGACAATTTCCTGGGTAGTATCGAAGTACTTCTTCCTCTAATTCTGCAATTAGTCTATCAAGAAGATCTATCTCTGAACGTGGTCTTTCAATCTCTTGGTTTCCAGAAAACTTCATCCCTTTAATTATGTTCAGTTGGTTCCTAAAATCCTGATTAATACTCGTCGCAAATTTTCTTACGGTATGTTGAGCACTATTGTCCATCTGTCTTCTGTTAATACGATGCCCATTTCTTGGGCCAGAATCAGGCCAGCGCCTATGGTGTGATCTGCAATGCAAACCAATATACCTATTATTTTGTTTTTTCGCACTGAACTCATAATTATCATTAAATTCTAGGTTGCATTATACTCCAAGGCCACGCATCACTTATTTCTGCTTCCTCCTCTTCCACTGAGGGGTTTCTTACATATGAACGCATATTATACTTGACACTAGGTTCACCTATTTTCTCACGAATTTTCCCTTTTAAATAACCCGACAGATCCCAAACGTAGTCAGTTTCTACATTATCAAAACACTCACTATCATCTAGGGTGCTAGCGTCCCTAGGGCATTCAAAACATATTTCATTTACTTCACCAATTTCTGCGAACTCTGTTATATCTGCTAAGATTGGGCGTGACTTTGAACCTATATTTTCTTCACTTAATTCTTTATCACTTTCACTATCGCAAAATTTTTCAATTGTTTCTACTTCATCAATAATCTGCAGGGCTTTTTCCCTACATGTTGTGTCTCTGCCTAGACACGATAGACAAGAGCTCCTTGGATCTGTACAATTTTTAAACAATTTTAATCAATCACTGTGCACAATAACTTTTCTCTTGTTTAATGATACTTCAAATGTGACTGAGCTCAGTTTTATCAAGATTTTATGAGGTCCACACCAAAACTTATGAAACTTAGATACTCTGCCTTTCTTAACACTTGGCGTGTATAGATACACGTAATCACCTACCTCAATATATGGTGATTTTGATTTATTATCATAATACTCCGTTTGTTTCTCAGAAGCAATTTTTATTCCTTTCGCTAGCAACTTCATGTGATTCTTTTAACTTACTCAAAATATCAACGTGTTCCATGGCTGTCATACCTCCCTCTAACACATTGGGCTGACTACTCAATTTACCTAAATGGGGTAGCCTAACTTCTTTCCCATACAACAAATAATGTGGGCTATAACCCACCACTGAGTTGTGGAACTATCCTATATGCGTGCACTGCATATGGCAAATATTCTTCCCAATTACTACCGTATTCATCTACGTAATGAGATATCATGTCCGCTAGGGTTCAATGAAGTCTCTCAACACGTCCGTTACATTGTGGTCTGAAAGGGGTCGTCTGTAACTTCTTAATTTTTAACACTTTGCACGTCTCTAACATCGACCTAGACACAAAATTTCTCCCTTCATCTGTCAACAGGCTTTGAGGACAACCATGCCTTAAAATAATCTGCTGTACAAAATATTTTGCTACTGTCTCTGCAGTTTGATCGGGAATTGGTATTGCTTCACAGTACCTTGTGAAATTATCAATAAATGTCAACACATATTTATTCCATTTCTCACTCATCGGTAAGGGACCTAAAATATCTAGAGATACCAACTGAAATGGGGAATTTACTTGCTGTAAAGAACCTAATGGTGCTTTCGTCATCTTTAATTACTTTTTCTCCTAAGACAATCATCGCACCTCATAATATATTCATCTACATCTTTATTCAATGCTGGCCACCAGTAAAAAGATTTGAGGAGGTTTTGAATTCTCTTCATGCCTTGGTGAGCAGAAAATGGAGTGATATGGTGATGACTAACTACTCTGGTCACGAGCGACTTTGGAACAACTACTAAAATTTTGTCCTCTTCTCTTTTGTATAAGATGCCTTCCCTATCAATAAATAAATTTAACCTTATCTGCCTTATTAATTATACTTAGACATGTTCCGTCTTCCCTCTGTTCTTTCTTAATTATTTCTCTAGTTAAATCTTCTGAATTTATCGCATTTACCATTCGCGACAACAATCTGCATTCACGTGTTTCTTGCCCGGTTTATGGACTACTTTAAAATCAAACTCTGCTAAACGAAGTGCCCATCGAGTGAGTCTCGAACTAGGGTCTTTCAAATTCAATAACCATCTCAATGCAGCATGATCAATAATAATGGTAAATCTACATCCGTACAAATATGCTCTGAACTATTTTGTGGCAAAAACTAAAGCGCACAATTCTTTTTCTGTTGTACTATAATTCCTTTCTGCTGATTTTAATTGTCTACTGGCATAGGCGATCGGTTTCTCGTGCCCGTTCCTCATATGAGGACAGCGCCTATAGCATAATTACTAGCATCTGTACTCACAATAAATGGTAGTGAAAAATCTAGATGTACAAGAATCGGATATGAAATTAATTTTTCTCTTAACATTTTAAAAGCTTCCTCTTGTTCTGCTCCCCAAATGAATGGTTCATCTTTCTTAGTTAACTTTATTAATGGTCTTGCAATGTCTGTGAAATTCAGTACAAATTTCCTATAATACTGAAATAAACCTACCACAGAGCGAACTTCTGTGACATTTTTAGGTCTGGGGAGTTCTTTAATTGGTTGTAGATTTTTCTGATTTGGTTCAACGCCCTTTGAACTTACAACATGCCCTAAGTATTCTACACTATCTTGTACAAATGAACACTTACTAGCCTGGATTCGCAAATTAGCCTTCTCTAGTCTTTCCAAAACTTTGCTCATGTGCTCGGCATGTTCTATCACAATAGTACGAAATATTATAATGTCATTAAGGTATACTAAACATTGATAACCTAACAAACCCATTAAGGTATACTAAACACTGATAACCTAACAAACCTTTTAGAACATAATTCTCCATTAACCTCTCAAATGTAACTGGGGCATTACGCAGTCCACATGGGAGTCTATTAAATTCATATTTCCCCATGAATGTAGCAAAACTTGTTTTCTCCTTATCACTCTCTTCTAACTCAATTTGGAAGTAGCCACTCGCTAAATCCAATGTTGAAAAATGTTTCGGCCCATGCAAGGAATCTAACGTCACTGTGACATTCAGAATTGGATAAGGATCCTGCTTTGTAACTTTATTTAACTGACAGAAATCTATACAAAAGTCTTATCTTAAAAGAACCGTCTTTATATTTCTATTTCACCGTTACCATGGGAAACTGCCTAGGTGATTTACTCTCTAAAATAATATTTTTAATTAGCAGGTCATTTATTTGCTCTGCAATTACTGGTTTCAATGCATGTGGTACTCTATATGGATTCTGCTTTACTGGTCTGGCACATCCTGTATCTATCTTATGTTTCAATAAATTCGTGCACCCAAAATTTGAATTACCTTCCATTTGAAATATATACACAAATTCCATTAACACTGGGAACATTATATTAATATCACTCCTACTCAAATGTTTCAATTCATCTCTGAAAATTTTCTCTACCTCTATAAATTCATCTTTTGGTAGTTCTGGTAACATTTTTCCCTTCTGCTTCACTAATTCACTATTATTTGCCATGTGAGTTTCACAACTCTGACTACCTTGAGTCTGTACATAATTTGGCTCAATTATTCTAATTTTACGTGAACAATATAACATTAGTACTGATTTTTCCTTTACGCCCGTATATTCAAAGTTAACATCTCTGTTTTTACTACTTTTTACATCACTCAGACATCTCAGATTATTTCGACACTTCAACTTTTTACCATCACATATCACAATTTTATCATGTATTAAACTTTTACGACAGGACTCGGGGTTTTCATTTGGAATCGGAACTGCCTCTGCTCGGCATACACTATCTCGGCGGATTTTGGGGACACAGCGACAAAATCTGTCCTGTTCCGTGACCTCGCTAACTAATTCACTCACTTTATTGGTAACACAACTCGAGGGGATTACTGCTTCGGAGCCTGGAAGCGAACACTTTTTATCTTTGTTTCCAGGGACGATCTGTGAGGTTTCCTTGAACCTTCACTGTGAGGTTTCCTTGAACCCTCAACTTGACCTACCCTGTCAGTAGTCCTCTCGACATGACCGCCTACTTCACATGTCACTCCTGCATCTTCCATGCGACTAGGACACCATGTCCTCTTGCCCCCTTTGACGTAATCGTGATGAGGAATGAAACACTGGGACGCATCCCTTTGACCCGAAACAAAGGGGATAACACACTGGTCACTCACCCTCATAAATGCCTTCTTTTCAACTACACAGGTACCCTGATGGTTGTTTGCCCCGCCCTCCAGATTCGTCTCATTGAATCTATTACATATCCCTATAGAGTTTCTAGCCGTACTGCTCCTACAATACACCTCGTTCTCTGGGAGGCTCTTACCGGTAAGAATTAAGTTGCATATTGCCCTTGCCACAAGGATGCCTGGTACATTCATCAATGTCGGTTTGATAAGAAGCAATTTTGAGTCAATGTCCCACCCGCTGTGTGCAAAGCAACATCTATCACTGTCTCTGATTTTGGTGACAGAATCGTGTGCTGTATGATTTTCACTTCATTGTGTTGATTACCGTTCACAGATCCGGATACAAGTTCTGAGCTGGCCAGACTCTCAGCTTGTTTCTCTTTCTCAATTATGCAAGTATCTGAATCAAACATATTTTTGAGATACACTGTCTGTTCTTTCAAGTAGATTCTGGCATCATAATAGCGGAGAAAATCGGTTCCAAGTATTCCTTCGAAAGGAAGCTCGGATGCGCACACAAAGAAACAATATGGGTAACATTGACCACTTACCCACAACTCTATATACTGGGTACCTGCAATCTGGAGAGAGTCTCCAGTTACGCCTCTCGCTCCTAACTGAGATTCATTGATAATATTCCCGCTGATTCTAGGTCAAACGAGAGATATATCGGACCCTGCGTCAATTAAGAACGAGTGAGACTGGCCCTCCACAAGAACTGATAATATGGTCTCTTTTCCCCCTACAACTGTAATTACCCCCGTGTGGTGCCCGGGGCTGACACTCGGCTCCTCATGTTTGGGTAATTACTACCTACATTCTCGCTAGTTTCTCTAATGCTGTGCCTTAGGTACCTGGGCTCGTTGTGGGTTTCCCAAATTTCTGCATTCTCTGATCATGTGCTCAAAATGTCCACAGTTAAAACATCTAATATCACAGTTATTACCTTGTTCTTGTCTGTAATTCATGTTCTTGGAAGAAACACCTGCTCTCGATAGACTCTTTCTACTGTTACTATTATTGTTCGAACCACAGTAACATGAGTTATAACCTCTTCCAAAACCTCTGTTAATGGAAGTATTTTCGGCACTTCTTGCGTTACCTCGTGCAACACTTGTTTGCTGGGAGACTACCTTTCTCTTCCTCTGAGGATCATCAAATTTTGTTTTGCGTTCCTGATGCGCCTCTGTAACCTCTTATGCTATAGTCATGTGTTCAGCTTTATCCATGGTTTGCGGTATCTTATATCTTAACTGCTGACCTACGTTACCTTGTAACCCGTCAGTGAAAGCTACTAATAACCTCTTTTCAGCGTCCTGATTCAAGATTTCCTGTTTCTCAGGCTCATATAATTGCTGAACTGTTTTCTCACATAATTTACGACACCTATCTGCAAATGTCTGCATATCCTCATTATGTTTCTGCCTAACATTGTGCAGCATGTAATAATGAAACTGCAATGGCTAATTTTCCTTGAATTTCCTAGGTTTAATTTCATGAATCGTGTTCAAATTTTCTCTCTTAGGAACGGCAATATGTTATAAACGTGAAGAACTAATAGACGCTTGCTTGCATTTTATGTTCGCATCTTGCGAAGTCGAAGGCTCTGTGTTCACAACTGGGTCACTGTCTTTCTATCTCAAATTCTGGATAAACACGATCTCGAGGTATGAACCTCTTCACTATACGAATTTCAATATCCAACACTACCCGTCCAGAAGAATTTTAGTACTCGTATACTTTATACGCAGGAGTCGGAAAAGATCACCTAGGTTTTCTCTCAAATGGTATTTCCAGTCCTGAACCTGTAGTTAATGCATTCAACTTAGCACAAAATAGCTCTAATTGAGACAAGTCAAAAGAGGTGAGCTTTTGAAAAAAAAAAATTTCTGTATAAATTTATATGAACTCTCTTCTAAACCTTCAATGCCTCAGTACTACTTGTTAAAACTATGTAGATTATCAAAACTGTAAACTCAACTACTTTTCCTTCTTGCCTCTGAAAAATATTAAGCACCTTAGCATAACGCTTTAGTGCTTTTGCAAAATACAGTAAAGAAGTGGAGCTGAATCCACATAATTTCTGCAATATTCAACTCTAACCCAAGGTGTTATATCTTCCAAATCTACGTGACAATCAACACTACCAGTTTCTCTGTTATCCATAGGTCCGTGGACATACTCAACATTAAAATAATATTATTTCCTACAGTACATGTGTCCGTTGTAATCCTGCAAATCTCCTCTTTCACGAACTATCGTATTAGATTTGTCCACTGAAATGCGCACAATCCTAAATGCTTCAGGACACGTTAAAAAGTCCCACTTAACAATACTGCTCAGCTCAATTACTACTTCACGATTCGCATTCATAACACAACGTGCGAATAAAATAAAACAACTGAATTTCAATTCCTTGGAGGAAAACCTAACATGGTTTTCAACGACCTAACACCTATCATCTACAACCTGTAACCCTTCAAAGTGGGTTCAGTTACAGCCATCTGGAGTAACTATCCCACCGCTGCCACCAGTTTGTTATGCCCGAGTGGTCTAGGGCTGAGCACAAACACTCAATAAGAAATAATCTAAGTCAATTTAACACTTTTAATTAAATCAAGCACTGAAACGGTTACACTCCTGATTATACATCTACTTACTTTGCGATGTGGTGGAAGACATGGGAATTGTTAATAGAAAACAAACTAAAAACGTTAATAGAAGCAACTTCATTCTATAACCACGCTGATGAAGGAGAGTTTATTCTCAGCGCAGCTCAGGAGAGTCGTCCCAGGTGGTGATATGCAGTCTCTGGCGTCCTCTGCTGAAGTCTCTCGTCCTCAGGCTGTGCATAGCATAATAAAGCAACATGAGTGTAGTGGGGAGAAGTCTCCCTCCACCAAGAAGTCGTACATGAGCAGTCTCTCACCAATGAGAAGTCAGGGCGAGAAGAGTCGCCAACCAATGAGAGAGCAAATTAGGGCATCAACCAATGAACTGGAACTTTGCACACTGCCCCAAAGTGTGGTATCGAAATCATGTGATGGGAAAATAGCACATGATACAGTGCGTGATCCCAGGAGTCATGGGACTTAAATATCATGAAAAACTGGACTTATTTCCTACCGAAAGTGGTTAGCAATCGCAGCTACACAGTGCTGAAATCACGGCAGGCAGTATTAGAAAGGATACAGCTTCCTGTCACAAGCACCGCAGAACCTGATAAGTTGTGAAAATACTTCATTAAAATGTTCTTTCTCTGAGCTGGAAAACTAGCGGAGTGCCCACGGCACTACACAACATAAGTGCCTACCAAGCTGTCAGCAAGCAGGGAAAGTAAATCAGCCAGTGAGGGAGAATAAATAAATAATTATTCAACACTCGACTAGGTGTGAACAGGACTTGTAAAACAGCAGTAATTATGCTGTCAGTGATGAAAACAGAACAGCGCAAATAGACTTTTTCTCCCCACCAGTGATAAAGGATCCGAATAATTTGTGGTCGACAGCCCATTTAAATACGTAGAATTACGTAGAGATGCTCACCACAGTGCCAATAATTTCTACAATGATATCACGTATAGATACTCACCACACTGGGCATGATAGGAGAAGACAGAGACTTCCATAACCAACACATTAGATTTAGCCTTCGTTCACAGGACTCTTAGATAATTTTAGATTTTTTTTAAATATTAATTAATGCACAGCTACACCATTAAATGATTTTATACATTTCCAAGGGCTTATGTGAAGATGCAACTACAGGAAGAATGCTGTTTTGCAGGACTGGATCTTTCACCATGTACTTAAATTTTATTATTCATTGCTAGTGTTTGTGTATGTTTGCAATACCTTTGCACCACCAAAGAGTCAAACTTGAACTCTGAGCCACAGAGCTCCCAAGTATTCACTACGGTGATACCCGGTGCCAGGATTTCATGCACGTTATTGAAGTGTACTCACATTGTGTCATCTAGCCTGCTAGGTTGGCGAACTTAACCTGTCATACGTAACTGGTCAGCTTGCTGTACAACTCACAGGCTGCTCCCAAAAATTTTCCTTTTCAATCATAACACTACAGCAAGCTCCAGGATAGTTAAAGATGTTTTTCCCCTCCTTCCATGAGTAAAGCTTGATCACACTTTAATATTATCCCTTGTTTTTAGCATGTCATAGTTTTTAGTGTTTTCTCTTTCAGGTTTTTGTGTGTATAGTTCTCTTGTAAATAAACACAATGCTATGTTGATTTTTGTGGTGACATGCAGTAAATAAAGTAGATAGTTGGAACACCCAGTACACCGCTTCACTCCTGACATTATCCTCACCATAGGGGGGAACACCCATTAGCACCATGCAGCGCTCCGCTTTGCCAGGGCAAGGAGAAGAGAGAGGATACCCGCCTGAAGAGAGAGAGAGAACTAGCAGCCGGCATCCCACGCGCCCGGCGTTTTACAGCCTCCCCAAAGCACAGAGCGAGCACAGTTACAGTGGTCAAACAGCCCGAGACTAAGGGTCCCACCTACCTTAGTTCAAAAAAAAATCTTTTCTTCTACATTCCTACTCCTGCCTAGAACTTCACGATGAGGGGGCCTATGAATTCTCTCCGCCAAACCTTCACGATGAGTCTTCACCGTAACATGGGGGGAGGGGGGAGAGAGAATTGACGCAAGCCGCTTATACCAGTAACCATAAATGATTATGACTCATCTCACTGCAATCCTAGGGTATACTTTTCAACTTGTGAGATTTAAACCCGCACCATTTTGTACATGGAAGTAGCGGTCTGCCAAAATCCTGAAGGGCGGCCGGACACGTGAATACGAGGGGTTGCGAAAGACAGCGGCATGCAATCCCCTCCCCCCGCACATTGCAGTGCTGAGAGCCTACAAGCCATCAGCCGCCTTGGGCAATGCACGAGCGCCACCAAAGATACGCGAAGGTCAAGAGATGACCAGACGGTGCTACCCCACTCCGGCCTTGCACCTGAGAGACGTCACACGCCCTCCCCTGCGGCCACCTTGCTATATAAGGCGGTGCGCGGTGGCCCTCGCCAGTTGTTCTTGCAGTCTTCTCCGACTACAACGAGCCTTTCAATAGCCCTTCCAGAGGCTGTCACCAACAACTTAACAGTCTTCAGCAGCCACCAGAGGCTGCCACCATTGACGTCACCATTAGAGCTCTACAGCTCCGCTACTGGATGCTCCAGCGACGCCAATAGCTACCAGAAGCTTTCCGTACATAATACATTCCACATATAATTCTTTTTTTGTCTCCTACAGACACCCCCCATATAGAGTAAGAATTGTATTTAAGTAATCTCCAACAGTTTTTTCACGTAACTTCCCCACTTAGCTTAGGACCAGGTCACCTTCACCTGGATTTCGTAGCATTACTTCCAACAAACCTGTCTGCGTGGCAGGAGAGTATGTGTCACTGTATTTAATAAGTCTTTAATAAACACTGCTTTGTTTCTCATACCCTCGAGTCTCACTCATAGGGTAATCTGTCACCAATTACTGGGAGAACCTTGAACTGAGCACCGCCAACCAGCGCCGGGAAAGTATTCTTATTTCTGCAATTATCTACAACTGCAGACTCCCTCTCAGGCGTCTCCAAGTTGAAAACACACCCATTAAACGGCCAGTTATTCTTTTCCTAAAAAGTAAACAGGTACTGGACGAACAGAATAGGCAAGCCACAACCACTAGTAGCATTTCTCAATCAGGGAGAGACTGTACATCCGAGTTGTACACTTACCGGAGCACCTGGGTGCTGGCGGGGGTATTTGCTTAGGTGCTACGGCCTGGCCTTGGTTGGCAAACTCACACCCAGCGATAGTCTTGCCAACCCACACGGCTCCAATGCTTCTGATCAGCCCGCAAGTGGGGGATCTTCTGAAGCACCGGAGCTCACGTTAGCAAGACTGTCACCAGGCAAAACTATGTTAGGGATACCCGTGTCCGTGGTGCTTATTTTGAGTGCTTATTTCGAGTTCTCTGTAATTACACCACTCTATGCCATTCAAGGTGAGGCACGGCTCCAGGAGAGAGGAGCAAAGTGTTGTGCCTTTTGCTGCCAGACAGCTAGTTAGTCTAACCTCAATTACAGCTAGCCGAAGAGCCAAACGAGACCGCGCCACCATAGTTCGTTCATTGACACCACCTACGACGACTGCCGTCAACCCAGCTATTTTCCTGTCAGCACCACTACGTACAACCCCGACTGCTATATCCAGCCGTAATTACGCCTAAATCAAACCCACACGCACAACTAAAGCCACACGACCGTGATCCAGCCTTAAATATCAGACGCGTCACATTCCTCCCAACAAACGGCACTTACGTAGAAGTAATGAGTTTGGATATATTTTTTCTTTTTTTGATCCCTGTATTGCAAATATACACATGAGGTAGAGGAACATCAAGAGACTCTTACCTCAATCGGGATGCCCCAAGGCCACTCCAGTCGACGTTTGAGAGGATGAACCTAGCAGACGCTGCGCCGATGAGGCAGAGGAACCCAAAGCACCTCTGCCTCCATTGGCCATCCAGAGTCCATAGTCGGACGATGCCGGAACCACCTACCAGATCCTGCCTTATGCAGGGGAGGCACCCAGCAGTAGTACCAGTGATGTCAAGGCCAACCTGAAGGCCCCAACTCAGCCTGAACCTCCCGGCCGCATTCAACCTGGACAACGCTGCTCCTCGCTGGTCTTGATGCCGCTAGGCGCCGAGGTCACTCCCAAGATATGAGAGGATGAGCCAAGCTGCCCGGCCAGAGAGATGCCTGAGCTTGTCCAGCATCTGTCTCTGTCGGCCATCCCAATGCCGCCCCTCCTTGAGGAGAACCCAGCTGATCGTCCCCTGGTGCCTAGTGATCCCAAGCCGAACACTACTGGGGACCATGATCTAGAACCCACCGGCCAGGTGCAAAGAAAGCAGCCCACACGTGCCTATAGTGACGCTCCCTAGCCTGGTCGGTTCCATGTAGTCTCACGAAGGCCGACAACATGATTCACGTGGCCCTACCCAGTTCATGTGGCACTAAGGAATAGGCACAGATCTTCCCAGAAGCCTCGCCAAACCCCTGAGTAAAATGCTCTGAACTTTTATTTTTCCAGCTGTCAAGAGCTGGTGTGAAAAAAAAAATTGTTGACACATGGCAGTCAATTGTTGTAATTTGAACTTTTAACTCATACACAGCACATAATAACATAAAAAAATTTTCTGCACTCATCAATTGCTGCATGTCAGCAAAACGTAAAAACCTTTATCAGCTGTCAATTGTTACACAACACAAAAAAAATTTTGACTTTGAACAGCGTAAGTAAATACACTTTGTCAATTTTAGCATATTTAATAGGGACCCAAGAATGTTGTTTAAGTGCCTAGTGTATGTTGCTGTGAGAACGAATAGCGAAGAGAGAACTTCAAGTTCCCATTGTTCCTGTGTGTAAATAAACCAGTTATAGACACTTCCAATTTCGAGAAGCAAATGGCAATAGCCTAAGTCATCAAACCCAGCAAAGAATAACAAATAATAAATGAAAGGACTCTCTCAACAAGCAAATTTTGAAATTGTTGTAAATAATCTTTTCAAGCCAGATCTTCGTAAATTCTGAGTGCTCTTTTTTTTTTAGGGTCTTATTGGTTATTTTCTCTTTTGCTGTAGGTGGTCCCATACGACAGTGTGTTCGTGAACAATTTAATGTACTCATGCTTGTGTTGTAAATATTAGGTAGATTCCAGTTGGCCAGGGTGACAGAAGGCCCTGTGCCGCAAGCAAACACTAGAATATGTCACACGTAGACCTACCTGCTGTGTGACATGTGTAGGATGGTCAGGCAGGGCCAATGCATTTTCCGCCTACTGTGGCTGTAGCATGTTAACAGTTAGCGGACTTGCCTCTAACGAGTTGAGCATTTTTCTACATGCAAAGTGTCAAACTTTTGTGGTGCTTGCATTTCTTTTTTTTTTTTTCCCCCAACAGGCAAATATATATTAAAAATGATGTTTACAACCGAATATACCCAGCCTTCAGATTATCTTGTAAAAAGGCACGTTTAACAATGAAGGTCCGCAAGCACCCTACACTCAACATCGTAACACACATTTTTATCCTCTTTTTTCTATCCCCTTCACTGCGAGGCTCCCCGAGAGAAGGGAAAAGGAATGCTATTTGCGGTTGTTTACTCGGCCGCAGCCCAACTGTTTCGTGAACAAAACATACAGCGCTGGTCAGCCAGAGATGAGTCACATAGGATGCTATGACGCTATGGTCAGACTCCAGTGCACAGAGCTGAGAGTGATAGAGGCAAAACACTGTTTTCAAAGGATTACAGTTCTACATCATCTCCGAGAGGATGCCAAATCTCTTCATCACCCAGACGAATCTGAGTCTCACCAGGGGGAAGGGGCAAATTGACATGTGATGCTTACTAACATAGAAGAAAACCACTTTGCTTCATATAAACAAACTTTCCAAAGTGCATTGGATGGGGTCCGAACTGTAAATTACAGTACACTCCCGCTTATTCATGCTTCGCTTAGCCAGTTTTTGGCTTATCCATTCAGCGCTAAGGCGATGCTGTAAAGTGTGTCGTTTAAGAAGCAGCAGTACTGTACATCGTCTATTGCTGTGCAGCATGAGCTGATGTTCATCTCCTTAAACTGTCAGCCTGTCACAAAAGACCTGCGTGAGACATCCATTTCCATCCATTGAAGCGCACTTGATTCTAACTCATCTCAGGCCATGTCAGAAATGGCAGATTTTGTTGACAAAATGGTCACGTAACACAATTTTGTATTAAAAATGGTGAAGTATTTGGTATTTTGTATTTTCTATCTTAACAGCGGATGTTAGCAAAAATACAAAATGAACACATGCACATTGTTCATAAAATACATTAGGCATGTTATAAAAGTAAGTACAGTAACTGTTGTGTGTTGTTTATATACTTCGCAACTAATTTTTTTGAATTCATTATTGTATAACTTACTTTCTTATTTATTAACACATGTGCAGTATTCCAGTGATGATTGTAGAAATATTACATTGTTTTAAGCATTAAATTTAGATAAAAATATTTTTCATTGTTAATGTTAAAATGTGTCACAGAGATTGCTAAACAAGTGACTGTCGACAAGTTACGAAGTGAAACTTACGAACTGACAAATTAAAAAATAACGAATTTGCCATTTCGGATATGGCCTCGTATACAGCCCCCCCCCCCCCCCCCCCAAACACCCTAAAACCCTTTACATCGTGCCAGTTAATCAATCGCGAGCCCAGGAAATTGTTTATAGTGTACTGTTTATAGTGTAGTTTTCTCAACGTCGACAAAGTGTAAAAGGACAGTTTAAACTATCGCGGAAAAGTTAGAAGTAATAAAATAATATGAGCATGGTGTGGTATAAACAAAAACATAAATTCCAGTGCCAAAAAAAGAAAATTGAAGCCTTTTTCAAGAAAGACATGGTTTAACTTTACTTACATTTTTTTATATCAAGTGTTTAAATGTTTAAAAAAAAAAAACTAAATATTTCTGAATTTTTAAACTTTTGTGCATGTTTGTAAGTCGGTAAAATTTTAATAAGCTTATATATTGAAAGGATTATTATTTAATGGCGACTGTACTGAATTGTTTATATGCCACATTGCCTCATTTAAAGTCCGTTATAGTCTAGTCCTTATTGCATTGGATTCTATACTTTCAACTAACTCTGCCATCTAAAGGATGGGCCTGAGTGACACATGTTGAGAAAGCGACACACAACTAAGGCTCCTGGTTGTCTGTACAACGCGCTTGCCTGGTGCCGGCGAAAGGCTGTGTATACACAATGCACCGTGAATTACACAACACTCAGCACAACATATATATCAGTTAAAGTATCAATGTACTTTAAATCCTGCACATACAGTGCGTGATTCATGTTTGCTTTGAAATGTACAACAGGTATTGCGTTTTATCATGATTTTCGGAGCCAATATCACTGTTCCATAAATAGTATAAAATTTTTTAATTTGATTATCTGGGTTTTTAAAATACAAATTCGCTTATTTGTGTTTTCTCTGGCCCTGATAAATAAGATTTATCGGGAGTTTACTGTACTACCAGGGCAGCTGCAAGATATTCACTGGTTGTGGTGAAGGTTACAGATGTGAGAAAATTGTACTTATCATCAGTACAGTCAGTAAGCAAAGCCTAGCCCCCCTTCGAGAAGATGTCAAGATTGAATATGCCAGCAGGGGAGTCACCTCTGCCACCCCCCGAGTGTGCAGATAGTTGATGGACATGCCAAGAGATAGCGCCCAGAGATAGTAGTAGTGGAGTGCATCCAGTACTACAATGGCTGCCTGCAGACAGCCTTTTGCTCAGAATACAGACAAGTGCACATTGAACTCCCACTCCAAACCCGGCAAGGCCTTGGCAGCGAGCATACGTACCACTGCTCTGGCTGCGAAATGCCAGTTGTTGCTTGGCTTTTCTGAGAGCCACATCAACCAGGCAGTTCGCTCCACTGCCTCGTGTGCTGGAGCTCTCTGACCTCTACGTCCCCTAGACACCCAAAAGCTCATCATCATCGATTTTGTAGAATCCCTCCCCCTGCTAGCCTTCTAGAAGAAATCAGCCCTGCCAGTAGCTTGCCATCGCCAACGGCTACCCCACGTTCCCTCCAGAAAGTGGACCTCCCATCCCTTCAGGACACGGACACAGTATAGACAGGGAAAGTTAATTTAGCTAACTTAGTTGAAACTGCCATCCTTTAGTTTAGAACCAGGTCACCTTAACCTGGAATACAGTAGTCTATTAGTTCTGGTCACCTCGAGGTAGTCGGGAGATAATACAGGCCACCGTGTCTTATTCCATTAGGAATAAACACATTCCTAACCTACGTTGATTTCTCATTTCCCTGAGTATGTCGAGACTCCTAGTAGACACCACACCCCATCAGAGTGGAACAGGAGACTGGGATTTAAACTCTATATTTTACCTCCTAGTGTAGGGCTGCGAGATCCCCTTCAAAAACTCGTACATCAGAATACACACACACATTTGTTTGGTGCACCTTGTGCATCCAACGGTAGAGCCACATCCACTAGTCATACACTCCTAGGAGAGAGAGACGCCTACACCAACTTGCACTCGTCCACCGCACCATGTGAGTTGCTGGAGGGAGTGTCTGGTTTGTTCTGAGTTGGGTCTGTCCACCCTAGGACTACACCCGTCATTGTTGGAACAACTCTTAGAAAACCCACTCTCCAACCACCGCACCGTTTGTGTTGTCGCCTGGAGTAATGGTTAGGCTCGGCATCAGCCCAGCTGCCGCAGCGTCAGACCACTATTAGCCAGAGATTTGCAAGTCACCTGCACCTATCTGCTGAGGCACGGTTAAGTTCCCCATGCCTTTTACCAAGATGGGTGGGAAAGACTTGTAGGATAGGAAGGCAACGACTACTTACGAAGCTTCCTGGGCCTGTACCCAAACTAATGAGGCACCTGACCAAGACCAACCCCTGGAACGAGCTTAGGCCGCCTGTAAGTTTGTGGAGTTTCACCCCCCAGCTCCCTCCCATTCTCTGGTCTCAGCTCCCTGAAGGTACCACGAACGCCACACTCAGTTGTCGCAGCCAATCGTCGGGGAGAGAATGTGCCCCTAGGACTAGCCTGTCCTTGGTTCAGCATCTGCCACTACCCCAGCCTGCGGGGGCAATCTAGCTCCACCAGCAGCCGATCCTGATCCAACAAGCCAGCAGCACTGCTCAACCGTTCCAGCGTCAGCATAAGTAAGTCACCGACCTCCAGACGTACCACCCAGCCAATAGCGGTGTCAATCACAGACTTTGTGCTCAGTCGATAAGCAATACTGCCAACATTTTTTACCCGTTGGGTCCCTGTGCCATAGTAATTTTGCTACTTACCACGCTAAACCAGTGCTACCGGCCTGCACTAATAAAGTCACTATTTCTACCGCTAAGTCATATTAACCTGAGCCAGATAGCATCACATGTCACAAACTACACCAAATCCCTAGGTCACAAAAAAAATTGAGATGAATCTTCAACCACATACCTTCAAACAAAAATTAGTAACTCAGATATCCCTCTGATTGTCCCCTACCATAAAGGCATGGACAAACTCGAAACCATTCTCAACTGTGGACACAAAATTCTGGCCTCATCACCACTCACTCAAAACTTGTTCTCCAAACCACCCAGATTGGTCTTCAAACTACCTCCCCAACCTTTGAAACAAACTGCCGCACTCCAAATTGCCACTCAATTCCACAGTCAATATCATCACCACACACAGAAGGTCTCATCCTTGCAATAGCCCACATTGTAGCTCTTGTGATACACACCTGTCTTTCACATCCTTCAACAACAGGCTCATCAATCAGACTTACCCTATCTAGGGCAGCTACAACTATGCAACAGAGAGTCTTATCTACCAGCTACAGTGCGTGCACTGCAATGCCAAGTACAATGGCCTCACTACCAACGCATTCAAGACAGAGAATGAATTGCCATAGAGCAGACAACAATCAAGCCATAGTTAGGGTAGTTGTAGATTTACAGGAGAAGCCAGATGCAGCATCTCAAAACGAGAGTGGTGAGGGCCCTACCACCTTCTAATAATTGTGCAGAACTAGGGACGTTGGGAACTGGCCCACCTTAACATCACCAAATCCAGCCAGACACTTGGCTTAACTATAAGATAAAAAATCAGCCACATTTAAAATTTCCCTCTTCACTTTAATTCGCCAACTAGCCGCTAAGTTCACTGTTTGCCAACCACTGCTCACCAGACTGCAGTGTGCTACCACTTGCCGTCTGATGAAGCTGGCCTACCCAGCAAAAAATTGTGCGACCGTGCATCCTTGTAGAAAATGTGTTTGTTTGACTTTTGTTTGTGTGTGTGTATATATGAGAACCATCCTGTGAGTAGTACCCGTGCATTCTGTCCACGTTTTATAATGTAATCAGCACCTATTTTTAACTTATTGATAAAAAATATGCCTACAAAATTTCATAAATGTAAATTATTCACGTCATGTACTGTGAATCTGCGTGTAAGCAATACACATCACTTATGAATATAGTCCATTCATAACTGGAACAGACTTATGAAAACCACCATTTAAAAATCACCAGTTGTGAATGGACTATAGCTGCACATTCCTCGCATCCTGTCCTCTTAATGTGCCTTGCTCCCTCTATTTTTCCCACTCAGTCAAACACTACTACAGATACAAGCTGGTGGGCGATTGTCGAGGGAAGGAAGTACTAGAAAAGCCCAGCATTGCAGATTACGGTGTACTTTATGTGGAGGAACGACTGTGAAGTTCCCACTACAATTTTCATGTTTGCATAAAGAGCATATTTTAAAATTATGGCAGCATTAAAAAAGGTCTTCCTAGTGCACAGGGCAATCAACATGCTGAAAAAAAAACGTGCACACACGCACGCGCACACACACACACACACACGTAATAATTTGTAACATCTACAAATACATTGAATAATACATTGTGATAATAATGTTGTGTTCTTGGTTGCCTGTGTCTGTCGTAACTTCTTGTTACACTCCCTCAAATTACAGTCTGCCTCTTCCCTTCCCTTCATGTTTTACTGCTGTCCAATTCAGGATGGAGTTCCATTCATAGGAGATCGAGGGGAGGAGAAGAACATTGTATAACGTCCAGTTAAAGGGGGCAGGAAACAAGCGAAAGAGTAACAGACAAAGCTGGAGATGGAGGCAGCCGAGTGGCCATGAGGGACACACGCTGATAGAAGGAACAAGTTGCACATTGTATTAAATGTAAACACTGCATTGGCATTTAAAAACACAAATAATTTTAAACATTTGACTAGGATTTATTACACTGAATATACACATTAAATAGCAAACATCCCTGAAACATTTTCTTTTTGCACAACTGTAAACAATTCCCCTCCCCTCTATACCGTAGTCACGTCACGTAATGGGCCCAACAAACACAGGCGTGCTTCACAAGGGCACAGTTATAATACCATTATTAATAAACGAAAACAAACATTAAAAGATTATTGTATTTAGGTCTATAAAGATAAAACTGATTATGAGAAAGAAATATGACCCAGTCAAACTGCAAAAACAGGTTGATCTGCCCCCAGATAATAAAGATTGACTGCATTTTCCTTTGAAAATAATTTTTTAATAAAAATTCAAACCATACCCTATAAGTAAAATTATTTGACAGAGTGACATTCTCTAAAACATTCTAGATTATTTCATAAAATTTGTTGAATGTACTAACTTGGTCATATTTTGTCTTCCCCAAGTTTTATTTTCAAATATATTTGAAGACAAAAATCTAAGTGCAACAAGAGTTTTACAGATCTTATCAGTACATTAACAAAATTTGTGCATATCTTATGTAGTCCATGTTTCGAATCCAAAAATTTTTTATTAAAAATAGCATAACGTACACTGGTAAATATATCTGTCCACAAATTTCACATTTGTTGCTGACTGGCAATCAGTGTCTTTTAACTTCATGGCAAGATCACGTGTTTACCAATAAACATAGCAATACAACTCTTTCATTATTTTGTCAAATTGATTTTTCGTGCACTAACGAATTCTTAAAAATTTATTTACTTTTTAAATTGTTGCCTCAATGCTAACCGTTAGTGAGAATGGCAGTGGGAGGGTGGTGCCAAGGAACTTCCTCCCTGGGTGACGATGAAGCAGTGCTAGCCACTGGAACGGAGTTCTTCTTGGGGCCTACATTGCTGGGTTTGGCCACTTCTATAATAGATCATTGTGCTTCAGGGGGCACACTTACGAGTGATGGACGAGGGGGTACCCTGGTATGGGTCTAAGAGGGTGTGATGTTAAATGGTATGACTACTCTGGTGATGTTGGCTGGCCTAGTGAAGGTAGGAGGCTTCTTCGGCAATGTTAGAGGCAGCAGAGAAACTGCAAGTGGCACGTGCCAGATGAGATTCTAGGTTGAGCTGTATGCAGACCCTCTCTGACGTGCAGCCTCCTCTTTCTTCTAGGTGTATACCTGGTTGACACCTGAACCACAACTCTTCAGAACCCAAGTCTGAGTTATAGCCCCTGCTTGGCAGCTTTGTCCCGCCCAGCCCTATGGTGAGGCATGTACGGGCCGGGGGGGGGGGGAGCGAGACACCAGATCGGCAGACAGTGGGTGGTCAGTAAGAGGTAGATACGTAGACTGAACTACTGGCCTTCAGTCTGGTGGCTTGGCGAGCTGGACGTCGCTGGCAGACCAAAGTACCAAACTGAGGGTTATAGTAGCAGGTCATGGGCCAATCACTTCCACGGCTTCCTGGTGAGCGACACATCACTGGCGGACCCAAATGTTGCGTAGAACAAGGCATCGTTGGAGGACCCAGGTACTTACTGGAGTGGTGATAGTCCAAGTGACAACTGCTCTGGTGTAGCCCAGGACGACAAGTTTCCTAGGCTCCACTTCGAGACAGTTCCCAAATGGTGAGGTAGGGAACAAGGTTTCGGCTTGTGGCTATCCCTGGAAGAGTCTTACTCGGACTGGTGATGAAATATGAAATAGTGGGAGCACGATGTAGGAAGAATAGAGTACTGGAAGATACAACTCATACAAGTCAGATTTATGTCTGTTTTATTGATTGCTTAATCAAACACATACAAACAACCCAATACCCTGACTAGGGTCTGAAGGACAGTCCTAGGTTGCCAACTGGTAATTGACTTAGTCTCGGAATAAGCGGCAGCATGAGAGGTGAGGGCGACCCCAAGTCAGCGGTACTTGTACTCAAGTCAACTGCGAGTGAGCTACAAGGTAGCTGGAAGCGCAGCAGGCTTGGGTATGCTGGTGGGCAGCGAGATAGCCTCGTGCAGAGTAGAACTCTCGACAGTGCTACGAAGAGAGACGAGACATCAGATGGCTCTTGGGGACAGTAACATCATGCTACTGAACTGGTGTGTGACAGCATCAAACTGAGGACTGGGAATCTTATTTATACGCGGTGCACAGGGATTGTCGGGTGTAGTGAGAGAAAAATGCAGAGAGAAGAGATGTAGAGAGAGCAGCGGTGGTGAGCTTGCAGAGATGGCCAAAGCTGGCGGCGAGTTCCCCTCTCGCAGCTGAAGGCTGGAGTGGTAGAGCGCAGTGAAGTGATTCAAAGCGAGTTGCAGTGAAGTAGGCAGCAATAACTGGGCAAGCCAACTCTGGCTTGAAGGCATGCTGTGGCATGTACGGCGTAATGACGCTTCTGAGGAGGGAGCCGCAGCTGTGGCGAGGCTAGATGAAAGAATGATGTCGCTTGTAGCGTGTCAAAATTCAACAAAGCAAAGCATATTTGTCTGTTATTGACTAAACAAACTGTCATACTAGAATAGGTCAACAATGCTGGTCCTCAGAGACTTCAAAAAATTAAATCACAACTTATAAGTAAACAACAACAATTATCTTATTAACAAGGTGAATGTTCAAGCTGTAAGAGATTTGTGAAAGGTTTTAAATTTATTAGGAATTTTTTTAGTGTTCAAACATAATATTCAGGATTAGCTAAAGGACAAAATAAAAACATTCAACAAGTCCAAATGTTTTTGTGTCATACCTTGGCACACATATGAGTGTGATGTTGGCAAGATAGCCATTGGAGAGTGCAAAAATAACTACGATGACGATGTAGTATATGTCAGACTGTATGAGAACTGGTAGGTTATGGCGTGGCTGGGCATTGCAAAACAATATCAGAGGAATAAAAACCACACGACACGCACTAAGCAGTAGCAGTAACCAACCACGTCGAGGCTAGAAACAAAAAAAAAAATACTGTTATGTTGTGGAAACACAAAACAAATATATCTGCTAGTAATACTTCCGCACTCACCCATTGCAGCAAGCCCGCCAGTATTCGTCCTGTATAGTCAAAAATACTGAATATCAAGTAGCTAACAACCGGAACAAAGTACACATCTGTGAAACAAAAACAAATAATATTATTTGTATATTACTGTCTCTCTTTTAATAAAAAAGAAAACAAAAAAATCTTCTAAATGTAACTGTGGAACTAAGCAATTGTCTAAGGTATTAGCATTCATGGCATAAAATTTAATGGGTGAGGGAAAAATGTTACTGTTTACCAGCAAAACTGGATTACTTAGTTAATTATTTTTATTAAATATGAAAATGAAAGTGAACCAACATTTAAACCACAGACGCAAAAGTATGTTACAAACAAAAATCATTGATCTAAAGATGCTTTCAAAAGAGTATGCAGCAGAATGCTTCAATATGAGCAAATCAACATACAGTGCAAACAAAACTAATTACAATTTCCATGTCAATCTTGGTACATAGATAGTCTTCTGAAAAATAAAAATTTTTCATACAGGAGCTTCATCTGTTACACATGTGTTTTACAGCCAAACTGAGGCTCTAACCAAGAAATTTGCAAAGTGAACAAATTTGCATGTAGTCCATTATGATGTACACTTAAAATCAAAATATAATCTCATTTAAAAATAAGCATACTGCACTTTACTTAGAGAATGTCAATACAAATTAACAATTGAATGGACAAATGAATTATGAAACACTAAAAGAACATCACACACAGTACATTACCGCAACAGTGTCCAATTCAACTAATTCTGATAAACATAAAAACATGAACTCTGAAAATTATGAAATTAAACTCTGTAGCTTAGTAACCTTTGCACTAAGTACCCCACATTTATTTCCAATAAACAAATTATGTTTTTATCGTACATCAACACTAGGCAGTAATTCTTGGATGACAGAAACATTGTGCCAATACTTCTCTGTTGTGGGCACTGTTACATTTCATCCATTTCAAGTAAAGATGTGTGATTTGCTAGTAGCAACTTGACGCATGTCGCTAAGACTACACACAATTACTTTGGCGAGCACTGGTCAGATGTGGTCTGATACCCAATTACTTAGGCTACGTGGTTTGCTTACTGGAGACCTACACTGTTCGGGTTGGCCGTCGACTTGGCACAAAGTCAGCTACAGTCGGCACTGCGATATGTCGAGTTACCACCTTAGCCCTCAAAGATAAGGCGGACTTACCAGGGCACTCACACACCAATCTCCTGCGTTATGGCGTAGGTGCAGGTTGTCTGGGGCCAGCAGTCACCTGGGTGCTGCAGGCTGACGAACTACTGTACGGAGAGGCAACGTATCTGGCTCCAGGCGGCCACGGCACTGCTCTCGCAACGAGCTGGCTATGCCCAACCTGGTGTCACTCTCAGTGACCAATGCACTTACTGCAGGATGTGGTTCTGTGCCAAGTCTGGTGTGCGAGGGGAAATAAACTGGGGTGCTGTCTGGAGGGGACTGCCTCTCCAGGTGACAGGCAGAAAGAGCACGTTCCCGTGGGGTGTCTCCACCAAGCGTGGATGGTTGGTTAGTGTCCACTCGCTTACTCCTCCTCCTTTTTCCTCCTTTCAAGTACCATGTCATCCCAAATGGCATAGAGGCGGTATAGACACTTAAATTACTTTACGGTGGTGCAAGCAATCAATGGTATCCCTCCTAAGTGTGCAGCCCAACAGCAGTTTGACTGCGCAAACCTTGTGCTCCTACGGCTCCATGCCTTGATGCAAAATCCTAGAGCGGTAGGTCATGTGGGCCATCTTCCTACTGCTGTCAGGGTGAGTTCCAGCAACAGTCGGGCACTCCAGTCCCAGGCACATATACCCCTGCCAGCACCTTCAGCGCTCCGGTCAGCGATACAACCTGAGGTGGCTGTCCTACTCCTGATAGAGGTGTTCCTAGTGGTTGGGGCTCTACCTTTCTGTACACCTAGGTACACAGAACAGATGGCCGCCAAAAGTGTTGTGTCTGCTGACATACAGATACCTAATGGGGATCTGTAGTCCTACACTATGGTTCGTACAGTTACTACACCTGGTCGCTTGCCTGCTCCATCTAGAAGCAGAGTTCCTAGTATCGGACAGGATTTACCTCTAAATCAACTTACTCTCAGGATAGGATTAAAAATGGTATTTATTATAAATAATAAATACTGGTGAATCATACCTACTGCCAAGCAGAGTGAGAGCGGAAGTAAGCTACGCTTAACAGGTGGACCTGCTAACCAATTATACAATGAACTAGACAACTATGAAAACAACTCTGGGGCAGTTACACTAACCTGGGGTGTCGAGAAGAGGCCCAACAATGGGTGCCACTACCAGGAGGGTAAACAGCGGAAATGTGGAGTGTAGTTGAGGAGGCTTCTGGTGTTAAAGACTTCTGGAAGCAGGCGGTTCTTGAAATCTTTGGGAGCTTCTGGACGAAGTGGTAGAAGCCTCTAGTCATTGATGGCGGCAGCCATTAGAGATCATTGAAGAACTGGAAGCTCTTGGAGAGGACAGTGAGGGCTTAGGGTCAGTAGAGAGCCACAGCACACAAGTGTTAAGGCAAGCTACTGGAGCATATAACTGGCATCTTCTGCGCGCACTTCCTTATATTGTGCGCTTGGCCAGCCATGCCTGGGGTGGAGTGGGAGGCGTGACGTCGCTCTGTGATGTCTGCCTTGGAGCAAACGAGGTGGGATAACAACCCTTGTGCACAGCTACATGGCCTCGGGTACTTGGTACTGCTCAGCCTTCCTCGGGCAGCCTCGTGGCTGTGGCGACACTCTGTCTGCCGGGTGCGTCTGGGAGGCCAACGTGTTCTGCGGCTGCTTGGATACCATGCTTGGTTTAAGTGCTAGAACCACCCACTAGACTCGGGGCAATTCCGTTGCACTCATGAATAACATGATGGATTTAACCCTTCCTCGGGATAGTAGATACTACGAGTAGTATGAGGAAGTTGGATCTGGTACAAGAGGAAAATACCACGTGTCTGTAACTGTCCCTTCCATGGGAAACAATCCTGTAGCCATGTATGGTTGTGGTTCCTGGTATAATAGTAACACGTTAGGATGAGTCGTAGTCAGATTTCGTATATATTCATATAAGCATCATGTGTCAATTCGCCACTCCCCCCCAACCCTCGGTTAAAGGTGGAGCAGGGGAAAACCATACTAATCCCTCTCTCTAGAAGGTCTAAATTTGAAGGAGCCTCAAAAAAAATATTTTCAAGTTAGGCAGGCGGACCCCTTAACTCTGGGTCGGTATGTGTCTGTTTTTGCGGTTCTTCTGTGTGGTGGGGCCTCTCGTAATCACGTCAGGCCGGGTGGAGGAGCAGCACTAGTTCTGTCTCACTCTGGCATGCTGTTTCTCTCTATCCTTCCTCGCCCGGCCAGCCAGTGTCTCTGCTTTACTAATGGGTTTACCCCCTTGTGGTGTGGACTTACTGTCGAGATTGACACGGTATACCAGGTGTCCCACACCCTCCATCATTATACGGGATGTTTACAAGATAATGACAACACTACCTGTGGAAAAACGTGTACAGAAAAATGACACATTGAAAACGATGGGAATAAAATATATATATATACAAGGCCTTACTCGCGGATGGCAGGGAGAAAACAAACTATAACTTGCTTGCGGTGGTGTATTAGTTTGGAGGAAATCCTACAGTCTTTTTATGGACAACCTAGGTGTCTCACCGCAAGCACAACAGTTACGTGTGACATAATGGAAGGTTGCCAACCCCAGGCCTTTCATCACCTGAGGCTGGCTAGCTGCTGATTCAAAACGAGTACCCTTGAATAATAATTTGAAAATACACATTGTACGGTGGTCACCTACAAACTAATCCTTATTGTCTTACATATATATCACCAAGTTATTTACAACCTGTATCTTTGGGATACTTTAAGTAAGTAGTTAAAAGGTCTGATGCTTTGTCCTGGGTTCGAGTCTCTTACAATATAAAAAGTCACAGATATTTAAACACATACTAAACACTCAAAGGTGACAAGGACACTATTTCATAATATACAAGGCACTTTAAAAGAAGATCTGTGGAATTAAAACTTTAGTTAAAAAGATCTTTTTGGGTGCTTCGATAGCGAGTCTTTTGTTCTGATACCATGGGATCTTACATCTTCACAGAAACACTTTAAAAACGTATGGATATATATAAAAGTTTACTTACATATTAATAATCGAAACTGAAAAATTAGCCTAACTTATTCTCTCCGATGAGGGAGTCCATTGATACTGTATAACTAACTGTACAATTATGAAGTCTTTCTTCATGTACCACTGGCACTGTGGTGTGTCTCTTAAGTGATAACCTGTATCACTGGCACTGACAGCATCTAATCAGCTTTACAGTTTTTGTGGAAGTGGGCTATTGGCCACTTAACACTCGTCATCGTGATGTGAGATTCCTTATGCGTGTTACTGGCGTACTAAGAATAGCTAAATTACTGCACATTATAGTTTTATGTATGCTTACATTACACGTATTTCTCACACAACGGGTTACCTGGCAACTTATTGGCGGTTGCCTAATTAATGTCTGTTCATTCTAAGGGTTAATCTACTAGCTCCTACATCACGTGTTGTGGGTTTATCTTGATGAAAGCCTAGCTACAGCTACTCTTAACAAGTGTATCTTCACTGATTCCACACTTTTATTACCTAATAAAAGATAGCGCTAACATGAGTGTCTGGAAGTGGTAATGCCTAACACTACTCTGTCTATTAACTGGTGGCTATCACAAGGTAACTGCTTTCAGATTTAGGGCTATAACGAGTCCTAAAAGTCACTGTGGGGAGGTAGCTTAGTTACGGCCACCTGCATAAGCCTCTATTTACGGAGTACTTACTTACTTGTTGGCTGTCTTGTTCCTTACCAGTCTTCCTCTCTGCCGCAGCTCTGTGTGGACTGGATACGACCATATGAAATGGGATGTGGGTCTCCACGGAGATTCCTTGTACCGACCAGGCACTGCAACTGCTTTGGCAGCACGAGGGGGCATCACTCTCTATGGTTCAGCATGTGGTGTTCAGGCATCGTCTTCAGCTGCAACCAATGGGGAGGACAGGTCACGTACTCAGGATAATGAGGTAGTGCGAGGGAGCGGAAAGGTAGAACCTTCCACCTCGACTGCTCGGGTTCCTACCCGGAGTGTAGGTCGTTTCTGGACATTGGTCTCGATGTCCGGATCGGTGGCCAGAGGGTGGGTCCTCTCTTCAACCTCGTCTGCTCTTGTGATGCCATCTGCTGCTGCAGAAGGTGGGTGTAGGACATCGGCGTCACTGCTGCTTACCATTTCTATCATTCCAGTTATCTCCTAAGTGGGGGTGCTCACGACAGGCCCCTCATCCTCAGTGATAACTGTTGGTGCTTCTGCTCGTCTGAAGGATGGTATTAGGGCATAGGCGTCGCTGTTGCTAGCCAGCCCTAAGTCACTTCCCGTTTGTGGTGCTACTTTCAGAAGCAAGATCGACTGCATCGTCGTCTCCTCCGGTGCAAATTCTTGGTTCTGGAGTAGCAGCAGGCTGGGAAGAAGGTGTAGGATATCCTTCCGCCTCCTTCGCTTGCAGGTATTTCAGATCTTTCGGAGATCACACTTGATCAGCAAAGTCTATGGCTGGAAGGTCGGTCCATCAGACTGCACCATGAGATTTTGCTTAATCCAGGGAAAGTCCGGACACGTGTGGCTGTGACCTTGCGGGGGTAGCTCGTTGGCTTCGAGGGCAGGGATCTTACGGAGTCTGCTCCTCAGCGCAATCAGAAAGTCTCTTTCGGGGGTTGAGAGTAGCTTGGCTCTCTGTCGGGGTTTGGTGTTCTTGCCTCGGGCCTCCTGGTAGGCCTGGCTCAATTTCGGGAGACGTGGTCGGTCTTTGGTCGCCAGAGGCAAAGGCTCTTGGGTCTCCTCTACCTCTGGGACAACATCCGCCATGTTGGCATCTACATTTCAGTCAGACTAGCATAGGCATATATGTGGTAGATACCAGTACCCTGGCAAGTTTTATGACTACACGTCTCTGGGACCACGTTAGCCATGTTGTTGGCTTGTGGCTCTGTAGGATTGCCTTCACTCTCCTATATCGTACTGGCTTGGGCGCCATGAGGTGTTTCGATACTCCTCGAAGTCTGGTTTATTATTCGGTCCTGGCTATTGTCTATCTCGGGCTGTTCTGACCAGGTTCCGCTTGAGTTACTTATGCTGACGTCCCACGTTGGGAGCCAAAAACGTACTTGACGTGTGTCACTAAGACTAGAAGTTACTTTAATGAGCACTGGTCAGGTGTGCTTTGGTACTCAGTTACTTAGGCTACGTGGTTTGCCTACTGGAGAACAACACTGGTCGGGTTGGCTGTCGACTTGGCACAAAGTCAGCTACTGTTGGCACTGTGTTATATTGGGTACAACCTTAGCCTTTAAAGATAGGATGGACTTACCAGGGCACTCACTTACCTATCTCCTGCATTTCAGCCTAGGTGCAGGTCGGCTGGGGCCAGCAGTCACCTGGGTGCTGGTGACTGATGAGCTGCTGTACAGAGGCGAGGTATCTGGCTCCAGGCATCCTGAAGAACGAGTTGACTATGCCCAACCTGGTGTCTCCCAGTGAACAAGGTACGTACTGAAGGATGTTGCACTGTGCAACATCTGGTGGGTGAGGGGAAATAAACCGGGATGCTGTTTGAAGAAAACTGCTCCTCCAGACGATGGGCTGACTGAGTATGTTCCCGTGGGGTGTCTCCACCAAGTGTGGATGGGTGATTGGTGCCCACTCGCATAGCAGTTAAGAACTCCTCCTTCTCCCCCCTTCGAATACCGTGCCTTATCCCAAATGACATAGAAGCAGTATTGAGAATTAACTTACTTTCTGTTGGTGCAAGCAATTGACTGTATTCCTACTAAGTGTACAGCCCAACAGCAGTTTGACAGCACGAACCTTGTGCTCCTACGGCTTTGTGCCTTCACACAAGAACTTAGAGCGGTAGGTCTTCTAACTACTATCAGCGTGAGTTCTAGCAACAGTCGGGCACAGTCCCGGGCACAAATACCTCTGCCAGCACCTTCTGCGCTGCGGTCAGCGATACAACCTGAGGTGGCTGTCCTGCTCCTGATCAAGTTGCTCCTACTGGTAGGGCTCTACTTTTCTGTACCCCTAGGTGCACAGAACGGGTGGCTGTCAAAAGTGTTGTGTGTGCTGATGTACAGATACCTGACGAAGATCTGCAGTCCTACACTATGGTTTGTACAGTTACTACAACCGGTCGCTTGCTTACTCCATCTACAAGTAGAGTTCCTAGTATTGGACTGGATTTACCTCTAAACTAACTTACTCTCAGGATAGGATAAAAATGGTATTTATTTATAAAAATAATAAATACTGGTGATTCGTACCTATTGCCAAGCAGAGTGAGAACGGAAGTAAGTTACGTCGGTCATTTGGAGGTGACCTGCTCCTAGACTAACCAAGTATAGAATAATCTCGACTGCTATGAAAACAACTCTCACACAGTTACACTAACCTGGGATGTCTAGAAGAGACCTAACAATGGGGGCCACTACCAGAAGGGAAGTGGGGTGTAGTTATCACTACTGACAAATAGCGGTGGCTGTTGTGCCAGCAGGGTCAACAGTAGAAGTGTGGAGTATAGTTGCACAGGTTTCTGGTGTTGAAGACTTTTGTAAACAGGCGGTGTTTGAAGTCTTAGGGAGCTTCTGGACGACATGGTAGATGTGTCTGGTTGTTGGTGGCGGAAGCCTCTGGTCATTGGTGGCGGCAGCACTGGTGGTCGTTGAACTGTAAGCTCTTGGAGAAGACCTGAGGGCCTATGGTCTGTAGAGAGCCCCAGCATAGAAGTGTTGAGGCGAGCTACTGGAGAACACAACTAGCGTCTTCAGCCGCGCACTTCCTTATATTCCGTCTCATATCTGGGGTGAAGTGTGAGGTATGATGTTGCTCTGTGACATCTGTATTGGAGCGAGCAGGGTAGGAGAACAACCTGGCACTCGGTTATATGGCCTCAGGTGCTCGGTCTTCCTCAGGCAGCCTCGTGGCTGTGGCGACACACTGTCTGCTGGTGCGTCGGGGAGGCCGACATGTTCTGCGGCTGCTTGGATACTATGCTTGGTTTAAGTGCTAGAACCGCCCACTTGGCTGGGAGCGATACCATTGCACTCGTGAATAACGTGCTGGGTTAGACCATTCCTTGGGATACGTAGATACTAAGAGCAATATGAGAAAGTTCGGTCTGTTACATCAGGAAAATACCATGCCTCTGTAACTGTTCCTTCCATGGGAAACAATCCTGTAGCCATCTATGGTTGTGGTTCGTGGTAGATGTAACACCTTGGGATGAGTCGTAGTCGTGTTTGGTATATTCATATAAGGGGCATGCGTCGAACTTGTGATTGAGAATGCTACTTTTTAATAATACATGTGAACCTGCTACTTTCCACAATTTGTGATGGCATGATTCCTTATAATGTCCATATAGTTTACATTCTTCATGTCCATGCAAGTAATATTTTTATAATTGTATTACTATGAAAATTAAATTTTAAACTGAATTGTCTTACAATTATTTTTAATGCAACCAAACAGCTTTTCTAATGTGCATACAATTTTATTCTTATGAGGATAACACACTGACTTTTCCAAGACATACAACTCAGTTGTTTTTTTTTTAATTGATAACCGATGCCAAGTTCATGTAATTATTAGAGAGGGTGAAAAATAGCATTAATGCACGACATTTATTACAAATTTTATACATTTCTATATGCACTAATTATACAAAAAACATTCAAATTAACAACTAAAACATTTATTAGTTAGTTATAAAAATAAAAATTACTGACATAGCAACCAAACTGGGGAAGATTTTTCATCAGTTAGTTATAAAAAGGAACATTATTGGGACATAGCAACACAACTTCAAAAGTTTTATACTCCATATTAAAATTAAGTTTTTTTTTTTTTTATTATTTTGCAGAGTGGTTGGTAATGTCGCCTGTCATTTGTTGTCACTCTGCTCAATAAATTGCTTTGTTTTGTCAATGTGACCTGATGTTTTTACGTGGTTTCCTTTTTTCACAGGCTGCATGGCTTGCACATAAAAATATTTGTATCACTTTAACACATTAAGTCTTTTTCAACAATGATATAAACGACTTCGTCGCATCTGGGAGCAAGCTTAGCTGTCTGATAGCAATGGAGTTTTATTGTTGACATGCTACAAAATATTAAAAACTTGTACTGTCTACTCCAGCAAAAATGGACATTTCAGCCGAAGATTGTATTGTTTGCCGGCCGAGCCACCAAGGCATGCATGCAAGGCATCAAGTACCACTACCCGCCACCAGATAGCTCTACTAGTATGATCGCAGCATCTCAATTCTCCAAGGTGGCCGGTGATGTCACAACTTGAGGAAGTTATGCTATGGCTACCCCCTCTCCAACGCCATCCTTATCCAGCTGATTGAAGAGGAAGAGCCCACCACTGTATAAATAGACGGTCACAGCCCATTAACGTCAGTTGCCATAGGCTCGCCTATGAGCCACAACAGAAGACCAGTCTTCATTCTCCACCGCACCTGGTGCTGGAGAACTGACCACAGCCTGCCCCTATCAAGACACTCACTTCCTAGCTTTACCAACCCTTCCTTCACCATATTTGTGCCAAAGGAAACACCTCTTCTTGGTCTCCAACACGCCATGTCACCGTAACCATCCTTCTCAACCTGCTTAGTCTTCACAACATTAGTGCCGAAGATTCATGCCAAACATCATCTACACACCTAGAGACTGCGACCTCCTCTGGGCAACACATGCGATGGGAGTAGTATCAGTTTTAGTTAGTTTCATAGAGCTGGTCCAGCCCACCATTGTTAGCTCACAACTAGGTCGCCTTTACCTGGATAACATAGGGTTAAGCTTCCTTAAGCTCTTGCCAACATTAGGAGGTAGTGTGACACCACTTGTTTATTTCCCATTAAACGGACTAAATAACAGTTTTATTACCGATTCGAGGGTATCCTATTTCTTAGACGCAGAACTTCTCACAGTGTAACTCACTCCGCTTAAGAGATTGCAGGTGATCTGGAAAATTACTCACACAAGCCATACCCAACAATACATTACACACACATACACCTTGACCAGCCACCCATTCTGTGCTTCACGGAGTCCAGAACAGCAGAGTCCCGACACTAGGTACTCTGTCGTGCCTTCTCAGTAGCCCATTCTCTCTACCGCGTTTAGGCGCTGGAGTTCGTGTTCTCTGAATCTGGGGATACCGTCCCCTCACAAAACCTTCATCCGCATGCAGGGACTGTCAACGACAAAGCCTGACTCTCAGTGCTCACCGCGTTCAGGCACTGAGAACTGAGATAGGGTGACAGTTGAGATGGCAGACATTTCACGTGGCATACATCAGGTAGGGCAAATACTTCATGGACATGAGTGTGTGTTTACAATCCAGATGCCTTACTCCCATCGGAGTGGTATCCACAAGAAAGTTAAACAGGTGCTTACTGCATCTCGGCACTTGTAAGAGCATACCCCCTCCCTCATCACTTCGCTCAATCAGCTCTCGTTTAAGTATCGAGCAGGCTTTGCACCATCCGCAGATTCCTGTCGTACCTGACGATCCCAAGGACCTTTTCGAGACCTCCTCACGTCTGGATGGGGAGACGCACCCCTGGATCGCAGCATATTTAAACCAGCCAGATCAGTCATGGAAATTCCCAAACACCAGCTTCAAACTTGAATAAACAGAATTCAACCCAGCAGCTCATACAAGCTTAGAGCATCACATCTCAAACCTACCTGTAACTCATGTCTGAGATAAAGGAGGTGAGACCAGCATCTGGTGTTACGCGTCACCCAGGTATTCCGCTGAGTGTTATTTCATTGATGCGAAAGATCACGCTTACTGAGCCCGATTTCGTGACCTGCCGGAAAGCTACCAGGCCAGTCCTCTACACTAGACATGCAGCAGTACCAATTAGAGACTAAGATAACACAGAATCCACTGCCAGACCCCAAAGGTGTCATGCGTCAACTTACATAAAAATAGTGGGACTTATACTCCGTTGTCTGTGAATGTATCAAATTGGAATTGGTCAGTCACATTTTCACGTAAACACAATGGAAAAAGTTATTGTAGCCGTTAAAATACAACCACTATGTCTAAAATCTGAGAATATGTTGATAAACAAAGCATCAAAACAAAGCAAAGACGATGAAGATAGCCAAGTATACCACACTGTATGTGTAGCAGATTGCACTACGAATGGTCATCGATCAATATATATTGAACCATATAACGTACGTTCTACTTTGATTATTCCACAGAGAAAATATACTGCGGCCGTATATTCTTTGTCTCGTATTGTTTGTAGACGTTGTTGGGACTAGCAACAGCAGCGTTGGCAGCAATTTATTGTATGGATGACGTAATAAGTTACTGCAATATGGGGTTGTCTGTTGTTTTTACCCGGTAAATTAAATTCAAGACATTTTTCGTAACAATTTGCTAGAAAATGGGATTTTCGTGTTTACTCACAGGTTTATCACATTTATCCACTGCAATATTGTTTTTATGATTTCCACCCTTCAAAAATATATGTAATAAGATAATGGTGACTATCATTATTACAAATTATAATGAAGTGAAATTATAATTTAACACTAAGTATCAAAGAACATAAACACAACAAAACCAAAAAAAAACCACTAATTTTGTAATTATTGAACATTACACAAGCATTATTAATGATTTAATTAAACTTTAACACGCACTAAAAACAGTGATTTTTTTCTGCATGAAATGCTTAGTATATACTGCATAAAATTCACGTTTAAGAAAAACATTAAACATAATGTTGTTTACATAAATAAATTCACAAGTGTTTACATCCTTATGCATTCAAAACTATCATGCAAGTTGTGAAGTGATAAAACTGCAGTATTGCATGCTTACTCAGATGATAATACTTTCCATTACTGTAATTTGGTACAACCTAGCAAGTCTATGAATTAATTGTGAAATTTCCTTTCAAGAAAAACCACAAAGTGTGGAAAGAATCACAGCTAACTATGCTTGTAATGCGCAGCTTCCAAATCTAAAACACAGGTGAAACAAACATGTACTCAATTGTGCCATTTCACAATCATTGCTACATTTACAATTGTTTCATGGTTTGAGACTGCAATGTGCGCATATAAATATTTTTACATATTGCAATTTCCCAGTCCATGTCTAATTTCAATGCGAATCACAAATTTTCTCAAATTATTTTTACGAAGTGTTAGTGGGTCACTTTGCTTGTGGGTGCACTGTAAGTTGTAACAACCACCGCCTTTTTTACAACCCATTTTTGAAGAATCGTAAAACAATTGGCTAAAAAAATTAAAAATTTGAGGGAAATTGGTTGAAAAAAATTGTTGTCCTTTTTTTTATTGCTGCACATTGCATTTCTCTGGGCAAGCATTACTCATACTTACAAATAGATACCATCCCTCTAGCTGCCAGTGCTAGCCAATACCAAGTGACCCTTACCCACCCCCTCTCCCTCAGCTGTGTATGTGTTTCTGTGTTGACACAACTATCGTATGCCACATGCTGACGTCCTCCAGTGGTAGCTGGGCGTCAAGGTCGAGCCATTTTTGAGTTGTGTTAGGTCACAAACACAGGGTTCAGTTTAAATCTCATATAGCACTGATGCACTGGAGTCCGGCTGGTGTTAAGTATCGAGCGCGTGGCTTTTTGGCTGGGCACAAAGTCTGGGATGGCAGTTTCGGTCCTGTGAAAGGTTGGACACACACTATCACAGGTTTACCTTAGTGGTTGGTGGCCCAGGGTATCTGCAGCAATGGTAATCTATGACTGGTGCTGGGACTGGGTCCTGGTGCTTGAACTGCTAGACACCCTGGTCAGGCTGGTGTGATGGCTGCAACTGAACCAGGGGGTTAGAAATACCGCATAGAACATCCTCGTTTCTCCATAAGGCGACTACGATGGGATGGGGCTCCTCAGCAGTCATCACGGGTGCTGTAAATAAGAAAGGGGAGGGAGCTGGGTGTGATCTCTCCAGCTGTTGGATGGCTTCCGCTCGTTCCCTAGGGTTAAGGCTGCAGAGTGCAGTCATGCTGGGATAAAACCTTGTCTGGTGTTATAAATGGTAGCTGCCTTTTTAGCTGGACATTGAGTACCACTCTGCTGGGAGTAGGACATAAGGAGAGGTACTACTACATGCCTCATTAAGGTTAAGCAGGTGATGAAGGTCCCTAGCTAGGTGTTCTGCCAATTGCCAAAGTCGGACAGACCAAAGTGGCACCCTTTCCTCCATTTGTGTCTGGCACCATTAAGTGCAGTGGAAGAAGTACAACCTTGGCTGACTGACTAGCCGTCCTTTGGATTGTCTTTCTAGTGGTAGGGGCTCTACCTTTCTGTACACTGGGATGCACAGAACAAGTGGCCTTCTAATGTGTATGTCACGACATAAGTGCATCCCTGAGGGGGAACCCACAGCCCTACACTATGTTTTGCAAATGGGTTGGGTAATATTCAGCGGTCTCCTGCTTATCCCAGACAGACGTGGTGTCTACCTGGAAAAAGCAAAAAAAAAAACACTTTTGATATAAGACTCATGCTTTGGCTAAAAACATGTTTATTCCGGTCTGAATAAACTTGGTGGCCCATATTACCTCCTAATCAAACAAGAGTTGACTGGAAGTAATCTAAGATTGACCGATGAAGTTGACCTGGTTCTAAGCTGGACAAGATAGTTTTGGCTAGGAGGCTATGAAAACAACTTTCCCCAACTATACTATCACCATTGTTCAGAAGGGACTTGTGGGGGCCACTACCGGAAGGGCAGTGGTGGTTGCAGTCACCAGAAGGATGGGCACGTTAACTAGGGATTGGAGATTCCTAGACTGCAGAGTCTCTGGTAAGACCAGAAGACTCTGGTGTAGCTGCTGAAGAACCTCTTGGAGATCTAAGAGCTGTTGACACGGTTGCTGAAGAGCTCATACTGGATTGTTGAGACCTGGGTCCCAGCACACATGGTGGTTGAGCTAGTTACTGGAAATATTTCCTTCAGCACCATACAGTACAGTGAAGGAGCATAGACTGACATTATGAGCTGCGCGCAGGAATATATACTGGAGTGTGATGGGTGGCGTGGCGTATACGCTGTGTGACGTTGCTGCTGGCCTGAATTTCTGGTGAGGCCACACGTGTCAGCGTTAATACTGGTGGTGCCATTGATTGGCGACCTGTAGTACTATGGGACTTTGGAATGCAGTCTTAGCAGCTCGGCCGACAGCTCACTAATACTTCAAAATTGTAAGCTGATGTCTTTACCTTCAGGTGAACAGTACAATTTGGTAGCATCTGTAATAGCCCCAGCGACTAGGGGCTTATCCTGTAGGCACTTGGGTACGTTGTACTTCAGTTCTAAGCGTGCCGGGTGTGACAGGGAGGTTCACACTGATGAAGGAAAGTTGTATTAGTAGGTTAATAATGTGCATTGTCTGTAATCCAAGAATTGCCTCTTACTGAAAAGAATTATGAAGTGGCCTGGGAATCATTGAACAAACAATATAATAACAAAAGACCTATTGTGCCTTTACACATAGATGCTATAGTGCATGCTCCCTCAATATCACCAGATTATCCAGCATCAATAAATGGGTTACTGTCAGTCTTAGATGAACATATTGCTACACTGCATGTATTAGATGTTAATGTAGACATGTGGGACCCATTGCTTCTCCACATCATCGAAACCAAGTTGAATCCCCCTTTGCGCAACCAATGGGAACTTTACATAAATGACAAGATAGCTGAACTGACAACGGTGATAAGAGTTTTTAACATTTCTTGAAGGGCACCACTATGCCGCTGAATTGAAGTTGGCCACTGCATCACAACCTAAGTCAAGGTCAACTATGCCGCCACAAAAAACCCTACTTCGCCATTCCCAAACACAGCATATGCTGTGAACATGGTGTTGGTCACCATGTGAATGTTAAGTGTGCTGTCTGCAGTGATGACCATGAAGTGTATCTATGCCCCCAATTCTTAGAGGCATCTCCTCAAGAATGGCAGATGCTACCTAAGTCTGCCCAGCTTTGTTTTATTTGTTTACGTGGTTCCCACCCATCCAGGGCATGTCGGTAAAATAGAAACTGACGTACCTGTATTTCCCGACATCACACATTACTACACTTTGTTGAAACTTCATTTACAGACAACAGTGCCTGGTTTTCACACCCTGATATCTCAAGGTCCTGACATACATCGCATCAACAGTACTCCTGTCTACTGCCCTGGTGGAGATTCCAAGTGGTAATGGCACCTCACAGACAGTGTGTGCTCTACTTGATTAGGCTAGTCAGTCAAGTTTTATTACTGAGGATTGTGTCAGAAGGCTTGGATTAAGGCGCACAAGAACATCATTGCCAGTGTACGGCGTTTCTCAAGTGCCATTATACACTACAAAAGGGGTAATAGATTGCCTGTTAACTACAGTTGGCCAAAATTGTCCATGTCTTGCTCTCACTGCATTTGTCTTACAAAAAATCACTTGTTTACTGCCTGCTGCACGAATTGAGACAAATTCATGGGTCCACCTCACCCAGCTCAATCTTGCTGACCCACATTATGCCAATCCTGGGCCAGTTGATCTTTTGATAGGTGCAGATCTCTTCCCCTATGTGTTGAAGGGTGGTACTGTAAGCCAAGGTAGAGATCTACTAGTGGCAGTCGTTACAGTCTTTGGATGGGTAGTCATGGGGAGGGTGCCTGCCTCTGCACTGTCGATGAACTGTGTTTCACTTCATGTATGCTCACCTACACTAGACGAAGCAGTCAGACAATTGTGGGGAATTTGAGGAAGTTGCAATGCCTGCAAGGCCTAACTCAGATGACCTACGCTGTGAGCACATTTTTGCTGCAACTTGCCAAAGGAATGAAACAGATAGGTACAGCGTGGCCATACCCTTCAAGGAGCCCCAACCTCACTTCAGAGAAACAAGAGTGCAAGCCCGTCATCGGTTCTATAACCTTGAACGTAAGCTAAATCGTGATCCTGGTATGAAGGCTTCTTACACATAGTTCATGTTGGATTACTTGGCTCAGGATCACATGTCCCAGATACCTGCCTCGCAGCTTAAGAGACCTGCATTTTATATACCACACCATGGCGTCTTGAAGTCAAATAGCAGTAAAATTGTGTGTGGTAGTTGATACCTCAGCAAAAGATACTATCGGAATTTTCCTTAACAACTTATTTCTCACTGGTCCATGGCTACAAGGGGACGTCATGGACATTCTCCTCTGCTTCCATAGTCATACTGTTGCCTTCACAGCCTACATAAGGCAAATGTATCGTCAGATCCCAGTTCACAAAGAGTTTAGGGATTAATTACCAACACAATTTGTGGAGACCCTCAGACCAAGATCCAGTAGGTGACTATCTACTAAATACTGTAACCTACAGTGTTTCATCATCAACCTTTATCGCCATTTAAACACTGCACAAACTGGCTGCTGACGAGAAAGAGCACTTTCCACATGTAGGTTCAGTGCTATTAACAGAATTTTATGTAGATGACTTTATGTCACGTGCACCAATGACACAAGCAGTGTTGTCATTACAGAAGGACTTAATTGACCTTTAAAGGGTAGACGGATTCCACTTGCGGAAGTTTGCCAGCAATGACCAGTCTTTACTCTCATGGCTCCCTGCAGACATGGTCCAAGGTAATGAGACACTGTCGCTTGACAGTAGTTGTGGTCTTCCGACAGTGAAAATATTAGGCCTCCAATGGCAGACTGCAGTCAACACCGTCTCATACAAGGTTCAGCCAATTTCTACCATCTATATCAAACAAAGTATACTATCAAACTTCGCCCAGATATTCAATCCTCATGGGTGGTTGTCAGCCAATGTTTTGCTGGCAAAATATCTCATGCAACACCTTTGGATCTAATATTGACTGGGATGACCCACCATCAGCAGACATATTATCCACTTGGAAACACTTTCAGAAGGGAGCTTCGAGGCGTGGCAAGCATTGCCATTCCTAGACTGGTGCCTGTAAACCAGCAGAATGTGAATTTTCAGGTGCACAGGTTTTACGAAAGTTGGGAACGTGGATACGCAGCTGTTGTCTACCTGCGACTCACCTTACTGGATGGTCCAGTAACTGTTCACTTAATTATTGGCAAGTCAAAGGTGGCTCCCACCAAGCAAGTATCTCTACCTCGTCTAGAGCTATGTGGGGCTCTACTGCTTGCCCGTACCATGTGCAAAATACAAGTTAACCTCAGTTCCAATTGTCACATCTCCCGAACCTTTGCCTGGACTGATTCGATCACTGTTCTTCACTGGATCAATGGCTCTCCACAGGACTGGAAAACATTTGTTGCTAATCAGGTCAGCCAAATCCAGAATCTTATTCCATCAAAACACTGCAATCATGTACCATCAGAAAACAATCCAGCTGACTGGGCTTCTAAAGGTATCTTTCCCAGTGAGCTGGCTGCACATCCATTGTGGTGGACAGGCCCACCATGGCTGCGTGAGTCGCCAGAACACTGGCCTCAGCCTTACCCGGCAAGGAGTCACACTGACGAAGCGCTTGTTGAACGACAGGTTATCATGCTCCATGCTATTGGAATTCCTGCTGACATTTAATTGTTGCACAGATTCTCGTCTCTAAGTAAGATAAAACGAACCACTGCCTACTGTCTGCGATTTGTGCAAAGTCTGTATGTAAAGAAACCTATTGTTGGTCCTCTTGTCCTGAGGAACTCAATGCTGCCTTGATGGCATGGATTAAGATTGCACAATCCGAAGCCTTTGCCGCAGATATAAGGGCACTGCAGGCAAGGCAGCCATACAGGGGCCCACTATCCAAGCGGTCTCCCTTTGTGGATCCTTCTGGAATTGTTAAGGTGGCCAGACATTTACATTTGTCTGATTTGCCATATGACCAGAGGCATCCAATATTACTACCAAAACACCATTGTCTCACAGAGCTCTTGATCAATCACATTCATGAACATCTTTTGTACTGTGCGCCAACGATCCTGTAGTCAGTTCTACAACAAGAATTTTGGATCATGGATGCTCGCAACCTCATTCAACACAGACTTCAGCAGTGTGTGCGTTGCTTCAAGGTACGCCCTACACCACGGACCGTGTTTGACAGTCAAAGCCATTTCTCAAGGTGGGTGTCGATTATGCAGGATTCTTCATGATTACATTGTCACGGTTGAGGAAGGTACGAGTCCTTGATGCATATATGTGCTTATTTGTTTGCTTTGCCACCAAGGCAATTCGTCTTGAACTTGTGTTTGATCTCACCACCGAGGCCTTTCTGGCAGCATTCCGTCGTTTTCACTCTCGTTGTGGTCAATGTTTTGACATCTATAGTGACTGTGATACCAACTTTGTTGGTGCCAATCGATACTTGGCAGAATTGAGGATGTACATAATTGATAAGGATACGCAGGATGTGTTGACACAGGCCCTGACTGAACACCAAGTGACATGGTATAACCCTCCTTCAGCCCCTCATTTTGGAGGACTGTGGGAGGCTGGGGTCAAGTCAGCCAAATCCTTGCTCATCAAGTGTGTGGGTTTGCAAACACTCACATATGAAGAACTGTACACTGTTATGACACAGGTGGAGGCAACCCTCATCTCTCGGTCACTGTGCACTCTCTCCACCGACCCTAACTCCCTGACGGCATTGACTCCAAGCCACTTTCTGGTGTTGGGATCCCCAGGTCTGCTGCACGAGCCAAATTTATCCCACATCGAACTCAACAGGCTCTCGCATTGGCAACTTGTCCAGCAAATCCACCAATTCTTTTGGAGGCGGTGGCGTCAAGAATACCTCCATCATCTCCAGCAACAACCCCAGGGCTGTGGTGTCCAAGAGAACCTCACTATTCGCACATTGGTGCTAGTCAAGGATGACAACTTACCCCCTCTTTGCTGGAAACTAGGGCGAGTACTGAAGACTTTTCCATGCCCAGATTCCGTTGTCGGACTGGCGGAGGAGAAGAGTCGCCAGGGAGTCCTCAAGCGCCCTGTGGTCCATTTTGGTGTAAATAATTGTAAATAGCCTGTTTACAATGTTGTGAGCTTGAGTCTGAACAGTAACAAGGAGCATAGTGTTAATATGAGATGTTCAACACATGTGTTTTTTTAACAGAGCACCATGTCTTCAGTACTCCTGGTGGCTGCTAGGAGCAGCAAGGCAGTACAAGATGGCGGTGGGCATGGACGGACGCATGGGTGTTCGTTACAGTTCATCAAACTTAAATATGTAAGATTCAAGTCAAAACATTCACCTTCACAAACATAGCCAATGTACGGCGTAACAGAAAAACAGCCATTTTGCTAGAACATCAATTCATCTGTCCAGAAAAAACCTTCAGTAAAAAAAACACTTATCACAAGTTTGTTACTTGACTAGATAGGGGAAAAGTACGTGTACAAACTTTATTTCATAAATGTATTTTTTTGCCATAAGAAAGCAATAAAACACAGCAATTAGTCATATCACCCACCATCACATCTGATTCCAAATTTAATAAATCTATAACATTAAAATTATGTCTTCAACTCTTAATCATGGTTCATGAATCCAGATACCATTCATTATTTATGATATAAGTGTAAAATCTGGTAAAATGTAAAACATTTGCCTGCTATATATGCTTATAAACCAAAATGTGGAAAATAATGAAGTTCAGAAAAACAAAAATAAATGACACACACTACGCCTAGTGTGTCACCCCTTCATGAAAAAAAAAAAAGATGAGACAAGAATTTACACACCTAGTTTTGTTCTGATCAGACAGTAAAAATATAAATATTTTTAATATGTAACAATGAAAAATGTTTCAACCAGTGCTATCGGAAAATTGAACTTTGAAATAGAATACACTTTCTTTACATAAAATGTGGCAAAATTCGATCAGTAACATTTCACAAGTAAAGTACTTCTTACTAGCTGTTACCAACACAGCACTGCTATCACTGTCATTAATTCATCTTGACTACGAAGTAAAGATTATAATAAATTAACAATATAAGTGAAAGTTTCATTTAACCAAAAACAGAATATTTTAATGTTACGAACAGTATTAAATATTTGTTGTATATGATTTATTTAAAAGTAAAAACAAATGCAGGCATGTTAAATCTAAGGTGATTTTTCAAAGGTTTGTTTCAAAAAGTTGGAAGATCCTGTGAGTGGAGTAAAACTGCTACATCCATTTTGCTACATTTCAAATATACCATTATGTAAAGAACACTTTACTTATGTTATGCTGACTTACCATTCCATGGTATTTTGTTTCCTTTATGTATCGAACACACAAGAACAGTAATGGATGGATACATAGCAAGTGAAATGAAGAATGTTAGCCACTCTGCTAGACCATAAGTCCATATCTGCAACCATTAAATTTCACAATACTGGAGCATCCCAAAGTTAGACAAGAACACACAGTAAAAGTTTAGCAATTCAAAAGCTACACCTCAAAAAATAAATAGCTCATTAAACTCTTATGTAAAGCAAATCAGAACTACCTATTAATTACAATATTACTTTCTTTACCATCACATTTGGAACTGAAAGTAGTATAGTAGTGTAGTCTGCTTCTCTAATTTTACAGTTTACTTATGATATCATGCTGATAACTTAAATAATTACATGAGTAACTTTGGCACCACTTTGTGATAATGAAATACAGTACATACAAACAATGCATCTGAATAAATTATTTAGTTGAAGACGAATTTGTTTCAACTGGTCAAACTTAAGATGTAAGTTTTGACAATAGCTGTTTATGCACACTCAATCAAATTAGGCATTAAATATTATTTTGGGTGGTTAATCTCACTATTTAAACATTTATGAACTTCTGATAAGCAACACTACTTTTGCCAAATATAGTAAATCTAAATATAAAGGATACTCATTCAGAAATAATCACTTTCATGAACAATGATAGGACAGTGAATCAGTAGCTAATTAAATTCAAGGTTGCTTTTTATCTTTGATATGGCAATGTGAAATAATGGTGATAAAACACTGCTCACTATAACACAGTTCAGAACATTACACAAAACCAGTGACAACAACTTACTTGAACACACAAGCAAAATGGAAATCGCATAAATGTAGGGGCCCAAGCTAAGTATGGCACTACTTACCATTCATAAATATACCAGGGGTTATGCCTGCGGTACTCTGCAGGATTATTCTCAACACATGAATCATGCTACGTGTGCATAAAGATGTTAACATAGCTTGCATAAACCTAACCCATGGGCAATATAAACTGCAGCCAAACCATGGTCTACGTAAACCAGTGACTAAAACCTCAGGTTCTACATTCTATCCATATAAAGGGAATAGGGGGATAAAGTACAAAAAACAAGCATAAACAAGGAAATTCTTACATACCATTCAAGAATGAATGGGGAAGGGCCCACAAAATAAGTTTCGGTGAGCAGGGACAAAATTCTGCAACATCCCCCTCTCCTACCTGCTTAGATCTGAAAAAATTCAAAATATTAAGAGGTGCCCACCACTTAAATAGCTTAAAGCTTTAATGTCCATGAGTGTGCCTACCCAGTCCCATCACCATAGCTCAAACCATTAAGGAGAAAATACCAATTTGAAACTTGACCACTTTAAAATCTTACAGTTAGAGTGAGGTTAACAGTACATCATGAAACAATGGGAACAGACGAACTTCAGAAGTGTGCCAAATTGAACATTGTAGGTTGAACCTATTTGGTTATATTGGGAGTTATAAAAAAACCTCACTTTAAAATTAAGATTTCAAAATTCCTTACGTTGCGAGAAACTACCCCTTAAGAGATGCTCTAATGCCAAACTGCAAGTCTCTATAATGAACGGCATTGCGCAGAAAATCGGAAGCTGTAAAATGTACTGCCTACAGCAAACAATTTCTTCCGTGATGAAACAAGGGGGGTGGGGGGGGGGAGAGAAAGGGTGGGGTGGGCATGGAAAGAGAAAGATCGGAATAGGTATTATTGGGGGATATCCTACACATCCTAGAGATGGGAAAGGGGTGCTGCGTACTCCCAAACTTTGCATTAATCAGCACCTATTTAGTTCTTCATTAATATATAAATGTGTATAAATGTGTATAAATTTTAGTGTATTATTACACTAAAATTTGAAAAAGCACATCCAGGTGATTAAATAAAGATAGTGAATAAATAAATATATTAAACTAGGTTGGTTTTGTTTATGAATAAATAAATAAATAAATAAATAACCCTGAGAGTTGTTAGTCAAGTAAATTATAGAACAATGCTGCGGCTAGTACTGCTTCTGCTAACAGAATATTACTATTGCCAGATTTTTTATGTAACACTGAACACTTTTATATAAACAAATAATTAGTTACAATAACTTAATGATGTTGGGATCAAATACTAATCTTGTTCCCAAAGTTGATCACTATGGAAAGGATTTGAGTACATGGAACAAAAGTAGAGTAGTACCTTACTGAAATGACCCATCACACTATAGATGTCGTGGGACAAATTAGCCAGACGTTGAACCAACCCCAACCCCTATATGTCAACAACTGCAATTTTTTGCAAGCAGTCTATATTCAATTATCTGTAGCATGAAAATGACACTTAAAAAAAAAAAAAAGATATGAGTTAATTTTAATAGGAAGATGTCTTCTGAAAAAAATTACACCCTAGAGGTGTATATTTCGCATCTCCCTGTCATCCAAAATGTTAAAAACATCAAGCAGCATAAGGTTTCACCAAGTACTGCAAGTTCAGGTTAAATTGTCTCTGACATAAAATCTACATGATTTTTACATGGAATATTAATTTTATGCAGTTCAACAGTCAGGCACCTTCTGAATAAAATGACACTCCAGACAAGTGTACTTGAGACCTACCCTCGTCATCCAAAATATTTAAATTTATTGCGCTGCGTCCAAGCGAAATATCAATTTACAGTGGGTTTATGTAGGAAAACCGGAGGATCTGTTAACAAACTATTTATTTAGTTATTTCAACAGACACATGCCATCTGAATAAACTGACATCCTGGAAAAGGGCACGTCTGTTCTATCACAAAAGTATTGATCATGTATTTTTACAAGTAAACTTTTTGTCTCATACTGGATCAAAATGGCTCGGGTTTGAAATATACTGCATCAAATTGAGGAAATTTTTTAAAAAATATTCTGTGAAAAATATACGGCCTCTTTAATTAATATAAAGCATGCCCGTGACGCCAGCACTAGCTACGGCATATGAAGAGAGAAACAAAGTGAAATAATCGCACACAGTATAAGTTGCATTTTGTTTGAAACATGTACACATTATTTTAGAACAAAGTTTAGTTTGTTACATTAAGACTCTTTTTATGCTCGCGTATTTTTCCAATGTCTGTTGTACAAAGGCAGGGCTGTCGGAATAGCCAACATGAAATTCTCTTTCTGTAATGCATGTTTCACCTGTTAAATGATTTTGTAAATGGGATGATGTTAGTCCCATTTATGACATGTTGCCAAAAACTAGCTATTAAAACCTGGAGTGTGTAGATGATAAACACAGTAGATTTGTGTAGTTCATGTAAACATTAAATGAAATTGTGTGACAATGTTTATATTGACATGAGGCAGACGGATATGCAAAGAGAAGGTAGGTAGGGCTTTACGTCTCGTCGACAGCTAGGTCATTAGAGACAGGACAAGTTACTCAGACAGGGAAGTATAACTCATGGTTTGTAGTAAGGAAACCACCCTCCAGCATTTGCCTGCAGAGTGATTTCGAGAAACCGTGGAAAACAGATATCAGGATGGCTGAACCCGAATTCAAACCCAGGTCCTACCAAATGAGAGTTCAAAATTTAACCACTGCACCATCTCACTCAGTGTATGCAAACAGAAGAAAGAAGAAATTGCAAAGGACTATCAAAAGTGCTTAATGTTACCATAAACAGTATGCATTTAGTGCGAAAATCTGGCTCTCTTTCCACTCATTTTAACCAAATTGCAAGTCCGTATAAAAGGCACTGGTCATCAAAAATCGTATACAAAATCAAGCCAAAAATGTTACCAAATCAGAGTTAAAAAAACTATGCATAATGAGTCGTCAACAGTGAAAAAATCAGAGACATAATAGCACAAAGAAAGCGAGAAGGAAGCCAGCAAAGCACAATGGCAAGACAAACATGTGACGGTAGTTGTGTGTGGAAACATTCACATATTTGTGCTGCATAAATGGTGGCGGGTGGGCAGAGAAGCTGAGTCCATTAGTACTGACTTGTGCTGGTAGCCTAGGGGGTTAATATCAACCTATTTTTACATATACCCTACATCACGTACAATGCTTACCAAGAGAAACACAATGTGCAGCAATAAAAAAAAGTACAACAAATTCACTTTTTGACCTATTTCCATCAAATTTTCCACTTTTTTCACCCAAATGTTTCACGGTCCCTCAAAAATTAGTTGTTATAGAAATACAGATGCTGTAAAAGGAGTCAATATATGGAGGTCATACTGTATAGATATAACTGAAGGATATGAACATCTGTACTGCAACAAGAATTAAAACATCATCCCCAGTAAATTAGTGAATGGCCTGTTTTGATCTAGAACAAAATCTTCTTACCTTGCTGCAAAACACTGCAACCAGTATTAGACAAGCCCTGAAAGATAAGGAATCACCTGGTTTGTGACTACAGTGCATACTTCTCTTATAGCATCGTTACTGGGTAATGCAACCAAAATGAGAGCCAGCGTGTAGAATGTCGGCTTGCAACAAAGTCAGTTACGATGCTACAGCATACCATGACCAGAACAAGACCCAGCCCTCATGGTTACACAACCACCTGTTATGACATCTTCCTTCTACCTCCCCTCTGGTTACTGCTAATGGAAATGCCTGATAGTACTGTACTTCTTTTAATCCACCAAAAATTAATCTGAGGATTTCTCCCCTGGGAAATATGAAAATTGTGTTTATATATTGTACCTAACTGGTTTTAAATTTTTTTAATGCTATCTATGTGCTTCAGACTAGCCTGCTTTCAATTATAAGAATGTCAAAAATCTGGAAATATAAATGAGATGGATTGTGTACTCTGTGATAAAGTATGGGTAAGGGATATGGAAAATAATTTTATAATTGTTAACATGCATTCCTCTGTCTCACTACCCAGCTATTTAAAATTTATGTCATAGAACTTGAACATGCAACCAGAGGATGTGTAACATTATTTATTGCCACTCTGATTCATTGTGAAAATGTGTGTTGCAGTTATTAAAGATATAGACAATTTTCTCGATTTCACATTTTTCCAATAACAATTAAAATTTAAGCTGGGATTACAAATAATACAACCAATGCCTCAGAGTTATTTTAAAAAAGTTAATAAAAAAAGGACAGATAAAAACTATCTCTTTTTCAGAACCTAACAAATAGTTTCTGCTAACAGTCACAAACCACCTCTTATTTTCTGAAAGAAGCAATTCCCTGGATAGAAAAGAGAAGGTTGGTATTGAAATCAGTAAAATTTTGGGTTAACTGGTACTGTGAATTGCAGAAAAGTTTAACAGGGAAATTAATTAAAATTATTTGCACAGATATTGGTACTTTATGAGCAATAAGAATTTATTTAGTAACTTTATTGAATTAATTTTCTAAGATTGAACTTTAGTATTTTAGACATCACCATCATTTAGCTGCACTATCCATCCCTCGCCTAAAAGTGTACCCAGACAAAACACTCCGCTTGCCACCTTGTACGGCCATTGCTTAGGTTCTATAAAAGTGTGATGAGCAGTAAAACAGAATGAGGTAAACATGACTATTGCTTGCTAAATGCTGCACATTTGTGTAGCAGAAAGTTTCCTCTTGAATAAAATTTAAGCTAAATATTAAATATTTTTCAAGTAGATGGCCAAGCATCTGGGCATCTTAAAAGACACTACCACTAATGCAAACAGCACAAGAACAAACCCTTAAAAGAAACATAAAGGCTTCACACGTGCCACTTTCTGCCATATTATAAAAAACTACCCCTCATCATGCCACGTATTTTACATCACCCGAAGAAGGGTCAAACCAAAGGCGTCAGCCACAAGTGCCTACAGGATCCTACCTGGTTGCAGGGGCAATTACAGACGCGTGGAATTAGTACATTGTGCAAGCGGTCAGAAAATATACCAGACTCTCTGAAGTGCCAAAAATGACTCACACCAACCAGCTGCCCCTGAAGCGCTCTGTAGCGGGCGGCCAAGTGGTTCCCTGCACTTGTCTGGAAACCTCTCCAACCGCGACAGTATCCAGGATGAGGACAGAGCAGCACAATGTTATGTGAACAGATAATTGTAACATACAGTGGCGCGAGTATTTAGCACACGTAGAGGACTGAAGCAGGGCCTGTCGCTAACCTACTGCCAGACCGCTGCCACCTGAGGTCGGACACAAGGGCGTTCCAGGACCACCGATATCAAGACTATAAGCAGCCTTCGGCATTAATCACAAGGTGATATTGTTCCATAGGATTCTGCAGACACACTTAAGATATTGATTATTATGGCTGATAGTAGTTTGAATCAATTATATATTTGTAACTCCCCTGCTTAGAGTAAAACCTATTGCAAAAGTTGTGTTAATTGTGTTGATAATGATATATACATATATATATATAAAGGGATTAGACACAACACCAAGAGTATTCTTCAGCTACACCTTCCTGTTAATAAGCTCCTAGTACATTTAGGTTTAGGCCCATAAGGCTTAAGACAATCCAGACTAAAGTTAGGATAATTGTATATTAAGTATAACAATTAGGGGCCTTAAACTAGTAAACATTACACTGGTGGAGGATAGGGTTTTTCCTCCTTTCCTCCTTATATGCAGCCAAGATCCACCAAAAGACATAAATAGCTTTTCTTAGGTTATAAATTGAATTGGACATTTTTAAAAATAAATTTTAAATAGTAGATAATTTAGAAACCTACTGCAAAGAATCACAGAAAGCCACCTGCCCCAAATTATTTGGATATCCCTCCTTCCCACGTGAGGATAAGTTATTTAAGTGCACTTAAAGAAACGAGGTTTCATTAAAATATTGTACTAAAGCTACGTAGAAAGCCCATTAACACAAGTTCACGAGCGGGCAGGTGATGACGGAGTTATGTCAGCTGCGATGTAGCAACATCCTTGCTAAGCCAAGCAGTTTCGAGTGCGATGAGTACGCACGAGCATAAGCTGCCACACTGCCCTCTAAGCATATTCGATTACATATATTCATTTAATTATTAATCAGGCACATTCCGTAGATATAAGTTTCCTGCCTGAGCATGAAAATTTTTTGATTACGTAGAAGGCGTAATTAAGAGGCATAGGAAACACTTTGGGCCGCCGACAATATGGCAAGTACCACGAAACATAATGAAAGTAACAGGAATTCGTACAAAAAAGAGAAAAAGAGAAAAGGGGAAACAGAAAACCTCACGAAGTCGCACAAGCAGTGCAAAAGCAACTCGTAACGACCAAGAATTGCAGCGATAAAGTTAATTTTAATTACAACATTGCAACAGGACAACCAAAGGGTGGAAAATCACTACCCTAACCATATAGAGTATATATAAAGTGCCACATGGTTACGTAATTTTAGAATATTAGTTATAATTAAGTTTTAAGCAAAGCAAAAGCAATCACGTATAACACAGTAATATTAAGTAAGTTTAATAAAAAAATGTTGCCATTAACAATACTGCAGCTGTATTGGGACGAGTATAAGTGAAAATCACATGAACTTAAAAGTTGATAGTATATACAAGTATTCATAAAGAGAATTTTAATTTCAGAGAGAAAGTATTTGACAAATGTGTGTGTTTTTATATATATATATATATATATATATATATATATATATATATATATATATATATATATATATATATATATATATTTATTTATTGCACAGATTTCTCGATTTCACATTTTTCCAATAACAATTAAAATTTAAGCTGGGATTACAAATAATACAACCAATGCCTCAGAGTTATTTTTAAAAAGTTAATAAAAAAAGGACAGATAAAAACTATCTCTTTTTCAGAACCTAACAAATAGTTTCTGCTAACAGTCACAAACCACTTATCAAGCGCTTATTAACAGGAAGGTGTAGCTGAAGAATACTCTTGGTGTTGTGTCTAATCCCTTTATATATATATATATATGTATATATCATTATCAACACAATTAACACAACTTTTGCAATAGGTTTTACTCTAAGCAGGGGAGTTACAACCATATATATATATATATTATATATATATATGGTTGTATATATACATATATATATATATATGTATATGTATATATATATATATATATATATATATATATATATATATATATATATATATATATATATATATATATATATATATATATATATATATATATATATAGAATTACTGCATTAAATCATTAACTATATCATTTTCACAGGCCCTAAAGTTGGAATTATTTATGAACATTTGATGTACTAGTAATATTAAGGTACAATGTTGAGTAGAACAACATCTCAAGGGAACTAAATTTTTTACAAGGTATACACAGTCAAAACACGAAGCAGTAAATTCCGTAGTGCGAAGCCAACATACACTTCAAAGATGCGCCAGGCGCAACGACCCTATTTTTGTGTCTCGCCATCACATTCCATAGTACCCCTGCTCGACCCAGCTGAGCCAGGCGGACGGCAGGTGATAACTATCAACAGCGTGTTTCAGGCACGCGAACCTTGTTTAAAAAACATGTGCCCCAATGCGCGAGTGCTATGTACACTGACGCCAGCTAACAGCCAGCAGCACTAGAGCCCATGACGGCACTCAACACACACATGTCACGTGTACATGCATGTGCGCAAAGAGGCCAACATTTTTGAACTTACACATAAATATTATTTTGCAGTGTAATATGTCTTGTATTTCATTTTTCAAGGTTTGATATGTCTTTCAATGTTTTAAAGTGTTTGTTGTTATTTTTATAATGTTTGGTTATGAAATTTAATGTGCCCGCAGCACCGAGATTAAGAACACTGATATTCCGGAGTGAACGCCGTAATAAAGAAAGACTGAATTAATACAGAAAGTTCATAAGAAAATTATAAAATGTAAAACATTATTTTATTTCATTTGTGCAACTTTTATTTCAATAATAAAATATTTTACTCTGCGTGCGTAGCACTTCCGCTTATGTGAACCCTGTAGGAGGTCATGGAAGGTCCGTACGACGCTTGCCTCTGGACAGTCTGTCGAGGAGAGCTGGCGAGGTAAGACACTGTCGCGTACACACAACAACTTTTTGTTCACTAATGTAGATTTCAATAGCACTTTTAGTATACTGGTTAACCTTTGCTTGCGTATGTTTTGCCAGACATTTCCCCAGCATTATGCTTCTGCTTAACTAATTTATTTCGCCCTTGTGGCATTTTCAACTTAATCGAGGAGAAGAATGTGTCAAGTGACCCGCATAACTTGAATCAAGCACCATCTGCTTCTGCTAAAGGTGTCTCGTGGTAAATTCTGCATTATTGCTGCATGCAATTGTAACTGCTTTAATTCTATGTATGTATTTGAGGGTATTATTCATGTTTGAATATTTCACAGCAACATAACGTACAACTACGTGGCTAACCGACACCAAGTAAGTGTTTACGCCATCATTGCGTTTTGAGAGATTATTTATGTAATATCAGGTGTGCAATATTTTTATTCAGGGTTCTATGTTAAATTTCGTAAGGGTTCCGTGTAATTTCACGTAAATGGATGCTTTTGTGTTTGACCACGCTTAATGTTTGCTTTTTCCGCCATCACGCATGCTACAAGCCTGTAACTGCTGTAATCATTTTCTTTACCAGAATAATATTTTCTTGGAATTTAATTTATAGAGTTCACCACGAAATATTGCAATTCCACCTGCATCACGTCGTCTGCTACGAACATTATCCAGCGACATCCGCGCCACCTAAGCGTGTTTTCACACATATGTGTGTTTATTGTGAGTATTGATCTCGTGCCCCATCTTGTTTCATGTATCTTTTGAGGGTTTACGTATTTTGTAATTTGTGCACGGTGCAATTATATCCGTCCTAGCCGGCTCTGTGTGTAGGCCATCACCACACTACCCACGTGCTGACAGGCGAGCCTAGATGAGTGATCAATCTATTTACAGAAAATTCATGGGACCAATCCTTATGTCAATGTACATCCGATACAAATTTTACGCCATCTGAGCAACGCCAGATGTGACGGGGCGGGAACCAAGTGGGCGCAGTGCCAAAAGTTTAGCAAAGACTCACATATACGATGCATAGGGCCTGCGGAGTTTACCAACTACTGCGATGGTGTTATAAACTGTGACGAGTGCTGTAAGATGAACTGTGCCTATATCGCACCACTGCCAACACCAGTGGTGAAACCCACGCAGCCAATTGTTGTTACGTACATGCCACAGGGCTTAACCGGGCCAGATTGTAATGTATTATTGCCAACTTTTGCTGGACAAGATTCCAAAGACCCAACTACATTCTTGGCAGTGTGCGAGAAGTTGAACCGACACCGTGTAAACAGGGAGGACTGGACTGAAGTCACAGCCAACCGAGTGAGAGGAAAAGCAGCCACATGGCGAAACCTTGTAAGAGACTATCGTGTGATGTGGGGGGAGTTTTGCGATACGTTGTTGGGAAGATTTGATACTGACAGAGTTGCCACGAAGCACAAGCGTGGTTGTGTCATGAACAGCAACATGAACGTGAGGGTACTGAGGAGTTCATACAGCATACAATAGGCTTGTTCACGTGTTTGAACCCAGGTCAGCCACGGTGTTATAGAGATCATTGTCACCTTGTCAACACTGGACATTAGGCCGCATCTGAGAAGGGTAACAAGGGCAAGTGTCAAACAGTTTATGTGCGAAGCATGTTTGTATGAACAGGACATGCAGACGAGACAGGCATACCAATCCCCGAGATTGAACTTTCACACATCAACACTTACACTGCTGCCAGATGTTACGCGACCGCCGGCAATGTTTACACCAGCGAGGCAGAACTGTGGACACAGAAACTTTCGCCACAACAACATGGGAAATAGTTACCAGGGTAACCGGTCGGAAAACTAAGTCAGGAGGTTGGTGAAACCGCACCTGTACCAACCACACGACCAGGTCATATAAATCCGCCTACTAAAGGTGCAAAACTGTTCGAAGTAACCGACAGTACCGTAAAAGTGCTAAAAATCTATGAAGAACTTGAGGAAAAATATGTCACTGCTGTTATTCACATTGCCGCCAGTCACAATTTTGTATGCAAAGGATTGATACCAGCTATAACAAGAGTGCCGCTACAACGGTTACAATTCGCTACCACACACCAGCAGGGAGAAGCAAAAAGTGTTATGCATGTAACGGTAGGGATCCGAGAGCTGCGTACCAAGTGCAATGTTTACACTGTGCCAGACTTGTGTGATGAAGTGATTCTGATACAGCCATGGCTTGTTGACAATCACGCCATAATAGAACTGCACCTGAATTGTCTGCACGTGGGGACACGTGGCCGATGGAGTGTTTACACAGTGGGAGCAACACCACCAACAACATCAACTGTGCCGCTTGATGACTTCGAGCACGAGGTGCCCGCCACACATCAGCAACATCTGCTGGACCAGTATGCCAGTGTGTCTGACACTGAGGGGAAGCTGCAGCGCACTGACATCATGAAGCATGTGATCGTCACAACGCACGAGGACCCGGTGTACTCCAAGCCAAGAGACCCAAGTATTTTCTTTCGCCGCATCATCAGCCAGCAGATATGTGAGATGCTAAACAACAATGTTATTGAACCTATACAGAGTCTTGATAATTTAGGTATTACCCTTGCTCCAAAGGAAGATGGCGAATTGCGATTCTGTGTTGATTTCCACCCTTTGAATAAAATCACTGTAAACATGCCACCACCAATCATTAATATGACAGACAATTTTTCAACATTAGGAACAGCTACCGTTCTCACATCACTTGATTTAAAGTCTGAATATTGGCAAGTGCCTATCCGCCAACAGGACAGAAACAAAACAGCATTTACCACACCAGATGGACGTAAATTTCAATTTGTTGCCATGCCATTTGGTTTAAAATGTGCCCCTGCAACGTTTCAAAACTTAATGGTTAATGTACGGGATGGATTCATTGGAGAATTTGCGATGGCGTATTTATTTGGATAATGTACTTGTTTGTTCTAACAGCTGGGAAGAGCACTTGGACCATTTGAGCGTTGTGTTTGAATGCCTCGAATGTAACAAACTTATGTGCAAAGTGGAAAAGTGTAAGTTGGGTATGAGTAGAATGGAGTTTTATGGACACTATGTAACAGGAGATGGACACGAAACAGAACAGAAACACGTACAGGAAATTCAAAATAAACCCACACCTAGATCACGTAAATAAGTCTGGAAATTTTTTGGCTTAATTAATTGGTTAACGGAATCTGTCCTAAAATTTTCTGTGATTACCTCACTATTAATTGCTTTGTTGTGTGAGAAACGTAAATTTGTCTGGACACCTCAAGCTGATCAAGCCTTCAAAGAAATCAAACTCGCATTTCAGAACTGTAATCTGCTATCTAGGTTCAACCCAGAGTTATCCACTGTTGTACAAACAGATGCCAGTCAAGAAGGCATCGGGGCCATGTTGTATCAGGAGGGAACACACGGGGAAATACATATAATCAGTTACCACAGTGCAAAGTTCTGGGACACAGCATGTAAATATCACGTTAACTAACAGGAATGTTTGGCCATTTTACATGCACTGCGGAAGTACCGGCCCTACTTGCTAGGAAGTCAGTTTAAGCTCAAAATGACCACTAATGTCTCGTATGGTTAAAGGGAATGCATAATGGGAAGTGCAAACTTGCCCGCTGGGCTGTTACTCCAGGAGTTTGACTTAAAGATAGAACACGTGGAGGAAAAACCAACCAACTCGCGGACGCCTTATCCAGGAATCCTTGTCCAAATCTAATGATAACTGACGATGCGGAGTGGGAAGAAACACTACCACCTAGCTGTGCAATACCAACTGCTAGAAACACAAACTCTCTGTGTATAAAACAGTGTTGCCACACCACACAGCGAACTTGTTTCATTGAATGTATGTGACGTGTTAAGAGAGGTACACACTGCGCAAGAAAATTCCCCAGATGCTGCGCAACGCCAACGACACTGCGCCACAGATTACACAGAATACTGGAGGGTAGTGGACAGAGAAATACAAACCAAACTAGGTGGTAATTGTGTGCGATGGTGGACGTATGTGCCGAAAGAGAAACTGCAACTTCTTGTATTAGAATATGTACACAAAACAGTTTGTAGCATGGGCACCCGGGATTCGCACAAACACAAAGGAACGTGTAGAAATTTTTTCCACTGGCCAGGGATTCAGGGAGATGTCAGGAAACATGTACAGAGCTGTTATCACAAGTAACACCCAGAAGCCACGGAGAGCAGACAGCGATGCTCCACAACAGCTAAGGCTGCCAACCGAGCCATTCAAAACAGTAGCCATCAACATCATGGGCCCATACCCACGTACAAAAACTGGTAAATGACATTTTTGTTGCCACAGATTTGTTTACCCATTGGACAGAGGCATTCCCAGTTAGTAATGTCCGTGTACACACAGTCACACAGGTGATGCAAAATTAGTTTTTCCGAGATGGGGACACCCTGAGTGTTTGTTGTCGGACAATGGTACACAATTTGTAGGGGGAAAGTTGAGAGATACTGTACCAGGTGGGGGAACAGAACACCATACCACCCCAGCATACAATCCCAGGGCTAACCCGACTGAGAGACGTAACCAAAATCCAATTATGTGTCCGGTTATGCAAAGATTACACTAAGTGGGCCAAATTGATCCCAGAGGTAATGTTTTGTGTAAGAAATAGAGTAAATGCAGCAACCGGGAAGACACCCACCGAGATGGTACAAGGTCGCGAACTCCATCCCCCGGAACACCCCGCAAACACCCGCCCAGACCACCTAAACAAATTGTTGAACACCAGGCGCAAATACGTGAGGAAGCCAGTGCGAATCAAATACGTTACTGTAATGTGTGGGTACCAGAGAGCAAGAGATCGCTACCCGAACTTGTACCCGGAATGTATGTGTAAGTAAGAGAAAACCCGCTATCGGCCGGGGTGAAAAAGTACTGTGCTGGACTGGGCCAGTGAGAGTGGTGAAACAAATGGGAAATTCCAAATATTTAGTGAAGTTGGGACCAAGATGTGTCTCGAAACGGTACCGTGACGAGCTGCGTATATAGCCTGACCACCTGTAGGGAAGAGAGGCAAGGAGACGACATTACGCCCAGTACTGCAGTGAGCTCGGAAAATTTTACCAGGAAGTATACAGGGAAATGTCAACACATACACTGAGGAAAGGAACAACACTAACACGGGAATACCCAGCCAAGGGAATGAACTGTTATTTAAGGGTTTTGTACCGACAGAACACTCAACACCTAGTAGTGAGGAGGTAGGAGGGAGTAATAGCAGAACATCATTTCTGGGTTTTTCTGTTAATGCATGTAATGACACAACAAATCAGAGAAAGTTTAAGGGGTTTCCAAGTGTACATGAAGAAAGTGGTAACACAAGTGCACATGTAAATGTAAACACAACCAGTGCCAGTGAGTTGAGTTTTAAGGGGTTTCGCAAGGGGTACAGTCGAATTTGGTTGTAACAATAGTGAAAACGAAAATTTTGATACCACAAGTGAAGGAGAGACGCATTTCAGAGACTTTTCAGTTCCTGCAGGGAAGAGCATAGTAGGGCAAGAGAGTTTGAATGGGTTAGGGAAACTAGTAGGACAGTGAGTGAGAGGTCAAGTGTCAACAAGTCGCAACACAGCACTCGCAAGAGGCAAGCCGAGTCACCACCACGTATCCACATTGTTGTTCCTGCCGACACCATCCCCTGCAAATGCCACAGAAACAGAAGACCTCCGAGGCTATGTTTTCTTTGCCATCAACTGGCAACCAGCAGAGCAGAGCCCACCAGAGCAATGTTGAGTTGCTTGCACCGTCTTGGCCTTCGAGAGAGGGGTCATTTGACGATGGCTAACAGACAGCGGCGTTAGAGCCCATGACAGCATTCACAATGCACATGTCACGTGTACATGCATGTGCGCAAAGAGGCCAACATTTTTGAACTTACACATAAATATTATTTTGCAGTGTAATATGTCTTGTATTTCATTTTTCAAGGTTTGATATGTCTTTCAATGTTTTAAAGTGTTTGTTGTTATTTTTATAATGTTTGGTTATGAAATTTAATGTGCCCGCAGCACCGAGATTAAGAACACTGATATTCCGGAGTGAACGCCGTAATAAAGAAAGACTGAATTAATACAGAAAGTTCATAAGAAAATTATAAAATGTAAAACATTATTTTATTTCATTTGTGCAACTTTTATTTCAATAATAAAGTATTTTACTCTGCGTGCGTAGCACTTCCGCTTATGTGAATCCTGTAGGAGGTCATGGAAGGTCCGTACGACGCTTGCCTCTGGACAGTCGGTCGAGGAGAGCTGGCGAGGTAAGACACTGTCGCGTACACACAACAACTTTTTGTTCACTAATGTAGATTTCAATAGCACTTTTAGTATACTGGTTAACCTTTGCTTGCGTATGTTTTGCCAGACATTTCCCCAGCATTATGCTTCTGCTTAACTAATTTATTTCGCCCTTGTGGCATTTTCAACTTAATCGAGGAGAAGAATGTGTCAAGTGACCCGCATAACTTGAATCAAGCACCATCTGCTTCTGCTAAAGGTGTCTCGTGGTAAATTCTGCATTATTGCTGCATGCAATTGTAACTGCTTTAATTCTATGTATGTATTTGAGGGTATTATTCATGTTTGAATATTTCACAGCAACATAACGTACAACTACGTGGCTAACCGACACCAAGTAAGTGTTTACGCCATCATTGCGTTTTGAGAGATTATTTATGTAATATCAGGTGTGCAATATTTTTATTCAGGGTTCTATGTTAAATTTCGTAAGGGTTCCGTGTAATTTCACGTAAATGGATGCTTTTGTGTTTGACCACGCTGTCACTTTAATGTTTGCTTTTTCTGCCATTACACATGCAACAAGCATGTAACTACTGTAATTGCAAAGAGAATCATTTTCTCTACCAGTATAATATTTTGTTGTAATTTAATTAACCTTATTCACAAAGAAATATTGCAAATCCCACTTGCACCATGTGGTCCGCTACAAACATTATCCAGCGACATCCGCACCACCTAAGCTTGTTTTCACACATTTGTGTGTTTATTGTGAATACTCATCTCAAGCCCCATCTTGTTTCATGAATCTTTTAGGGGTTTATATATTTTGTAATTTGTGTATGGTGCAATCACTTCCGTCCTAGCCGGCTCTGTGTATAGGCTGTCACCACACTACCCACGTGCTGGCGGGCAAGCCTAGACGAGTTTACGTTAGTGATGCCCAGTAATAACATGTATTAATATGTTTCATCAAGGGTTTCATTTTGTAATTTACAGTGTCCTGTATTCAGGGAAAAAACGTCAGTCCACCCTAGTGGCTATCAGCCATCTTTTTTTGTGAAGATTATGCTTTCATGCACCTCAGTGAGATCATTCATCTAGGCGTGCACTAGATTAATTGCGGGCTGGGGCACACCCATGCAGAATTGGCTATTCATGACAGAGAGTACCATAATTCCATTAGCACATTGATCTGTATGAGCAATAATAATAAAAGTAAGTCTACAGTGAACTTACCTCCTTTTATTTAGTAGTCGCAGTGTCGTAGCCACATGTATTTTATTAAGTGCTTATTTTCAAAGTGATGTTTATTAAAAGTTTAGAATTGCCAACGTGTTTGAAAGTATGCACAGGTGAGACGGAGACACAGAACCCAGAACATCCCTCAGGACCCTGAGTCTCAATAGTGCAGTGATTGGGAAGCACCGCTGGCACCCATATTACCGGTAAGTTTTTGTGTCATTGTTTGTCTTGTGTCTCACCCGATGGCGTCAACACAATGTTATTGCATTCAACATATGAAAACATTCAAAACCCACAAGAATTTATAATTATAAAACATTAATAAGGTAAATTAAAATGCAGCAGGAGTTAAATGCATTCAATACGTCACTAGTTTATATAATAATTAAACGTGAAATATCAAATATTGTGGTTAATGTATAAATACTATTTAATACAGTTATATGGTTGATAGAAATATTCTTTTAGTATAGTAAAACAATAAAGGAAAAGTGTTTCAATCTCACCACGCAATTTACGAGGAAGAATTTAAATGCTTTCACGTTAATTATTATTCTAATGATTAATGTTACTATCAAAATTCACTACCACAAAGAACAAAAGACATACCAATTATTGCTAATATTACATTAATTTACTTATACAAGCCAAAGCTAGTAAAAGTTAACATAGTTTCATAAGTATACACCCTATTAAGAATGTATTAAATTTAATTAATTAATTGTTAAAAAGTACTAAATTCCTCAAGTTAAATGATTGAGTGCTAACACCAAGCAAAAGTGTTACAGGACGACAAAGGGATGAAAGCTGACCCCTAAGTCAACCCAGTACGGCACTACACTATGTCCGACTGTACCATCAGCAATGGTGGCAGCAGGCTTAAGTCAAGCCGACGTGATATATCACGTGTGCGTATTAGCGACGCTCTGAAGTGGGTAGCACACGTTTTGTTTCAGGTAAAACCGAGCCAGTTATTGCAATATGTATTTACATTTACACACCCCGCCCAGGATAAACACAAACACATTTACAAACGAAGCACACTACTTGACATGTAACTCCAGTAACAAAAAAATGTATTATATAAGAAAATATTTTCAAAATTATACATAGCACAAGTTAAGAAAATGTTGCTTGTAAGCAAGTACATAATTTAAGATGAAAAGGAGTCTCATTATAAACATTTTAATTATAAATTTCTTACACCAAGACTCAAGACATGTGAAAACTAAATATATCTTGTTACTAACACAACTCTATTGCTTTTTTTAAGTACTTGATATGTAATGTATAGAATATACGACTATGTATTACATTTTATACTCATTAAGAGGAATATATTACAACACATTGTCCAACACACCAATTGAACTGCTAATTGCTAATAGTATATTAATTCAATTTTGACCATACAGAGACTTAAAATAAATGTTTGCCATACCCTGCATCATCACTCTGAGCAGAATAAATGAGAGTATGTTTTAAAAATAAAACAGTAATGCACTTGCTATTACAAAAGTCGTACTAATAAATTCTCATACTTTTTTTTAATGAGTAATATAAATAATAATGCAGACATGCAGATTGATACATGTTAGTGTTAAGAGATGATTTTAAGCTAGGATAAGTAATCCTTGTGAAACCTTGTTCCTTAGTAATGAAACGTAGAAAAGGGGACCTTAGTTTTTCAAACAACTTTTTCTATACGTAAAAATAGGGAATAGTAAACTGTACATTCTATTACAAACACCATGCCATTCCTGTAATTAGTGATATATTGCATAGGAAATAGAAACTAGACTAACATTTTAAAACTGCATTGTGATAAAATTTAATTGATATTATTTATGTTCTCCATATAAATTAAATATAGTCTATTGCGTGTGAATTCATATTTACTTTCAACGAAATCATGTGATGTGTCTAATCATACTTCTTTTCAACAACACGTAAATAATCCCTATGTATGTCATTTTCATAACACAAATAATTATATAATGTATTCACCTTAACAAATTTTGTAACGGGCGGAGATTATAATGCTTTCAACTTTTACAAGTAGAACAATTTTCTTGCTTTGTTAAACAATTCTCACTTTAACAAGACTTTAAAAGATATCAAGCCATGCCAGGTAACTTAGAATATCAAGCAGGCTGCCGTGTCGCCACCGCAAACGCGCTTGCATCAGTCGCAACAGTACCAATGAAGTCAAGAGACATTTACCTAATATTGAGCATACCAAATTCAGATTAGATAATGCAATTATCTGTAGTATTAGGAATTCCACTAAAAGTATCTGTCTTATTTGACACCTTATAATAAGCAGATGATGCACAACCGCAAGTAAGAAGGCTAGGCAGTTCCCTAACCCAAATTTCCTTGTTGCATCCTAACCTCCTTTGTCTAGTTTCCCACCGTAAGAAGAGTTCTTCAACCAACCGTATTCCCGCTGCTGAGAAGCAGACGTGGACATTAAGGGCCCAGACTGTCGTACCACATCGTCACACCCCTGTCCCAGAGCTGGGGACCAGCTCTCGTTTAGCAAGGGGATGATGTAGCAGGCGGCCAAGAGGTTCCCTGTACTTGGCTGGAAACCACCCCAACTACGACAGTATCCAGGGCAAGGACACGAGCGGCACAATGTTATGAAAACATATAATTGTAACATGCAGCGGCGCGAGTATTTAGCACATGCGGAGGACTGAAGCAGGGCCTGTTGCTGAGCTACTGTCAGACAGCTGCCACCTGCGGACAGACACAAGGGTGCTCTAGGACCACCGATATCGAGAGACTACAAGCAGCCTTCGGCATCAATCACGCGATGATATTATTCCGTAGGATTCTGCAGACACACTTTACATATTATCGTGGCTGATAGTAATTGGAATCAATTATATATTTTTACCTCCCTGCTTAGAGTAGAGCCTATTGCAAAAGTTGTGTTAATTGTGTTGATAGTGATCTATATAAAGTGATTAGACACAAAGCCAAGAGTATTCTTCAGCTACACCTTTCTATTAATAACCTCCTAATATCGTCTGTCTCGCTCCCTTGTATGTTTACGTATAGGTTAGGCACATAAGGCATAAGACAATCCAGACTAAAGTTAGGAAAATTCTATATTAAGTAATAACAATATGGGGCCTGAAACTAGTAAACGTTACAGCTCCAAGCCAACTGCCACAAATGCTTCAAATTCCAGGAAGCGCCATGAGCGCCGTCAATGCGAGGTAGCCGAGTGCAAGAGGGTGATTACACTCCCCTCCCATGGTCTACTCACAAGAGACATCCCCCCTCCCAATACCGCCTGGGAGAGGGCAGGGCCGGCAGAGTATAAATACCTGTGCACAGCCCTAAAACGCCAGTTGATTCATCTCCAGTAATTCGCTCCAGCACCTCGTGTGCTAGGGCACTCTACTGCTAACCAGGTCTTTGATCTCTACCAGAAGCTCTTCAGCATTGCAGCCATTGTCTTCAGGATCTCCCAGAGAATCTGCACTACCAGTACCAGAGGCTCTACCAGCACGAGAGGCTTCCAGTCGTACCAAAAGCTCTGCACCTTCCTGCAGTCTGCAGAAAACCCTTCTTCATTGCCTACCCTTCTTGTACGGCAACAGCCAAAGCTCTTCTGGCTGTGATAAACACACTCCACTACCCGTCTGGTAAGTGGCTCCCAAAGTCCCTTCTGGTCGACATGTTAGGATAGTTAGGTTAAGTTTTAGTCATAGCCACCTAGCAGTTTTCTACCTTGTGCAGTCTAGGACCAGGTCACCTTCACCTGGAGTATGTAGCTTACTTCCGTCCAACCTTTGCTTGGTTAGGAGATAGTACCGGAATAAACACATTTCTGAAACTAACCCATGAGTCATTATTTCCCCGAGGGTATTTGTGCCCATTCCACGTAGACACCACGTCCACCAGGAGTAAGCAGGAGATAATGGCATATTTATTGTACCCATTTGCAAACCATACAGTAGGAATTTGAGCTCCCGTCAGGGAAGCATGTACATCACCAACACACACATTAGAAGGCCACACGTTCTGTGCACTCTGACACTCTGGTGTACAGAAAGGTACAGCCCCAACCATTCGACAAACAATCAAAAAGGCAGATAGTCAGTCAGCCCAGATTGTACTCCATCCACCATGCTGAACTGTACTGGAGAAAATGCTTACCTGGTCGTGAAGGTCTGATGCCTTTTGCGACTCACACCCACGTTTTGTTGACGGGCTGCCTTAGCATGACCCAACGATGCTTTGTGTCCGCCGCACTTAACAGTGCTTGGCACGAAAGGAGCACAGGGTACAGCTTTGGTTTATCTAGCTTCTGCAACTTGAAATACATTCAGCTAGAGACATTGTCAGCTGCTCACTCTTCACAAGACCGGTGTCATCTTAACTCTATGGCGGACAGTCGTAGGAGTGGAGCTCAACGGAAGGAGAAAAAGGCAGCTACTCCCAACACCAAGCAATGTTGCAACCCTACACCCACTGCACTCTGCAGCTTAACCCCACAGGAATAAGCTGAGACCACCCGACAACTGGAGACGCCTCACCTCCCAGTTGCCTCCCCTTCCTTGTTCACAGCTCCCATCAAGCTCGCCGGGCAGCCAACATCTGGCCATCACCGCCTTCCTCAAAGGCGAAGAAGTACGGTATGGCATTGCCAATCCCTGGTTCCCGGGAAGCCAACAGACCAGAACACCAAAAACTAACACCAGTGTCAACAACCCCAGCTCCACCACCTATACACCAGGACCCAGAGCCAGCAACAGCCGTTGACCATCGTCGCTGCAGCTGGGTAAGCAGTTACTGAAGGACTTCAGTAACCCAGGTAAACTTAAAAGAGTGTGTCCCCCCATCCGCAGGACTGCAGTAGCCGTCCCCAGTCCCCAACTTTGTACCCAGTCGACAGGCCACGTGCCCGGTGCTGTACACCAGTACTAACTGGATGTTAAACAAACCAGCGTGTCTGACCTGGACCCAAAACCAACCTTACAGTGATGTAGTCACTGACTCCAGATATTGTCACACGTAAGGCTTCTTGCAACCCACATTTGCTACACTCCCCAAAACTCCTCTATCAGGATTAGAGTATGCTTATAAAAGTTACAGAATGGCCTGTTGTGATAGGGAACAACTCCACTCTTCCACCTTGTTAATAAGTTGTGGTGGAACTAACCCCCACTGATCAACATATTGCAACCAAGTAGATATTCCTTTTCTACCTTACTGCTGCATACTATGAGCAAGATGATACACTAATCATGGAAGATAACCACATAAAGTATAAGTGCATTCTCGACTTATGCTGACCAGCCTCCCTGGAGTCAGCCTAAAGAAACAATATATGATCACAACTACTCGTCGTCTTCTCTGAACCAGGTAACATTTCAATATAGCTCATGTCAGTCTCACCCACAGATCAATGCCTACAGCTTGAAGTGCATGCTGCCCTGAATTGAAACAGCCAAAATGCAAAAGAAAGATAGGCGTGCTCCCACCCAGATCCCCAATGGAGACACCCTTCCTTGCCTTTTAGTGGTGCAGATAGAGCTATGTAATCTCATCACCACTACACATACAATACATATATTCAATACAAATAAGATGAACATGAGTTTAGTACCATACCTCCTCCTGTGGGTAAGCTCAAGAATGGTGGGCCATGTATGGTGAGTTCATCACTGAATTGTAACGTGTTTTGGGTACAAATAAATCTCAGTCAATTCCATGTACAGAAATTTTATTACAAACATTAAAAATTTCCACATAAAGGTAAAAATCTGTCACAGATTCTGACAAATCACTCATCTTTCATTTTAACAGGTCTCTCAAAAATATTCATATAATATATAAGTATTACAAAAACTAATACTATCTAGCAAGAACAGATTTGTACTTATATGTGGTATGCACAGCAAGTATGAATATATTGTAATTCTGAAACTTGAACAGAGACACCTTGGTAAAATTCCAATCAAATACAGTATTTTGGCAAGTATAGACCGCACATTTTTACAAAAAAAAAATTACTACAAAAAGTAGGGTGCTGCTTATTTACAAGATATTGGCGTTAAAAAAAAAAAGTATTTCCCCCAAAACATGTTGAGACATTTGTCAAGATACTTTACATTTTAATATTTTAACTTAGTTTCTAAGGAAGTTAAATAAAATAAGAACTAATTAATAGCTTATCACTCATATTTAAATGCTAAAATGGTAAATGCTTATGGGTCGCCCTGTGGAAGCAGAGCTGGAGTCACTTTATTTATTTTTTCCTTCCTGGGTCTTTTATTTTTTATCCTTCTGGTAGGTCATTTTCTTTTTTTTTTATTCTACCTCTTGCTCTGTGTCCCTCCTTTCAAAACTCTCCCCCTCCCCTCCCTTTTCAAAGCTTGCTGGATCTCATTAATTTCTTTCTCCCTCTCATTTTCATCCCTCCCTTCCACTACTCCACCCCTTCTACCATGACCAGTTTCTTTGTCACTCCCTTCCGCTCCCCCTCTCCCATGGTGTCATTTCCCCTCTTCCCACTCCATGTTGTCACACAGATGCTTGGCTATATTTAGAATGCTGTTTCCACACCCCCCCCCCCTCCCCAACTTGTTTCTCACCCTCTATCTCTAGTCTCTCTAGCCAGATGAGAGAGCCTGCAGTGTCTCTCTCTCAATCTCTCTGTCTGTGTGTGTGTGTGTGTCTGTGCGCGCATGTGCATGTGTGTGTGTGTGTGTATCAGAGTGTGTATGAACACTGTTTTTTCTGCTGGTGTAACAAGGACACACTAGACCTGAAAATAATTAGTTTGACATTGCTGTCGATGTAGTTTTCTGTTGCTGACGAAAATTCAGTGAGACCTATACTTGAAATATTAATTATCCCTTAAGAATTCATCAAAAACTTCTGGTGCAGCCTTTACACGCACATGGCATATACATGCCAAAATACATATATTTGGCATAGCATTGCTCAACAAGGTTACCATTTTTCACACCACCATTATGGTTCCACACCATTCCAGCTGAATAATAAGATAAATGTTTTGAAATTATATAACAAATATATATATATATATATATATATATATATATATATATATATATACATATATATAAAAACTCTGCACAACTGGCACGTAATTTTGAACACTCAAAATAAATCACATTTAAATACTAAGATGTCACATGAAATACCATATAAACAACATACACAAGTAAGGATTAACAATTTTTCCTTTTATGATAGTATGACCCTAAACAACACCAAAACAATAGGGCCAACACCTCCGGCATCAACCAGCCCCAAGAGATCATTCAAACGCTAAGGAGTGAATCATACCTCCCCCTCCCATCAACAATGCCCCATCATTGAGGTTGAAGTTAATAAAAGGAGAGATTCTGCCTTGCTAGACTCTACTGCCACCAGCAATTTCATCAGAAGCGACTTCCTTACTGACAGCCAACAAGCTTACCTACAACCCAGGAGCAAACCCGTGCACATGGCACAATCCAACAAGATTCTGCAAGTAGGGGGATCAACCACACTAGAAATTTATGTGGGTAGTAAAATTATTTTGGCAGAAATTTTGGTGACCCGCACAGAGGCAAAGACGTCATACTGGGACAACCTTGGCTCTGCCAACACAAAAGGCTACTACAAAAGCACCCACAGAGGTATGAACACAGAGGCGAGATAGTATGGGTGAGAAATGGGGACCAAGGAGCAGATTGGAAGATGTGGGTGCAGGCCGTGCTCCGTGCCAATATATACCAATACCAACACGACCACTATCAGGCCGGCAACCCGGGTGTGAAGGAAACCCTGCATAACATCGGGGAGCATTGCATCTGGGATGGTATGAGCCGACACATCCGGCAGTACATCACAGGTTGTGAAGTGTGCTGCCACCATAAAGCCTACCCAGTACCGAAGCAGATTGTATGTCCATGACACCCTCAGAACCCGTGGACACGCCTAGCCACAGATCTAATGGGGACATACCCCGGAAGCACCACAGGCAACAGAATCTCCTGGTAGTGAGGGACCTATTCTCGAGGTGGGTGAAAGCCTTCCCTCTCCTCAGCCAAGAAGCAAAAGTCATCATCAGCAAGTTTGAGACAAGAGATTTTTCCCTGCTTGGGATACCCACAAGCAATCTTGGTTGACAACAGGACTCAATTTACCAGCAAACTGTGGCAGAAGGCGTGTAACCAATGGGGGATAGACAACTGGACAACCGCGCCATACCACACCCAGGCCAATACCACAGAAAGGTGCAACCAAGAGTTGAAGGAAAGCCTTTGGCTACGAGTGGAAGAGGACCACAAAAAATTGGATATCGACATCCCTGACATCCTATTCACCCTGCGGCAGAGAATAATGAGGTGATCGACACCTCCCCCAGTCAGCTGATCCTGGGACAAACAATAAGGCACCCAGGCGAATGGCAGTGGGAGAACGAGCCACCCACTCACCCACAACAAACACCAAACTGTCCAACTGGAGGCTTTAGCCTATCAACGCCGAGACCAGGAGGCACGGGAGAAATACATCAATCGGTAGTACCCAAAGCCGAAGACCGGAATCATGACCTTTGACGTAGGCGCCAAGGTCCTCAAGAATTACCCTCTCAGCTGTGGCAGTGACAAGTTTTGAAATGGCCTGGCCAAGAAGTGAGACGGTCCCTACACTATTGTCGGTAGGCAAGAAAATGTCAACTGGACAGAAGACAAGAGAGGGCAAGTAAGGAAAGCGACGAGGGGGCAGCTAAGGCCTTCCCCCCTGTAAATGAAAGACCCACCAAATACACCCCCAGTGTATGGGCAGAATGGGAGGAAGAGGATGAGCCCCAGATAGAGCACGAACGAAACCCCTTCCGAGAGCCCGAAGCCAGAACCCCAGACACCACGCCCAAAACACGAGAAAGAGAATACCCTCCAGTCACTTGGTATGGTTCGTACAGATCACTCCCCTCCACCTATTCTTGGTACATGGAATGAAGGAGCACCACTGAAGGACCGGGAACACTTGGACATGCACCTGGGGGCGGGCCCAATGATGGAGAAGCAGGCTGAAGAAGGCGAGGACCATCCTGCCAATGAATTCTGTGTATTTTTGAGTGCCATACGTTTTTTTTTTTTTATTATTATTATTATTTTAAGTGTATATATAGGTTTTCAGTATCACTCACATAGCTTAGTTAAGTATCATATCCCGGGGACATAAGGTTCGGAAGGCCTTATGTCCCCTTCCTAAGAGTTAAACCTGTCACACGAAAAGTGAACCTGCCTTTGCTCCCATAGGAGGCTACAGAGCAAGCCGCTTTTACCACACCTTTGGCGCCAGGATAGGTAGTAAGGTAGATTCAACACACCCCATGTGAGTTTGGACTTGTAAATACCATACTTATCCCCTAGTGCTTAAAAGCTATATAAACGCATGTAAATTTTGACTTTTCAGGTAACCTGTAAAATGTTTATGTATGTAACCACAACCCTCAGCTGTTAAGCATCACACTTCACTTTCTTTGAAGTCAGTCAACATTTAGACATTGAGACAGGTCCGAGTGAAGACAAGCTGGAGGAGCCTGGGTGGGCCATTCAACATGAAGACCTTTAAAAAGATAACAATTCTTTGTTTTGTGGTTGTAGTTTTTTTTTGTAGGGGCACCAGTAGACAGCATACAGTTAAAGTTTTAAGAAACGTTTTAGAAGATAAAGTTTAGGGATCTCTTGGAAATTTACTGTAATTTTGGTGAGGAGCAACTTTTATGTCGTTATTTTTTTGAGTATGTGGTGCCTTAGGTGGGCTGACGTAAGTTTAGCTCTGTTGGGTTGGTAGATCAGGGCATTTATTTTCGAAAATGTGAATGAAACTATTGAGACTTTTTAGTTGAGTTAACAGATGTCTTCCTCCTGTCAATAAATTTGTGAGTCGATAGTCACAAACTTTAAAATGTAAAACAGTAAAAGTGATAAGATCTTTATGTTAGTAGAAAGAAGTTGTAATCAGTTGCTAAAAGATAAAACTTGGATATGAATAGTTACATAAAGAATTTGTAGTTAAAATTTCTAATGAATTTGTAAAAAGATGTTTATTTTTTCTAATTTTAATAACTATAAATGACAGAAACTATTTATAAATTATTTATTCATTTATTTCATTCATTTCACTGTTAACAATTTGTAAGAGAGAAGAATCTAAATCATGTATGTTTGAGAGTTAACCTTATTTATTAACTTATATTGTATAAATTATTTCTGAAATTATCACTTTTGAATTATTGTAAACAACTTAAAAAACATTTATATTTTCGATGTTAATTAATTTTTTTCTGCTATTTCCTCTTAAAACAAAAAAAAAAAAAAAAAAAGAATGAATTCAGTAAAATTTATAACGTGACGACTATCTTCTTTCATTTGTAGAGTTTTAGAAGTTTCCCTCTTTATCTGGAATAATTAAAATTAGTTATTGGTTTTGTTTATGTATTTACTGGATGTCATTGGTGCTGAGACAGTTTTCAATGTAATTTAATCCATGAATAAATTTCTCATTTGAAGTTAATCTTAATTAATTAGTTTATTTTATTTAAACTATTCATATTGCTATCCAAGTATAACCTGTCCCAAGTTCCCAACATTTATTTCCACCTCTCCTTACAAAGTGAGTATGTTAACTAATTTGAGTTACATCAGTTTGTCGAAGTAAAGATATTCTAGTTAAGGGCATTTCAGGATGGCCCACTTAACAGTCTTGATGATGGAGCTGCCCCACTGTTACTTTAAAGGTTGGTCTACGTAATTATTAACATACATTTTTATTCAAGTGACATTTATTTGATACTTAAAAAGTTATTGTAGCCATTTTATTAATGCTTTGTAGATGCTACGATGATAAAGACATGTCTAACTGTTTTGAGATTTAGAGGTTGTATATGTTTGAGAGTGGTTGACCTTTTGTCGACCTTTGAAGTAATCACATGTTTGCCAGTTCGTGAGGAACCATTTGCAGTTGCCGATAGTTGAGTCGTCCGAGTGTGCAGAAGTTATTGAATTGAACTGGTGGTTAAAGTGTTGAATTATTACTTTTCTACAGATCCAGCTAATCGCCTCCCTCCTGCTGTGTTCACAGTCATTGATACAAAAATCTCACTAGTTTCTCAATAATTTTCTCCCACGTTTTCTCCTTTTTCTCCACCCCTGCCACAATATTTCCTCATTAACTCCCGTAACTCAGGAACAGACTGCTCTCGTAACAGACCTTGTTTTTACGGAACTTGATAAGCTGTAGCTCCTTGTTATCTGACTGTGGTAGTTTGGGGGCGAAGGGGGCAGCATTTACTCCCAGTTGTCAGCTCCTCTCTCCTTGCTGGGAATCTGCGGTCGGCGGGATAATGCATCCGGCAACTTGTTGGTCAAGTCCGGGCAATGATCGATCCTGAACGAAAATTACATTAGAAATAAGGCCCACCTACTCAATTTTGTATTTCCGCTACTCATGATTTTTAGCCACGTAAGGGCCTTATTGCCAGTTCTAAGGTTAAATGGTCGGTCCTCTAAGTAATAGCTGTATTTGCGGACTGCCCAAATAACCTCCAGGTACTCCTGCTCATTACTATGGTAGTGGTGTTCGGTCTCGTTTATCATGGTGCTGGCGTTCCTATATCTGTCTCTGGTCCTGTGACTGTTCATGGTACAAGACTGCTCCCATTCCAGTTCTGTTTGCATCTGTCTGCAGGATAAGGGGTAGTTCTGGCAGTGGCCGGTAGAGCATCGGCAGGTCGCAATAGCATGCCTTCAATTTGCAGAACGCTTACTTGTACCGGTCAGTCTACTTCCAATGAGTGGTTTTGGGTAGGAGTCCGTTTGGGGGGCCTGGGGGGGGGGGGGCATAAGGGTGGCGATGTCTTCTACAAAATCTCAGAACCAATTGCAGAGCCCCAGAAATTGCTTCAATTGTCTCAGGTTGATTAATACTCCAGCCTTCTATATCTCTCGAACCTTCTCTGGCTTAGGATAGTTCTCATCCGGGGTGATTATGTGTCCTAAGTATTCTATCCAGGTTTTTCTTATGTGGCACTTCTCTAGTCCGCAGATAAGTCCATGGAGTTCAAATTGTTCCAGGACTTTTCGCAAGCGTATCTGGTGTTCCTCCCATGTTTGGGAATATGCAATCATATTGTCCAGGTTAGTCAGGCAAAACTGACCACTATAGCCTGTCAAAACCACAGCTGACGTCAATCACTGGAAGGTGGCAGGTGCGTTCTTCAACCCAAAGGGCATTACATGAAACTGTGTTTCGCCTTCTGGGGTGGTAAACGCTGTGTATTTCCTGGACCTTGGGTGTACCAGCATTTCCCAATACCCACTGCACATGTCTAGAGCGGAGAATATGCAAGCGCCTCGCAGAGCATATTAGCCAGGTTCTAGTTGGGGGGGCGCTATCGGATACGTGACATCGCTCAAGATCTAGTAGCTGACACAAAAGTGGAGCTCCCCATCCATCTTCGGCACAAGCACCACTCTGGCTTTATATGGTGTGTCAGTCTGCTCCATTATTCTTTGTGTATTCATCTCAGCTACCCGGTCTAATATTACCTGCCTGCATTAGGCTGATGGGTTGCCTGGTCTGTAGTATATGAGATGAGGATATTGTAACCATATTTCATGATAGATGGCGTTGGTCTGATTTAATCTGCCGGTATGCTCGAATATAACCACATGGGTGTTGAGTATCTGTAATAATGTCCTCAGCTGGTAAGCTCCTAGTTGGTGGTTCTCCTCCTCACTGCAGATTCTTGTAATTTTTGCGGGTTTGCTGGGACTTCCCAGTTTATGGCCATTCCATCCTGGTTGCCTAAATATAATTGCAGTTGTCCACAGATGATTATACAGCTTTGGTTTGTTAGCCATGGTTGTCCGAGGATCACCTCCTCCCCTAAATTTAGTGCGCAAAAGAATTCAGTTGTTACTTTTTCTATATTCGTGGACACTGGCAAGGAGTCTTTTGTAGTATAATTCTTTACAAGTTAAAATGTAATGTTAAATTTTCTTTGAAGTATCATAAATGTGAACTGAAGTTTGCTATTTTAAATAATTTTATATTTACAAAGCCATGTGACACATAGGTAAGTTAGGACCTCAAGAGAGGCTGACAGTCCACGACCCCATACCACATGCTACTGCCGCGTCAACTGCGAAGACTTTGTACACCCCTATTACAAGTCAAGTTCAGGGCCATGAGTGTTGCCACTTCACTCAATAAAACACAAAGGCCACCCATATAGTTCAAAAGCCATTAAATGCAAGAGAGAAGGCAAGGCAGTACCTTTCCACAGTTATTCCTTGAATCAAATTCTCCTTCCACATATCCTTCCGTATTGAAGAGGACTTCAACCTTACCATATTCATGCTGCCAAGAAGCATAAGAGCACCTTAATGACCAAACGTTACAGTCACTTTATATGAGTACCACATTACCACAGTCCTCTAAACGAGATGAGGGCATCTCGCTTATCAGAGGAGGAGGGAGAAGTAGTACCACCGAAGTAATCAGGACACGAGCCGCAGGTGGTTTTAATAATAAGCGCAGAATTTAGGAAACATGGTGCACAATTTAAGCTCTGATGGAACCAATAACGAGGTCTTACCATAGTGAGCCACCGATGGGACAAGATGGGACGACACTATATGTACAGACCACTGTAGCGACATGGAGGATCAACCTTTAGCAACATTAAGGTGACGACATTCCAACAAGCTTCATATAGCTTCACCAGTGCCTTCAGACTTTATATACAGATTACTGCATGGTTTTATTAACTAATCCATAAATGCTTAGCTATTACAACTAAATAGTAAATCATATAACTCAAGTAGAGCCTCCCAAAAGTAATTCAAATAATTAATGTAACTAATGTAAAATGTATTGTAATTCATAATGTAACAGTTGAGTATTTATATATTTTAATACATTGATGTAGTGACATCATAGTGAGTTACTTGTCTGAGAACGCTTCCCCTCTTAACTTGAACGGCTCCCTATATGGGACCAACACAGTACGGTAAAAGTTACGCACACCTCTGGCACAGACTACGGGCATCTTGGGTGTCAAGGATTGAAACGTCAACTATTGCTTAGTCTCCTTTTTCTCTGCAGCCGTAATGGCGATGCATCGTAGGAGGGAGGGAAGCAATTTTGTAGGTTGATTACAATCTGTCTTACCAAGGTGACTGTTGTCCTCTGTGGAGGGGAGAGTTACTGTGCCTACCAGGGGAGAGGTGGGTCAGAGACTGATGGTGGCTGCGATTTTGGTGGTATCTCAAGGTGGTTGTCCCTCCTATTCCAGTCCCCCCCAGAGAGGGGGAGGGGTAAGCAAAAGTGATCTACTAAACGGTGTTTACAAAGAAGTATGCCAGTCAAGCTGTGGGTCAGATAGCGTCATTTTATTCGGCGTAAAACAGACACACAGTCCGAGTCTGTAACCAGCAAGATAAGGGCCTTAAGGGCGGGATCAAATACCAACGTTACTTTATGCGTAAACACACTGACGATCCTGATAGTTAAGGACATTAGGTGTTGGGCACACAATTTACTCAAGACTTTCCTTGAGCAATGAACACCGGCACTTAGCAGTTTGTAGCTCCTGCTGGGGTTTTTCTGGCGGCAGGTTGAGGTCAGGTCAGCAGGGTGGCCCTTCAGGGGCTTTCGGCTGGGTCTCATCAGCGTGGTAGTCTCAGCTGTAGTATTCCTTCGGGGCTGGACCTCTTCGGCAGCGTGGTGGTCAGTGATGGTGACTTCCTTTGGGGCTGAAGTAAGGGCTCCAGTAGGCAACGTCTCCCTTGAGGTTGCCAACATGAACTGGCAATTGGAGGGTGCATCACCACACATATCTTTGCGCCGAACTTCGCACACAGCCACCATGATTACGGAGTGCAACTCCTTCTTTACTTCGCCTCTGCATGGCAGTGTATGCTTGTTGCAGGGCAGGCCAACTTCGCAGCAATGTTCTTTGTGAAGCTACTAGGTTGCGACGGGTTGCATTGCCGCCTACTTGGACACGGAACATACTGACTCGTGTGCTATTCTCTCCTTGGGAGCGAGGGTTTAAGATGGCGTGGGTATGACAGTGGCACTTTAAAATAAAAGCAATATGCAGCATACATTAAGCTACCTAACCCCCCGAGAACAAGCTCACGCCACTCGCCATCTGTCGAGGCTTCACCCCATAGTTTCCTCCCATCGTCTATTTGGTCCCCTGGTGAAACTCCCTGGGGCTGTACACCCCGTCATCGGGATACTCTGCCTAGAACTAGGCGTCGAGCCCATCGATGGCATAGATCCAGCTCCACCAGCCAACACCAGTGGGCTGGAAGCCTGCCAGCCACAGCCAAGTACACCTCTCTGCCGAGGCGTCCAGCAGACGTTGTCGCCACCAACCGGCTGGGCCGGGAGACCCAACATTGGATCAACTCCGACGTGCACTCGTCGACCGGCAGTGGGAGGTTAGCCAACGGCTCCATCAACAACTCACAATCGCAAACCAATAATAGCGCAGCTAGACTTAATGCTAAGCCAGAGGCCTACCCGCCCGACACTATATAAAGGCACTATAAAGGCCAAGCACCAAATCTTACAGACCTCGCAACAAGAAGGTCTACATCCCTTGCACCTGTACACCTAATCTAGGGCAGAACTAAGAAACTCATAACTATAGGCTGTTCACGGTAAAGTGAGCACTTCTTAAGGCGCTTCCAAAAGGCATTAACCCCTAAAAAATATTTTTTATTACAGTCTTGGGCGTTAACTTTTCACAGTGATGAAATGTATACACTGTATTTATTATTAATATTGCAATGTTTACATTAACAAGTGGTGGAAAGGTAGCAGGACCTTAAAAAGTGGTCACTTTACCGTGAATAGCCTTGAGACATGATGCGCACCTGTCCCTAGATCGTCATGCGTCAACATGTATACAACAAATTAATAACATCTGGAAACATAAAATAGAAAAGAACTCACCATACCTTGCTAAGGATGCTTGTGTAAGATATGTTTCTCACAAAGGACTGATTACTGCTGCCCTGGATGGTTCCTGTTTCATACTGCAGATTATTTACTTTACTCTTATCCAGAAGCTGATACTGGAAAAACGTCTACAAAAGAAAACATAACAAATGTATCATACTGCTACACACATAGTATACTGTAAATATATTTTTGCAGTTCACAAACTAACGAATGTACCAAAAGTTTACTCAAAAAGTAACTAAGATATAACCAAACTAAATAACCAAGTATAAGGATTGGAATATATTACGATTGCCAATTTTTCACAAATTCATGCAAAACTCAAATAAAAATGTGAAAAAGACTGTTTCAGAAAAAAATACATGTTTTGAATAATATTCAAATATTTTTTAGAGATGGGTTGAACTCTCGGTCGAACCTTCAAATTCTGAACCAACCCCAAATTATAATGTTATGTTAGGTTCAGTAAAAATTTTTTTCCCTTGTAAAAAACTTGTTCTAGTTCGGTTAAAAAAATTTACACAATTTAGTGTTCGGTTCGGAAATTTGCCAGAAACTAATATCATTAACTAACTTTGAAACACACTTACTTAACCTTTCACATTTACCCTTTTCCAATTATAAAAAAATTGGCAACTAAATTTTGGAGCTATAGTGGTGGAACTGTGCAGGTTGTATGTGAATGTGGTTATACAGGTACATGTTTGCTTGGGTTACATGCCTCAACAAATACCCAGGATCTCGGCTGTGAACGTTGTATGTATATGTGTGATAATTGTTTTTTTATTTTTATGCTACATGTTGGTCTATTAGAGATGGAATTGTTAAGGTGGTTCTAGATGTTAAGTTTTTTTATATCCTTGAACAAATAAGGGCTGAACTGTGAAATCATACATGTGTGGATAAAGCATTTTTTAAGGTTGGTTCAAGTTTGCCTGGTTTGGTTTGATAAAAATATTCTAGGTTAAGTTCCAGTTTGGTTTGGTGCCAAATTCTCTGATTGTCCCACCGCTACTATTTTTCCTCAAATGTTTGACACTTTTACTTGAATGTGGGACAATTTTCCTTGAATATGGAATACTTTTCCTCAAATGTCGGACGTGTTTACTGGAATGTTAGCTCCTACTCTTTGAATGTCAGACACTTTTCTTTGCATATGGGTCTTTCCTACTTGTACATAGGACTTTTCTAATCAAATATAGAACTATTAATCAAATATATATGTTGTCTTTTACCCAAATGTAGGATTTCTTTTACCTGCATATAAGAATATTTTACCAGAATGAAGGACTACAGAAAAATTAAGATTACTCTATAATAAAAGAAACTCAAATAACCTACTTGAAAACAAGCCGGTTAATAAATGTTGGTTCGCAATTCGCCATTATATTTTCTGGTCTTAACAGTTACAAGCATAACAAGCATAAATGTCACGTAACATATTACAACCGCTTCGAGTTCTTCTTTCACATTAAATAGTCCTGGTTAAAATAAAGAGACATACTATTCTAAAATCTAAAAGAAATGAAAATTTTCCTACGCCTAAGAAACAGAAACAATTGATTGGGCAAGTTAATTATCTATACAAAGGTGCTATATCAGTAATAAAGAACACGAGTAACTATGGTAACACACAGTTTTTTGGATTTTCTACTTAAAATGATGTTCCTCCAGTTCACTATTGTGAGTGCTTCATTTTCCATGACCTGCTATATTCTTCATGTTTCACGTAATAGCAGAATACAACATCTATGGACTCTGTTGTTTATATCTGAGATATACACTGGTACAAATTACTACAGTATTGTTGTCCTTGTAGAATTTCTAGATGTTAACCCATTTTTAAAAAAGACAATTCTACTTACTAGTAAGTAATATCAGGGTGACGATATGAAATTAATTTCCCATTCCACGTACTTATTTGTTAAGGTTTCACTGTCAGTTGTAGTACGACCGGGATTTTGACGTCAATCTCAGTTCCGGTTCTCAACATCAAGAACTGGCCAAACTGACACATCTCTAATTCCAATCTAAATCGGATTTTGTCTTTCACACGACACAATAAAATACACGCTGAATCACATTCATATACAGTTGCAGAGAACTAATTCTTGATGCTAACGTGTGATACTAACTGGCTCAGATTAATATAGCATCTCGGTAGAAGTAGTGCATTTATTATTAGTGCAGGCCGGTAGCACTGGTTTAGCGTGGAAAGTAGCAAAATTACTATGGCACAGGGACCCAACGGGTAAAAAATGTTGCCAGTATTGCTTATCGACTGAGCACAAAGTCTGTGGTTGACACCGCTATTGGCTAGGCGGTACGTCTGGAAGTCGGTGACTTACTTATGCTGACGCTGGAATGGCTGAGCGGTGCTGCTGGCTTGTTGGATCAGGATCGGCTGCTGGTGGAGCTAGATTGCCCCCGCGGGCTGGGGTAGTGGCAGATGCCGAACCAAGGACAGGCTAGTCCTAGGGGCACATTCTCTCCCCGACGATTGGCTGCGACAACTGAGTGTGGCGTTCGTGGTACCTTCAGGGAGCTGAGACCAGAGAAGGGGAGGGAGCTGAGGGGTGAAACTCCACAAACTTACAGGCGGCCTAAGCTCGTTCCAGGGGTTGGTCTTGGTCAAGTGCCTCATTAGTTTGGGTACAGCCCCAGGTAGCTTTGTAAGTAGTCGTTGCCTTCCTATCCTACAAGTCTTTCCCACCCATCTTGGTAAAAGGCATGGGGAACTTAACCGTGCCTCAGCAGATAGGTGCAGGTGACTTGCAAATCTCTGGCTAATAGTGGTCTGACGCTGCGGCAGCTGGGCTGATGCCGAGCCTAACCATTACTCCAGGCGACAACACAAACGGTGCGGTGGTTGGAGAGTGGGTTTTCTAAGAGTTGTTCCAACAATGACGGGTGTAGTCCTAGGGTGGACAGACCCAACTCAGAACAAACCAGACACTCCCTCCAGCAACTCACATGGTGCGGTGGACGAGTGCAAGTTGGTGTAGGCGTCTCTCTCTCCTAGGAGTGTATGACTAGTGGATGTGGCTCTACCGTTGGATGCACAAGGTGCACCAAACAAATGTGTGTGTGTATTCTGATGTACGAGTTTTTGAAGGGGATCTCGCAGCCCTACACTAGGAGGTAAAATATAGAGTTTAAATCCCGGTCTCCTGTTCCACTCTGATGGGGTGTGGTGTCTACTAGGAGTCTCGACATACTCAGGGAAATGAGAAATCAACGTAGGTTAGGAATGTGTTTATTCCTAATGGAATAAGACACGGTGGCCCGTATTATCTCCTGACTACCTCGAGGTGACCAGAACTAATAGACTACTGTATTCCAGGTTAAGGGGACCTGGTTCTAAACTAAAGGATGGCAGTTTTAACTAAGTTAGCTAAATTAACTTTCCCTGTCTATACTGTGTCCGTGTCCTGAAGGGACGGGAGGTCCACTTTCTGGAGGGAACGTGGGGTAGCCGTTGGCGATGGCAAGCTACTGGCAGGGCTGATTTCTTCTAGAAGGTTAGCAGGGGGAGGGATTCTACAAGATCGATGATGAAGAGCTTTTGGGTGTCATGGGGACGTAGAGGTCAGAGAGCTCCAGCACACGAGGCAGTGGAGCGAACTGCCTGGTTGATGTGGCTCTCAGAAAAGCCAAGCAACAACTGGCATTTTGCAGCCAGAGCAGTGGTACATATGCTCGCTGCCAAGGCCTTGCCGGGTTTGGGGTGGGAGTTCAATGTGTACTTGTCTGTATTCTGAGCGAAAGGCTGTCTGCGGGCAGCCATTGTAGTACTGGAGTGCAGGTGGCGCTATCTCTTGGCATGTCCATCAACTATCTGCACACTCGGGGGGTGGCAGAGGTGACTCCCCTGCTGGCATATTCAATCTTGACATCTTCTCGAAGGGGGACTAGGCTTTGCTCACTGACCGCGCTTGTAGGGGAGCAGGAGAATTCTGAGAACATCTTCTAGAATGACATAGGGATGGAGGGATGTGTGCAGTTGTGTACCGCATGATGAGAGGGTCCTGGAAGCAAGGTTACAGGCGTGTTGCTACCCTTACGCCCTTCACCACATGCTATGATTGGTTGTTGGTTGTGGCAGACTATACATCATGTATGCCTTAAGCCCTTTCTGCTAAGGTCAATTATGCCTTAAGCCTTTTTATTAACATAGTCATAAATTCCGAACCATTGAAGCCATAGTCATCAAATTCATGACATAGGAATCATACCTGATATAAACCATTATGGTAAGGTCATTTAGGCCGTTAAGTCCTTTCTGCTAAGGTAAATTATGCTTTAAACATTTTTATAAACATAACAATAATATCCGAACTATCAAAGCAATAGTCATCAAGTTCATAACATAGCATTCGTATCGGATATTCGAAATGATTGAAGTTCATTTATGCCTTAAGCCATTTCTGGTAAGCTCAATTACGCCTTAAGCCCTTTCATGTAACATATTCATAACTTCCAAACCATTGAAGATTGACACATGCTATATTGCTGCACAACGCGCTTTCATACACTATGGGCAACTTCACCCCATAAACGAGCAGGCAAGAGCTCAGGGCAAGTCACAAACAGTGGCAAACTAATTTTCACATGCCCACTGAATAGACTCTACGCGTTGGACAACTTCAGACAGTGAATTAATTAATGCGTTTAAATATGAATTGTACTGCCTGCCCAGAATCCGGCATGTGAAAGCCACCAATTTTAGTTAAGATTGTTTTACCAGACAGACCACTACCTTGAGATTATCTGAGAAGGAAGTTACACCGACACCACGGAATTGCAGCACCTTTGCTGCCATGTGATGTCACACCCGCCAGCCTTGGGCAGAGGTGGTAAATTTGTTGTCATCTCAGCGCAGGGAGTAAATTAATGAGCAACGCTCGACACTACCCTGATAAACCAACCCCTGCACCCCCGCAAGATTGCAGACACAGAGATTTTCTACTATATAAGGAGGCACGACCACGCCTCTCGCCAGAGAAGCCAGGCTCGCCGGCTGCATAGGTCAGCAAGCACTCCCTTAGTCTCACTAAGACACCTCTCTCTCCTCTCCTACAACCTGGAACAGCTTCAGCCTCTCCAGCAGCATGCAGAAAGCTCAAAATCTTCCTGCAACAGAAGACTGCACATCACTCCAAAGGTAACCTGATGTCCCCTACCTTGCAACCCCTTTTACCTCATTCAAATTCATTGACTCCGCGGTAGCAGGTCATCACAACGTTTTTCCCTTCTGGACAAACCCCTTGGAGAGGATACGCTGTCAACACCGTAAATTAACATACATTAACGTGAACGTTACTCAGACTAATTTTTGTTTATTCTTTTACCAGGCTCATCTTTGCCTGAATTAATTTACATAATTGATCAATATCTTAGCTGGCCTGTATAATCCAACCGGGACTTCCTATTTTCATAAATTGTAATAATAAATATTAGGTTAATTTGAAATAATTGTCTACCTTCCTGTTACTTATAGTTCCTGGATCACTTGTGTGTACATTGCTAATAGTGCAAGTTTGTTGCATTGACACCCCACTGAAAATTAGTCGTGAGGCATGCAGAACACCACAATAGACGGGGCTTGAACAAGGCTTTAAGTATGAAAAGACATACAGTGGCTCCTGGGTTGCCGGTGCTCCCTTGCCTAACCTCGGTGATGTCCTAATTGCGAACTGCATATCTCTCCATCAGTGCCATGGGTGTGTTTGAATAAGACGCACCCCTAGGACTGTATGTCTGCGTGAAAGGACAGAAGGCAGGTGGGAAGACACGCCCCCACCTGCGGAATCAGAATCTAAACCTCGACACATTTCACTGTTTATTCCCCTTGCCCACGAGTCAAAGCTCGATACCTATTTAGGTACTTGTTGGTCATGCTTAGAAAAGGAACCTGTCAGTCATCCCAGCCAAAGACTCCTTCACCCCCAGTAGCCATAACCCCACCCAAGGTAGACCAGAGGAAAGACGTTCAAAATACATGCACTTTCCACTAGGTTTCCGGGAAGATTGTCAGGGTTCGACTGTCACCGAAAGTCACCCCAAAATATTGAGTAGTTCCTTCTCCCGTAAAATATATTCCCATACGTCGGTCTACATGGCCACTGCGGAAAGCACCAATCCGTCCGGCTGGATCATCCACCCCCATCATTATTATAGATTAATCCATCTAGTGACTCAAACCCAGGGATAACTGGCATCCAGCATCTTGGCAGCTCTAGCAGTGAGGAAGAACGTTCGCCCCGGATGGGAAATGATCACGGTTCGACTCACTCTGGGATTTGAGTCCCCTCCCCTCAGACTGTATCATCACCCTAAGCGACCCCATATAATATAACTTACCACGACCTACAGGGCTAGAGTAGCAACCAAAATGCAGCAGTAGGATCACCTACTGATCATCAGTAGGGCAGTCAGTGCTCTAACCACAATTGGGGCCCAATGTGGGGCGCAACAGCTCTAGGTAACTCAGACTTGAGAGTTAGGGCCATGCCAGTCCCCCCCCCCCTCACTTCGTGCAGAGGAGCCCACACACAACTTCGGGAAGTCGAATGTAACACCCTGTGGCACCCATTAGCAAACATGTTCGACTCCGAAGCGAGTGTCCAAGAAACACACAGCGCATTAGCAGAAGTAAATGCCACCGGAATAAGTAACATGCCGTGCCCCATCCCGGCGTGCACAGGCACGATCCTGATTAGGTGCAACTACTGCAAACCACAAATTCTATTACGTGTGTCTCGATGACACGACACTCCCCGCTACATAGATGGCCTCAAGTACAGATGTCAATCGTGAAGGCAGGATGATGCTAGGGTCTACCAATGGCCCAAATGCGAAGAACATGGGTGATATATCGTCCATCGCATTTTATGCAATCGAGAATTTCACCACAGATTTATAGGATGGGTGGATGAACGCATCCAAAACCCAGGGCAAGTGTATCCAATGTGAGGTCTGTAGGCAGGAGCATGCTTGCAAACCTCCCAGCCCGGTAAATTGGAATAGTCCGATCACGCCAGAAATTCCCTATGAGCTTACGTTGTCTGAGTTCCGTGGGAAACACTACAAGGACTCCGAGAGCTTCATTCAAAAATGGGAACGGGTGTTGAGGGAACACCTCGTTCCCCGGAAACAGTGGGTCAGCCAAGCACGCCACCAACTAAGCAGGTTCGTCAGAAAATGGTGGGATAAGTATGGGGAATTTATAGAGGGATGGCCTCGCTTCAAATACCAAATTATCTCACATTTTACGGAAGATGAAATTCTCTCTGGCCTCATTACTGACTTGCACTCCCGTGTACAATGCTCCGAGGAAGCTGATCTATTCATCAGGCAGAAAGAGTGACTGCATAAGCGAGTGTACCCAAGCAAACAGAAGGATGGGTCAGATGCATAACCCGCACCCTCCTGCCCTCGCTTTGGAATCTCTTACTAACTCCCAGACCGCAGATGGTGGAAGAATTAGCTGAGAAAGCATGGGAACTCGAGATGAATGACCGCCCCTACCCGCGAAAGCCCCTGTGGTACGCACCATCAAACACATCGGACCCGGCCCCGTCCCCAGACAGCCCACAGGGCATGACACGTCCACCTCATCGTCCGCCGTCCTGTCACCTATCTGCTGGTAGTGTGCAGGCAGGCACTATTGCAGGGACTACCCGACCTGGCAAGCTTCGAAAAGGAGAACCCCTCCAGGTGCAAGAAGGTCGTGTCCTGCCTCCACCTCCCCTCATTATTCCGCCCTCCTGTTGGGACTGCCAAGGACGGCACTACTACAAAGCTTGCCCCACTCGGCAGGACAGAGGGAAAAGAAAAGCAGACATCCAGGCGCCCAGCACATTACTGCGTCCCTGCCCCCACACCCCCCCCCCCCCCAAATGCAGGCCAGACCCCACAAAGCCGCAGCCCACATACAAGTACTACACACCGCTCATATCTTGTCGGACGAGCCCCGATTACAAGTTCAGTTGGACGATACAACTGTTGCGGCGGTATTAGACACAGTCGCCACCCGGAACTTTGTTAGTGGCAAACTGTTCACGTGGTGCCAAAGGACCTGCATGACCCTTACTCGTGTAACTGCCACAATGGCCCACAACAACGCATTCCTTTGATTGTCTGGGGAAATTACCCTTGACATAAGAGTACACGGTAATACCATTAAAGTCCCCATCCTAGTGGCCACTTATCTCGGAGAATCAATGATATTGGGATGGCCATGGCTACAGGAACAACAATGTTTAATCGACTGTGGGCGACAGCATATCACCCAGAGTAACCACCAGGTCATGGTTGTCAATTGGGAAGGTAACCAAATTCAGGCAATCCACTCCCCTGACCCAGTCCAATTGTTGCGTATCCGAATCGACCCCTCACCATTACCCCACACAGCAAGGACTAAAACCCCCACTTAGGCCCAACCAGTCAGGCGCCTTCGAGCCTAACAACAGCATAACACAAACCCCTCACCCCAGGTACAACCTGCCACGAGCTCCACACAGGAGCTATGAACTTCAGGTCAACAGGTCAACTGTAGAGTGTGAGTTTGCATATCTTTGTATGCCCATATTGGTTGTAAGGTACAGCTAGTGAAAATTTGTGAAACATTGATTTTTTAAAGTAATCCTCTTAAGGGCAACAAACAAAAGTATATCTTAGAAAAGAGGTTGGTTTATTTCGTGTTGATGAAACTGGTCATTAGTACAAGATTCTATGGAATTATATCCAAACAATACATTTTTTAAAAATTGGCTCTAATTACAATATTTTTTATTGCAGGATTGCAGTATGAATGTCACCCATTAACCATAGTTCCCAGCCAAAATTATATCAGTTAAGCAAACTTCAATAAGAAGTTTCTTTACTGGGCATCAATCGAAGGCCACAGCTGATGTCACACAAAATGCCGACGGAAATGCTGATCCTTCTGTTCTCATCACAAGCAAAGCGGTGGAAAATGCTGATTCTGATATTCCCATAATAGGCAATACAGTGATATATACTGATACTGCTGTGAGTACATCTACTGCGAGTGCCTCCACTACTTTAGAAAGTATCAGTGAATGCACAGAACGTATAAACAAAAATTCAGCACACACACACTTAGGCACACCTGCAGATTTATGTAATGAAAAACCTGCACAACTGTATCTTTCGTTGTATCCTGCAACTGAAATATCTGGCCGTCCACGAAAGTTCCAGTACTCCTGGTATAAAATATGGGATTGGTTGGAGTACTCAGTCACAAGAAACGCTGCATTTTGTTTTGTTTGTAGAAATATTCCTTCTGCAAACTCTGACTCATCATTTGTAACTACAGGTTATACTGATTGGAAACATGCTGCAGAAAAAGGGAAAGGCTTCTTCAAGTATGCGATGTCAAATGTCCATATAAACGCAACAAAAACGTTTTTGGAGCAACAGAATCGAGAATTGACAGGAGAAAAAGCTGTGTGGAGATGTTATAGAAAAAATAGATACTTTGTCAAATGTATAGCAGAAGTCATTCAATTTTTAGTTGTTAATCAGATGCCTTTCAGAGGCAAATCTGGTGGTGTAGGAGTAGATGCAGTGCTGTTCTTGGAGTTATTTGAACTTTCTATGAGGAAAGATGAAAAATTGCAACAAATAGTGAAATCAGTTCCTGCAAATACGGAATAGACTACCCCAGATATTCAAAATGAAATCATTCATATTATGGCCAGAGCCATTGTGGACAAAATTATGACAGAGGTTAGTGAGAGTTCATGTGTCTCACTGCTAGCTGATGAAACTAGAGACAGGCAAGACATAGAAGATTTAGCAATTGCGCTTCGATATCTTGTATGTAACAAGCCAACAGAAAGATGTATCACTGTCCTTGAATTTAACTCACAAAATGCACAAAACATAAACTCTGAAATTCTGTCAACACTAAATGGCTTACATTTTAATTTTGACAAACTTATTGCACAATCATATGATAGAGCATCTGTTATGAAAGGTATACATGGTGGTGTCCAAGCATTGATCTCAAAGGAACTTAACCAAAACATATTGTTTCTTCATTGCTTCAAACATCAACTTTATTTGGTTGTAGTTTATTCAATCGAGGCAATACCTGAGGTGAAGGAATATTTTGACTTGTGTGAACAGTATTATATATTCTTTAAGAAAGGCTGTGTTTCTTAAATTTATGATGGAAATTCTTTGAAACGCCTGTTGGTACAGTGATGGACCGGACGCTTAAGATTCAGTAAAGATGATACATTCAGACAAAGAATTCATTGTTTCCACACTTGAATTAATTGCTGCATGAACCTCCGCTGAACAGTATTATCACTTGAAAACTGAAGCGATTGGGCTGCTTAATCAAGTGACTGGATTCCTATTTTCCTTTCTCACTGAAGTTATGCTGAAAGTACTAAGCTATCTAAAGCAGTGACATCACTGCTACAACAGAAGAACTTAGACATTGAAGCTGCCTTGAAACTTGTGGACTGTCTTCGAAATCAGTTGCAGGATATGAGAGATGATGATGTTTTTCACATAACTTTTGAAGCATTCAAGAAAGCATACAACTCTACAAATGTAGTAGCACTGCCTCCAAAACGTCTTCGTAAATTTCCAAAACAGCTCTCTGACTGTGTAGTTAATAGTAGTGTTAATTTTGAAGGTAGAAGTGAAAAGGCGAATTACAAATAAGAAGTCTTAACACTAGTGTTATTGACAATTGTGCACAGGAACTAGAAAACCGCTTTCAAGAAAGACATAATAGTGTTGTAGTTGCAGCTTGTAAGCATTTGCTGGAGGTAGATAGTAGTGATGAGCTAAATTTAAATCCACTGTGTTACATATTGAAGCACAACTCTGATAATTGCAGAAAGTTGGAAAATATCAGTTCTGAACTTCAGTTGCCAAAATCCCTTATAAAATAAAGGCTATCACTAACACAGTTTTCGGTGGAACTTATGAACTATGGCATTGCATTTCATGGAATAGGTCTCTTAGTTGAGGCCGCATTAACAATCTCTAGCAGTACTGCAACAGTCGATAGCTGTTTTTTCCCATCTAACTGAAGTTTTACTTACGACCACAAAGATTGTCAATGATACATAAACGTAAGGCTGATCTTGTTCTCTTAAGTTTTAATAAAGACATTACAAGAAAATTGGACTTGATGAACTAGTTTTGCATTTTGCTGCATCGAAAACGAGCAACATGCTGTACTTCGTAAAAGAAACAAGTGTTTATTCTTATATGTCAGCGCATGAAATGAGCAACATACTTTGTATAAAAAATAAGAGCGTATTAATGAGCTACATACTTCATTTAATAAATAAAAATAAGCTACATTCTTTGTATAAGAAATAAGAGTGTTTATTGTTATATTTAACTACAATTGCTAATAAAATTTTCTATATATTTCTTGTAAGAAATAAGAGCGTTTGTTATATTTAAGTGCAACTGTTTATAAAATGAGCTACATATTTTGTATAAGAAATAAGAGTGTGTTTATTGTTATATTTCAGTACAACTGTTTACAGGGAAATTTGAAAACAAAGTCATATTGCGTTTATCAGAAAATTTGTTATCGTTATTATTGTAAGTACTTTCAGTTTCAGAAAAGATGATGAAATTACCACCAGCATATTGTTATTTATTCAGATTCATAATTTAGCGTGTATTAAAATTACATAAGAATTAGCTTAGTTTGTTTAATGTGTTTACTAAGATTAGTGTTTTATTTAATAACAATAAATCAATTGGTAGATGTGAGAGCTGCTATCTGAGAATAATACATTTAATTTATTGGCATATGTATACACACATGCACACACATTGTATATGTTTGTTGATTACATACATACACACACACTCTCTGGTCGGGCAGTAATTGCCCCCCAAGCCTGGTTATGGGCGCGCTCTTCCCTGACATTTAGAAGTGTGACAGTTTTGTGAAGGAAAGGCGAAGGTTGAAAGTGATTCTGTTCACTGAAGAGAATGGAAACCAAACCGCGGGCCTTGAATTCAAAGTAAATGAAAAGACATGGTTAAACTTTTCTTACATTTTTATATCAGATGTTTAAATGTTTACAAAAAACTACAAATTTCAGAAATTTAAAACTTTTGTGTGCGTTTGTGTAAGTCGGTAATATTTTTCTAAGCTATTGTATTTTAAGGGTTTTTTATAGGGATTGTACTGTATTGTTTATATCCCAGGTTGCCTCATTTAAAGTCCCATTATAGTCTAGTCTTTATTGCATTGCATTCTAAACTGTCAACTAACTCTGCCATCGAAAGGACAGGTCTGCGTGACGCACATTGAGAAAGCGACACACACAACTACAGACCGCGTATCTATCACTACCGGTTGCCCGCCCAACATGCTCGCCTTGCGCCGGCAAAAGGCTGTGTATACTCGATGTGCCAAGAATTATCTACACTCAGTGCAACATAGATATAAATTAAAGTATCGTGTAATTTACATCCAGCACATATAATGTGTGATTTGTAACTACTTTGAAATTTCCTATAATAGCTGTAGGCCAAAAATGTTTTATCACGATCACAATATCATTTTTCTAACTTATAGTTAGCACCCCAAATTTTCAATTATATTTTTTAAATAAAATGCGCAACCTATATGCGATAAAATATGGTACTGAATATCTAGCGTGGCGCATGTCTGATTACCTAAGACTAGAGCACGGTCGTGTGGCTTTGGTTGCACTTTGGTCGGTTGTGCGGGCAGGTTGGCTTATGCTTTCTTACGGCTGGATAAAGCAGTTGGGCACTTGGCCTTACGGGTTGATACAAATTTTTTGACTTTACGAGACACTAGTCCCTTGGATTGGTCTAGCTTGCGACTCAATTAGGAGCTAATCGTAGTCGACGACCGGCAGGAGGTGCTAGGAGTTGATGCCTTGTCGGTTTGCGGACAAGGGGTAGCGGGATATAGCTTATTACACTGCTCATCTTCGGCTTGGGTGGTAGTGACAGCACGATGTGACACAACACAGAACTTGCCATGCCAGTCTCCGGATGCCCTGCCCCAGAAGTTACTATACAGAGAACCAGCCTAGCTGGTTCTCTGTCTTATTCAGTAACTCTCTTATCACTGAATGACAGGTCGGGTGTGTACATAGTGGTGCAGACAGGAAAGTAGCAGTGTTAATGTCATTTGTCGTAGGTGGTGCCAGTGACTGAAGTAAGGCGGTACAATCTCGTTTGGCTCATCGGCCAGCTGTAAGTGGTGTTAGACCAGCCAGTTGTTTGGCAGAAAGGCGCGCAACTCTTTGCTCCTCTCTCCTGGCGCAGTGTCTAATCTTGAATGGCATACAGAGGGTGTAATTACTGAGAACCTCGAAAGGAGCACCACGGATGCGGATAGCCTTAAATTAGTGTTGCCTGGCAACAGTCTTGCCAATGTGAGCTCCGGTGGATCAGAAGATCCCCCACTATTGCGGGCTGGTCAGAAGCATTGGAGCAGTGTGGGTTGCCAAGACTATCACTGGGTGTGCGATCCCAACCAAGGCCAGACCGTAGCACCTAAGCAAATATCCCCGCCAGTACCTAGGTGCTCCGGTAGGGATACAGCTCAGATTTATCGTCTATCTCTGATTGAAAAGTATTGCTAGTGGTTGTGGCTCATCTATTCTATTCCTCCAGTACCTGTATACTTGGTAGGAATAGAATAGCTGGCCATCTAATAGGTGTGTTTTCAACTTGCAGCCACCTGAGAGGGCATCTCCAGTTGTAGTTAATTTCGGAATAAGAATAATTTCCTGTTTCCAGTTGGCGGTACTCAGCTCGAGGATCTCCCAGTAATTTGCGACAGATTACTCTATGAAGGAAACTCGAGGGTAAGACAGACAAAGCCGTGTTTATTAAAAACTTATTAAACACAGTGACACATGCTCTCCTGCCAGGCAGACCGGTGGTTGGAAGTAATCCTACAGTAGCCAGGTGTAGGTGACCTGGTCCTAAGCTAAGTGGGGAAGTTAAGTGAAAACTGATACTTAGATACAGACCTAACTCTAAATTAGGGGGGTCTGTAGGAGACAAAGAAGAATTACGTGTGGTATGTATATGGTGCTACAAAAAGCTTCTAGTCGCTATTGGCATCGCTGCAGCGCCTGGTAGCAGGGCTGCAGAGCTCTTATGGTGAGGCCAATGGTGGCAGCCTCTGGTGGCTGCTGAAGACTGTTAGGTCGTTGGTGACAGCTTCTGGAAGGGCTGTTGAAGGTCTCGTAGTACGCTAGACTCCGGCACCCAGGTGTTTGGAGAAGACTGTATGAACAACTTTGCAGGAATAACTGGCAAGGACCACCGTGCATGGCCTTATATAGTGAGGCAGTGCTTGTTGTGGCGACCGCGGGGGAGGGCGTGTGACATACCTCAGGTGCAAGGCCGGAGTAGGGGTAGCCGAATATTTTGGCTTTATCTCTGCTTACGACAAATTTTATCATATATATAATTTATACAATTATTGTATAATGTGATGAGAACAGTAAAAGCATTACCTTAGTGCAGCAGTCATAATAATTTAATTCTAGAAGTCAGTAACCTAATTTTCACTAAATAATACTGTAATGCTGTTTAGTAAACAAAAATCCTCAAGCCAAAAAGTACTGTAGACAATGTTAGGCTTAACAATAATTATTGAATAAAAGAGTTTACGATACAGTTTTATTGCAAACAAATTGTAAGAGTCAGACATTTCTTATTTGTAAAGTATCTAATATATCAATACCTTTCTTGAGAAAACTGCATATTACATTTACTATCACTGTGATTTGAAAGAAAAATTGCACAAAAATTTTTTACACTGAAGCTTGCCTTTATGAAGCTAAAAATATTATGTGAAAACGTTTTGAAACACAGATTTGGGCAAGAAAATTTAATATAAAATCAACACATCTATTATGACTGCAAGTAAATAATAAAAACATTTGCCCATTGAATACTGTATGTGTAATTTTTATTTTAAATATTGTAAACATCTACAGGTTACATGCAGAGCTTATTTATATTTTTAAGTATGATTGGTTCAAAAAAAATTATTGTTGTTCACATGGGCGTAATTTGAGCATTTTAATATGGGTAGCATGGATTACCCAAGGTTCTATGATTCGAGTGGGGGGGTCCTCCCCTGAAAAATCTTAAAAAATTATGATTAAAATGGCAGATTTTAAAGCCCTCTGAGAGCAATTTGCAACTACAAAATTATTGCTAATATTCTCTATTTTCCTTTTAACATTCTATGTTAATCACTTAAATTTAATAACCAAACCTCTTTTAAGTAAAGAACATTCACACAGAATTAAAAAGTAGGCCTAATTCAAATTTATTTGTTACTTGGCCTGGTTTTATTTTTAACAGTAAAAATCAAGCAGACAACATGGACAAAAAACAAAACTTTTTAGATTATTTTACGTACTCTGATCACATCGTATTTTTACATAAAATAAATTTATCTTTTTCTATTTGAATTAAAGTGATTTTAATTACTTTTGAAATGTCAACATCGGTACTCCTTTCGATAGCCAAAAGAGCCAAAGAGGATAACCTCTCCTGGCCGATCGTGTTTCTGCAGTATGTTTTTAAATGCCGTAAGCATGAAAAAGACCTCTCACAGGCTGCTGAATTCATTGGAACTAGACATGTGCGGGATCCCGATGGTCGGGATAATTCCCAAGAAAATTTTTCCATTTTCCCTTCGGGCAGGAAAAATTTTTTCCCAAGAATCTAGGGTTGGATATTTTACAGTTAAACCTTAATTTGACACAAATTTTGAAGCAGTACACTTAAATGAAAAAGAAACAATTCTATATAAGTTACGAATATACCCGAATAACGCATGAGAAAAGGTTAAGTCAATGTAGAATCACACACTTGCAAAAACCAAAGTACATAACTTATAAACATTAAGCCACCTGGAGCTTTACATGTACCGGTGATAAAATAAATTCACAATAAGGAAGATAAATAATTTTTTATGTTTTGTTTTCTCGTCACTTAGACACACTTTACATCAGTTATAAAAGTGCTTTATGTGCATAAACATAAATAAAATATTGTAAACACAAAGTTGCAGAGTCACCAACCTCTGTATTACCTACTGCAGCATATAAAATGGGGTGCTTTCCTGTTTAACTTCCAAGCGAGATATTGCAAGTTATTTAAATTCGAGGCAACTTACAGCACATGAAAATGGCGCTGTTTGTGTTTTTGTTATGTTGGTAAACTCTTATGACGAGCCTATGATGCATTATACGTCCATCGTCAGTCAGTTATTATTCCATTCTTAACCTAAGATTCGCAGTCACAATTTAGCGTTTCAGTCACAACAAGTCAGCGAACTTGTCATTTTTGTATCCATATTTATCATCTGTAATACATTTTTCCTTTCTAATACAAGCATTATCTTATATTGCCTCGTGCTCGTTTCTTGTGTGTTAAACTATATATACAAATTGATTACTTTTGAAATTGAGTCAGCTAAAGATTTTTTCCCATTTCTTCCAGAATTCCCGAGAGAAAAAATTTTTCCCACCCTAATTTTTCCCGAAGGGTAATTTTGTTTTCCTGCACACCTCTAATTGGAACTGTAAAAAACAAATGCAAAAGTTCAAAAATTAGAGGGCACAGAATTTTCAAAGACTTTTCTACAAAAACAGCAGCTCGTTCTTGGATATTTCTGTTTCTTGATTCTTCCATTTTGTAATAACACTTCAGCTTAGACAGAAGAAGTTCCTTGTCCAAAGTGTACAATTTACAAATATATTTTACACTGGCCACATCTAATTCGCTTCCACTTAGAACTTGACTTAAATGGTTGAGAACATCCAAGTTATTTTCTTGAAGTCTGGCCTCTATCTCTTGCTCACGTACGGATTCAGTATTGTTACTTTGTAGAACTGTTGCACCGTCTCAAATGCTTTGCTCCAACCATCAATTTTTGCTGGAATTTTGCCTTTTCTTGGCAACTCTGCTGCTCTTAATACATATTTCTCAACTACCTCCGTGCAAAAGATAGTAAAACTTCAAGTGTGCTGTTCTTCAAAGATTTCACAACTTCGTAGGTCACACTGCTGGACTGTAAGGTCTTTGATAATAAGTTACATTGTGTTAGAACTCTTCAGAGTAAAAGTAAATCAAATACAAGGTTGAAATTCTTCATGCTTTTAACAGAGCATTGGCTTGTCCACCACTGTCCGGGTCAGTGTGTGGAATTTCTTGTAGAGCCAACAAAGTGGCTTCAAAGTTATCTAACAAAGAACGCACAGCTTCTACACGGCAAGCCCATCTGGTATTACTCAACGACTTCAGTGTTACCGTTCCACCACAAAAGTTTTTTGTACTTCTTTGAATTTTTTCAAAAACAGCATGTCGTTTAGTTGACTTTTCAATGAAATTGTAAAGACTTTGAAGTACAAAGAATGTGTTTCTTATTGAAGTCACACCTATACAACAGATAAAAATACAGAAGTTCAATACATATGCATTGCAGTGAATGTACATTGCAGTACGGTTTTCTTCCAGAATCCATGCTGCAACTCTTTTATATGGGCCTCAGCACTGAGCATGCAAATTTTTAATATCCAACTCTAATGAAACAAAAATGTTCTTAAGTAGATTTGTCAACGTTTCACCATCAGTTTTATCAGCACGATAAAACCCTATTAATGATTTATGAACTTTAAATTCTCATTGAAATGCCTCAAAACAACAACTACTTCTTCGTGATTTGCTATGTCTTGAGTCTCATCAGCAATAATGGCAAACATTTTTGCCTCTCTAACTTTGTTGCCAATGTGCAGCTTGATTTGTTCCCCAATAATGGATAATAGCTAATTCTGGAAAGTTGATGATGTGTATTGAAAATTCTTCTGACGCTCGAGATAGAACCACTTTATTAAATTACTATCCTTGGAGCGAAGCTCCATCAGCTCCAAAAAGTATTCTTTGTTCTTTGATTCTGTAGATTCGTCATGGCCTCTTAGTGCAATAGATTGTCTGCCACAAAATACCAATGATTCGCACAAAGCCTGCAGATAAAATCTATTTTGCTGTATGTCTTCAGAATACTGAAAACTTACTTTTTCAGCAACATCGCCACTTTTGTCTGATTCTTTTAGAGAAGCAAGCTTAACGTTATTATTCATATGTAAACTACCCTTCTGATGTTTTTCAAACACACTTACAGCTTTCTTCTACATGGAAAACCCACTGAGTGTGAAAGCATAGTATGCTTTCGGTTTTGTTTCTGGCTGGTAAAACGCACATCAGACAAAACAATATGCTTTATTGTTTAGGAGACTGTATTCTAACCAAGGGAACGTTTTGTACCATCCTGGCCTAATTTTCCTTCCATCCTTCACAGGGAATATCAAATCAATTGGTTGAATCGAGCTTTCCTTAACATGCGCTATAGCCAGAGCTGGAACATGACCAGTATTACATTTATTAAGCATTTTGATTGACGATGGGCCAGATGAACTGCAGACACCCATTGTACTGACAAGGCTATCACTGACTGTTAACCAACTTCTTTGAGGGGAACAGCTGGAAATAGGCCTACACCCTTCTTTAGAAAAAGTATTGTCATTGGTAGATGTCGGTGACTGAGTGGGTGACGAGCCTAACGCGCCTCCTGGTGGTTCATCTTCCAAGTCAAGTTCAGTTACTATTTGCTTGGTGGCGGACCTGGGCAAACGTAAGATAGCAAAGAACTCTGCCTTTTTTTGTTTTTCTGAGCCTGGAATTAAAAACAAGGAACATAGAAAAATAAACTAAATGTAATCAAGCAAGTATACTTAGCATGAACCACTTAAAAGGATGTTCGAACAAAAATTTAATTTAATAAAATTTATCTTCATACTTTTATTTGAAACCATCTAAAACAAAATTTTACACCTAAAATTGAAGTATTCATACACCCTTAAAAGGTTCATTTTCTATGTAAAAATATACCTATTTATTTTTAAAACATTAGTTTGCATCATACAATAAATTTTCCATCATCTACTTATGCAGCGCTAAATCAAATAAATGAACTTGCTGTTGACAGGCTGGTGACTTTAAGGGGATTACCTAGTAAGATGTCTTTGGCGCTTCAAGGCCATGCTCGGCCATAAGGAAGCATTGCTGCCGGTCGTCACAAGACATTTTACATTCTTCTGTTATTCCTTGCCAGGGATAACACCTTATGCACTCGAAAGGACAGATCCCATAGATTTTAATGCACTATAGATACAATCAATATATGTAACAAATCATTTTTTTAATGTATCAATTTCGACTGCCGACCACGTATCCTATAACGAACAACGGTCCATTTGGCATTTACCTTACTTGTGTGAAAGAATTCCCCCAAAACTTGTAATGAGTGTAGGTATTAGAAATTACTATGGAATGTTACCACATTACATGCTATTAGGTCTTATTAACTCCAATTGTATTGAAGTGTTAATTAATGTATACAAACATTTCAAACCCATGTTAGCATATATGCCAAATGAAGCATACATTATTCTTACTCCGAAAAATACTACAAATTACCAGACATTGTGATTTTTAAACCTACCTAGGTCAATTACGACGTTGTGATAAATTTGTGTTCCCACAGCAGTAATAAATATACAGTTATGTGTGTTTAGTCATAGCAATGGTTTAGATAACCACTGCATGTGAAATGTCATGGCATTGCTGCATCGTCAATATGCTGGCCCTGTGTGATGTGTGATTTCAAATAATTGATGTGCACTATTTATACATTTTAACTGAGAACTGTTTTTATGACAAAGTTAATTATTTACTAACATATCTGTTTATTTAACACAATGTTGTACCTTTGCCCTAGGTGTTTGAAACACAGTCGTATCACATGATTTGCCACAATCCCAAAAAAATACTAAGCCAGGCCCAATAAATTTCAATAAACCTAATAAACAGTGAGTAGCAATACGTGGAAATATGAGTGGAGTAAAAGTTACGGTAGGCTTATTTGTGTGCATATTCACCACTATCTTTTAAGTTCCTATGACAAAAATAAGTGACACGAGTTGCGTGCTTGAATTTAATGTGTTTTTTTTTTTTTCGTTGGAGTGGTTGGAGTGCCTACATAGTTGCGAGTGTTTTGTAATGCACCGTCAGTTTGTATATGCTATTTATAATAAAAGTGTTTGGTATTTACGAGTGGTATTTTCATGTGCACATTCGTACGTAAAAGTGATTTACCTTAGAAAAATTTAAAATTTCAGTAAATATACTGCATAAGGACACATGTAATAATTTACGTAATTACTGTACCATGATGACACATTCATTTAACGCGCAATCGGTTCCATTGTGTCGAAACAGATTATGTGGCAACAGTGGAATTGCAGCTGCATCTGGCAACCCTGCCATGAGCTTGCTTCTCTCTCTCTCCTGCTGACTGCCCAAGTATGTTTTCGACCAATCATCTGCTCGCACTCATATTGATCCAGTGCCATTGTTCTAACTAAATGACAGTGCCCCTATATTATAATGACCATTTCGTGAAACCTAAACCGCACGCCGCAGACTGTCCACATTTGTTCAACCAATCATCTGCTCATACTCGTACTGATCCAGTCCAGGCCACAAGCTGATCCAATACTCTGGCTGTTCACTTTACCTGCTAGCGCCAGCGCAAATAATACGTATTTTTTCAGGTGCTAAATCTGTAGAAAGCTAACAAATGCTGTAGTCTTAAGGGGGTTTGGAGTCTTATAATACTGTTAATTATTCTACGGACATTTTTCACAGTTAACGCACGTATGAATTAAAACATTTGGAAAAGGTTTAGAACGAGTGAGGAAAAAGTGATGCAGGCGGACGTGCCGCTGGCGGACGTGCCGCTCGCTATCATTCATTGGCTCATGCCCTTGTTTATATCTGCAGTTGTTTTAGTAAAAAAAACTAGGGTTATGAAGCACATGCATAATTTATTTTTATATACCTATAATCAATCTTTATTGATATTTGTATACAAAAATTTTGTTACACTGTTGCTGATTTTGTGATTGATCGTCAAACTTCGTTGTAATGTAGATGCAAGTTGTTTTCATCCTGCAGATAACAGTTTTTAGCATCCAGTCGTTTGAAAAACATCTTAACAGAGTTCTACTGTAACCATCATTTTCATATACATAAATGGGTCACATAACTATTTAGTTAACTAAAACTGCAAATTGGAACATGGCCGTAAACAGTACATGCACTTATAAAAATATTACAAGAGATGGGTGGATGGCTACGTTGTTTACTCGTTCATTGCGGCCGGCCACTTTTTTTTGCCGTGTTTTGTGGTGACATGTAAAAATTATGGAATCCAGAGCTCACAAATAGTATTTACTGGCATAGTTCTTTCCCTGGCACAATTCACGCACCCAAATTTTATGATGCCAAATTAGGGAAAAAACTTTTTCCTTTCATATTTCACGCAGCATGTTTCTCTCAACGAGGCATTTAATGCTAACTGCCCCACGAGGCACGCACTTCGTTCGACCAAGCAAGGTCGCTGACACTTCAAGGTCCTGGTCCCATTATCGATTTCTGGCTGCCGCATCCATGCTGCAAACATGTAAACTAAATCAGACACTGAGTTTATTTGTTTGAGGGTGGTGCTTTTAATGCGAAGGGAATAGTTTATATTTAAATTAATTTTTGTTTAGTACGAATGCATAATGTCCAGTCAAACTGCTGCATTTAAACTTCAGGTAATTGCATATGCAGAGGAACACGGCAATAGAGAAGCGAGCCGAAAAATTCACTGCTTATGAGTTTAATGTGCATGTCAGTTTTCCCAATACCGAGCCGCTGTTATGAAGTGAACCGGACCTGTAATGACAGCAGTGGTGGCAGCTGCCAGAGTAATCTTGAAGCAACCGACCGAACGACAGACCCACCCGAAGATCTAGGGCTGAGCGACAGCTGCAAGCCGCCGTGCCCGGCCGCGCTACAGAGGATCTAGGTTCTTGCTAGGCCGCGCTACACAGGATCTGGCCCTCGCCCGGCTGTGTTACAGAGGAGCTCCGTACATCGTAATATTACTTCCACCCTCCTAGTAACTCATGACGTTAGTTTCTTCGAATTTTATTTTAATGCATACATTTGTTTACTATGAGTACTCGTAGATACAAGCATTTTTTGTACTGTTAACAAGTCTCGCAATTACGAGGTTGCACTGTATTTACTTCATTCTCTGTGTGTGTGTGTGTGTGTGTGTGTGTGTGTGTGTGTGTGTGTGTGTGTGTGTGTGTGTATACGTGTGCATGCGTGCATGTGTGTGTGTGTGTTTGTATGGATCTATATATGTTTTGTTGTATTGCGGTAGCTTGTTAGATATGTTCTTTGAGGAATAATATATGTTTTTGAGGTATAGGGATTGTTCTTGAGGATTGAGGATTGAGGAGTGATATGTAGAGTACTAATTACATGCACGCTTGTGTTGAATGTGTCATTTCTAAAGTGTGTGAATTTTTTAAAAATGGATTTTATATCAGTATGATATAATTACATAAACTGTTATGCAGTTTGTGAATGTGTGTAGGCTTACTAGTTAAATCACTCACCTACATCTTTTTTGTGAGTACGTTGTTCTCCCTTCCAGAGATGACGATAGACTGATGGAATGATGGGTGGTAGGTAATGCTTTGTTGTTCGACGACCTGGGATAGATTGGTAGAGTGATGATGTAGACAGAGTGAAACAGGTAATCTTGAATGGTATGTTATTTAAGTGTTTGTTGTGTAAAAAATATCTGCATAGCCTGTACGATTCTTGAATTGCTATGTACATAGTAGTTGTGTGTTGACGTGCATCTCTGTCTCGAGTTAAGTGGTTAGAGCACTGACTGTCCTCCTAAGCTCAATAGCTGATTCTTCCGCGGAGTGTTCTTGATTGATTTGGCCCAGTGGGTCGTGGTAAGTTCACAGGGGGTCACTTAGAGGAAGGATTGCTCCTGAGAGAAGGGGAAACAACCTTGATTGCCTTTTGTTCGGGGAGTACTATCTTCCTCACTGAAAGGGTTGCCAAAATACAGGATGCCACAGTACCAGGGTACCAGTTGTGTTTACAGATAAAACAACGGCAGCGGTGGGGGTGGATGTTCTCCTCGGTGGGGTCACCTCTAGTCGTCGTGGTCGTGTGGGGTGGCAGCAGGGTATGTAATTCAAGGGGATAGAAGTTACGTGGGGTTTGGGGGTAACTTTAGGTGGTAGCCTGACACGTATCACCTTCCCGGAAGATAAACGTATTGTACACGCGTTCTGTTAGGTCTTTCTCCTATCTTCCTTAACAGGCATTACAATTGCGGGTGGCGGGGGTATCTCTGGCTGGTGGTAGCTTGGGTGATTTAAATCTTCCCATGGTCTAGCTGAGATGCATGATCGAGCGAGATGCTGGGTGAAATCGGTCGCGGCTTGTCTATGGATTCTCCAGTAGGGGTGTGTCCTTACACTGAATTTCTATTGCCGCTTGGGTGTTGGGGGTGTGTCTTCTTCAGAAACATCCAAGGCACTGATGATGAGAAGGGCAGTCAGGAGCTAGGGTGCCACTGAAGGTAGGCGCAGGTGCACCGGAGTCCCAGGAGCAGAGGGAAGTCATTTTGGACTCCAAGCCTTCTCAAGCTCTGTCTCCTGTGGGGTTCGGCACACCTTATGACTATTCCCTGGTGAGGTTTCAATGCACACAACAATCCTTCAATAAAAAAATAACACAGTGAGTGGGGAAATATTACTAAAAGAAAGGTAGTCAACAAATTATAAATTTGACATAATATTTTTTAATATGTTTAAGAAGACAGTGGGGAAATCCGGTTGGATTTTACACGCTAAAATAAATATATAAATTAATTATGAGATTACGCAGGCGAAGGTAAGTCTGGAGAATTAACAAAATAAGATATGCTGGTATGAGGATAATTATATTCTACGCAATTTACAGCATGACCTCCCGAGGGGTGAGTGTCCAGAAGGGAGTGCCATGACAACCTACTACTGTGGAGTCAAAGGAACGACTTGGGTAAATGGATGCCGGGATTTGGATGTTGAGGTTACCTCTGGAGTGACGTGCTGGCTCTTCCAGTCAGCTGGAAAAGGAGCAGCTTTCACAAGCTGCAGGAGAGGTTGAGCCTTCGCAAGCTGCTGGAGAGGTTGAGCCTTCGCAAGCTACTGGAGAGGTTGAGCCTTCACAAGCTGCTGGAGAGGTTGAGCCTTCGCAAGCTGCTGGACAGGTGGGAGGTCTCGCAAGCTGCTGGACAGGTGGGAGGTCTCGCTCAGACCAGGGAGAGAGCTTGCGGACCTATGCGGCCGGCGAGCCTGGCAACTTCTGATTAGAGGCGGACCCGTGCCTCCTTATATAGTTTAAAATCTCAGCATCACAGCTCTTCCGGGGGTGCGGGAGATGATAGCCTTTCTCCGAAGGGGTTGGATATCATAGGGCTGCGGCAGCACCGCGTATTCCTTATCACCTTGCATGGAGGCTATTGACAAGTATACAACCTCCGCTCGAGGCTTGGCGGATGTGACGTCACGGGGCAGAGGGGATGCTGTGATCCTGTGCTGTCAGTTGAAACTTCCATCTCTGGTATCTTTGGACAGTGGCTCGTCGGGTAAAAAGATCTTGACTTAAGGGGGTGGCAACCGCATGTCAGGATCTGGGCGGGCTGTACAATTCTTAATTAAACGCATGAATTATTTTTGTGTCTGAGACTGTCAAATGCGTGGAATCAATTCTATCGGCACATAAAGAGTAGTCAGCCATTGTTGTGACTTGCCCCGAGCTCTTGCTAACTCGTTTGTGGGGCAAAGTCACCCTTAGGGTGCCCTGTGCAGCAGGGTGGCATGCATCAGTGTAAATAGTCTCGCTAAATATTCATTATTTGTTGTACGGTTAGATATATTTTACTCTCGATGGTTGAGTGCTCAACTCTCCCGATGTAAGCCTAACCTATAATATTTGGTACAGGTTGGTAAGGATTGAAAGGTTTATGGAAAGATTGGCACCATTTTAGATAAAAATGTACATTCTCACTATATGTTTCAAAGTATATTGAGCTGTGAAACAACTTCCAAGCTCAAACTAAGTTATTTTTAAATTACTTTCCGTGCTTTAATATATAAAATCAATCCAAGATGTCAGTTAAATCTGTGTGAGTAAATAGCCAATGAGAACAACATTGGTGGTAGTTGAATGCAGCTTAGAAACAAATACAGTTTCATAAATGCGAAAGATCTTCAGTCATGTGCTAAGTGTCATGTTGAGTGGACGTGTTCTCTCTCAGTATCTTATGTGTAGTTGTTAATTATTAATGTGCATACCTTTATATGTGTGTAGATGTTGTTAAATGTGTATTAGGTAAGTTTGTGTGTGTGTGTATGCATGTATGTTTGTATATATGCATGGATGTATGCATAGGTATGTGTATGCTTACATGTATGTTTAACACATTTTCATTAACTATTTCACTACATGTGATTAGATAAGTGTGGGTGCGCTAATAATAATTAATCTAATTAAATATAAATTCTTTAATTCGTAATACTTTTGGAATCCAATACAGTAGCCGAATGCAGGTATAGGACGTTTGCTAATGGTTTAACTAATGTGAGTAATTTGCCAATGAGAATCATTGATGTAGTAAATAGCCAATGAGAAAACAATAGATCGAACGAAATTGAGTAAATGGATTAAGTGAATGTGAAAGAGAAATAAATGAAAGTCGAACTCAGTGAGTAATCAGTCAAATGCAGATGAGAAGCAAGTAGCCTTCAGTATATCTGTTAGTCGTGAGCTGTTTTTCATATGGTGATGATGATGTGTAAATAGTCTCATTGCGCAAATAAAAAGTAAGTATCTCGAATGGGACTTGAATTCAGTATCAATCCATATCTGTTGTTACAGTTCCCAATCCTATGATGCTCTGATATCTCGGGTGGTTCTGCAGGGTATAGGTGAAAGTGTGTGTGTTTGTGTATGTGTGTATGTATGGTGTGTGTGTGTGTGTGTGTGTTGATTGATGTATGTTTAAGTGCATGTATTCATGTGTATATGAATGGGTGCGCTTGGGTGTTACACAGTATACAATATTGAGTTATGGCATCATCAAGTCAAAACATATCAACAATCAAACTATTTCAACATTAGGAAAAAGCTTGCTTTTCAAAAAAAATAAACTCCAAGAAAATGTTAAGGTTCACGAGAATATACAAAATATTAAAATGTATGATTGGTTAAACTGTAGAAAGGAATAATGTGTAGAAGATGTTAAAGGTTAGAAAATGTCAAGAGTTCGAAGGTTAAGAAAGAATAATAAACAAAATTTCAAATACTCTGTCCGGGACTCACTGTTTGTGTCAATCGACTCACTGTTCGTTAGAGCTCCCGTCCTGTCGGCTCTCCGAACCATGGTGCAAGCCACCCGAGATTATCAGTAAGACTGCAAGTGCAGGGGTATAGGTGAAAGTGTGTGAGTGTGTATTTTGCTATTACGTGATGAAATGGTTTATCAGAGTAATTTGTTGAAAATATTCTGTCTGTGGGTGCTGGTACATGGTGAAACCCCACACACTATTGTTTTTCTTGTTTGGGTTCATTAACCTGACAGGAATAAAGCAGATAGTGTTCTCGCTTGAAAATGTCCTATGGACAACATGTTTACGATAAGGCTTCAGTTGTGAGCTATCGTTCCTCGGGAGCGGACATATGTGTCTCTGTAGATATAACGTGGATACTTGATAAGTGTTTATAGTGATTGCTAGCACGGTGCAAGTGTAATACCTTCCACACATAATAATAATAATTAATGTTATTTATTTATAAATGCTTTATATGCCACCCAACAGTTAATACCTTTTACTGGGTGACACAACACTTAATACAGACATTCACAATACACATAAAGATGGACACAGCACAAAGACATACACAACAAATACACCATTGACCAAAACAAATACACACACAATAAATAATGTGACAAGAACAAACAAAACAGCAAAACATGAAAGCGTTTAAAAACTATTGAAATGTTAGTTTACAGCTTAAAATTTTGCAAGTTACTGTAGTGTTGAGGCACTGCTATAAAAGTTACTTTCTTGCCCATAAAGGGATCAAATTTACAAAAAAATTCATTGTAATGTGCCACACATCTATTAACAATATCATTGTTTTATTTCAATGTTTCAAAGGTATTCGACAATCTGTGTCTATAGCTTGTTATCCTAATTCCTACTCATTTATGTATAGCCAAACAATTTATATACGATAAAAATCCATTAGTTAAATACAGAGCATCATTAATGTCACGACGAACCTTAAGGATTTGTGTGTTGAATCTGTTCAATACTGTTTCATAATTAAAATTAAAATTAATTGGAAGTCTTGTGTTCATTAATTTAAATAAATTTTTTTTAATATTTTCAAATCTCTTAAGAGTCCATAGAAGTTATATGGTTCCATATAACAGAACAATATTCTAGTCTAGATCTGAATAAGGAGTAATATAAACACAATAAAGAATCAGAAGAAGAAGCTGAAAAAGTAATGAATTTGATTAATCTTAGCATCCTACTTTAATTACTAATTAAGTGAGCAACATGATGATGAAATAATAATTTTGAATCATGTATAACTCCAAGATCACGTACAAATTCAACTTTGTTAACTACTAGATTATTTACATAACATTTATATTTGATGAAATTAGTTTTTCTAGTAAATGTTATATGGACTATTTTATCTAAGTTTAAAGTCAGAGCATTAACATTACACCATTCATAGATTGGAGATGGTTTAATATTTTTGTATATTTGAAGATTATCAGCAAACAACAGAGGATTAGAATGACCTACTACACCTACTATATCATTAAAGAAAATATTAAAAAGCAAAGGAGAAAGAGTTTCCTTTTGAGGAACACCAGAAGAGACATTGTAAGGAGTTGATAATGAATTGTCAATTTTTACTACAAAATTTCTATCCTTAATGTAATTAGAGAATGATTGTACAAAGGAATTTTCAAGCCCTATCATTTATAGTTTTTCCAAGATATCCTTATGCTGACACGTATCAAATGCCTTTCGAAGATCAAAATAGATAGCATCTATTTGATTTCTGGTTGAAATCTTATCACAGAGGTCATTGACAAAATTGAAAAGATGAGTTGTCATCGTTTTCCCCAATTGAAAACAATGCTGGTATTTAGTGATTAAATTTTTTTTTAAATTAAGATATCTATGGATTATTTTATCAAAAATCTTGGAAAAATTACATAAAAGGGATATAGGTCTATAGTTGTTTATATCTTGTTTATATATAGGAACAACTATAGCTTGTTTCCATAATCTAGGATACCTATTGCTAGAAGGAATGAAATTAAAAAAGCTTTAGCACAACATTTAATTATAAAATTAGGAATCAAAATCTATTCCGGTGGATTTACTGCTTTTAAGCTTCTTTATTGCCCATAAAACCAAACTTTGTGTTATAATAGGAGGTACTATGTATAAGATATTATTTTTATAACTTCTTTGTGAATTTGCACATTTATTATTTTGAACATAAACATCAGCAAATTGCTTGGCAATCATATTAACAAGTAGTACAGGATCTTGAATTATACCATTTTTTGACGATAATGTAATTTTTTCCCTATAGTATTTTCTCATTACTTTAACATAGTTCCAGAATTTAGTACGATTAAATTTCAAATTATTGTTAATATCAGCTTGCCACTTTAACTTTCTATTTTAATTTTTTCTTTAACAGATTTCCTATATTGAGAAAACTGGACATAATTATATTCTGTTTTGCTCTTTTTATATATTCTATAGAGATGCTCTTTCATTTTAGGTAGTCTTATCAGGTAGTCTTTCGTAAACCATATTGGATATTTACTTTTGGTAATTTTTTCCAATGGTACATACTTATAAATTACTTTCTGAGAATTATTTGTTAAAAAGTCTACCATTTGATCAATATCATCCATTTCATAAATAAGACTCTAATCAAAAGAATTAAATGCATTATATAAAGACAAGTAATCACCTTTTTTATAATTCCTAATATAAGAAAAATTGTTACTTTCTTTGTTATACACTAGATTTACCTTAGTCAAAAATTAATGCAGGATGGTAGTTGTCTTCCATAACCAAAGGATCTTTTATATAAAAATTTGAAGAATTCAAAGATCAAGATTCAGTAGATTACATAACTGTACAAGAATTTGACCTTTTTGTTTAATATAAAAGTGAGTAATATTCTGTGTATGATTAGAATTCCAATCAATACCAGGAATATTAAAGTCACCTGCTATTATTAATTGATCTAAAATAGGTAGCCAACTTTGATTCCAAAAATTTAAAATATTCTTTGACTTCAACTGCAGATAAATAAGGGTGTAGATATAAATTTCCTAATAAAATTTTTTTACTATTAACACCAGTTATTTCTACCCAACCTGAATCAATATTTTCTTTTAGAAGATCATATTTTTTAACTGAATGTGGAAAACTGTTGCAACATACAGCTATCAAAACTCCACCTCCTCTGTTCAGGTTAGACCATTTAGGATCGTGATCTTTTCGAAAAATATAATAATTTTCGGGAAAATAGTGAAAGTCAGCACAATTATTATTAAACCATGTTTCCGTTAGACACATTACAAGATAATCTACACTATTTATATTTTGAGAAAATTGTAAATATTTTGTTCGTAGACCCTTAACATTTGGTAATTCACACAAAAATCATTCTTTCTTAATGACATGCAATCCCCATTTTGGCTCCTCCGTTAGTCCATCCAGTACTAACTTATGATATTAACGGCTCCCCCGGCCGTCACAGTAGTACTAGGAGAAGGTTGAACTTCATTGGTGGTCTTTGTTTCACTGGACTGACTGTTTTGAAGTCTGCCATAGAAGGAATTGATTGATAAGGCAGCCAACTCGGCCAGAATACTGTTACTGCATTGAAGATCCAGTCCAAGTCAGATTCTTCAATGGCAACATGAAAAAATCAATAGCAGTTATATTTGGTTTTTAATTATGCAAATTTAAGTTAGAAACTTTCAGTTCCTGATTAATATAGGTTTCAAAGTTTTTTTTAATTCACTTCAGGAACAAAACGTAACATAAAAATGGATTTAATTTATTGTTTCACTTGTTTACGAACAGTTTTAGTATTTACATTGTTTCTTACATGAAGCTGTACTTGTTTACATACCATGACTGGTTTAGACACCGGTGACCCACTTTCCAGCGAGGCCTTTGTCCCGTGTCTCCATACCTCCACAAAGCCGTCCACATCAGTGGCCAGATGTTTTGTTGTGACAAGCTGATCTTGGGTTTTGTTCACGCGAGTTAGTAGCAACGTATCCTTGCCATACGTTACACCTTTTTGAGAATTTTCTACAGTACCAGAAATAGTGTCACTGTTTCACTATACGTTTTTGTAACATTAGAGCAGGTCAACACCACCACCTCAACACACTGAACACGCAAATTTTTTTATTTTTTTCCTTCAGACTTGGAATGCTTTCAATGAAAGCACGTAATACAGAATGGTCTTCTTTAAGGTCACGGACCTCTTTGGTTAAAATGTCTATTTTTCCACAGAGAACCTCAACAAGCGCTTTTAACGATTGATCCATTTTTACAGAGGTTTTCTCAGACATTTCTTCTAGTTTCTCTCCTTCACTATCAACTAAAGTTACCTTCAAAGCATAGTTTTTATGGCCAGATATATTAGTATTTCTACTGCACTATTATTGTTTTTGATACTCTTTTTAGGTGAAAAATTAAACGCTTTTGACACATCACTACAATTTACACACAAAAAGTTTTCAGGTTCACGATCCACAGTCATGCATTTAGCATGAAATTGCACCTCACAAGTCCCGGAACACTTCACAAATATTTGTTTACAATAAAACAGTTTCCCGCAAATTTTACATAAGTCTGAACTTATACGAAAACCCCTAAAGTATAAAATATCTGAATCTTCCAACACTTTACACACTTAAAAGCGAAGGCTTCACAGGAGCAGTAGTAGAACACGTCTACATCCTTCCAGCACCGAACGCCATAGTAATAATAATTTTTTATGTATTTATATTTTTGTAAATTTTATTATCAGCTGTAACACTGTTGGGTGCACCACCCAACAGTGTTACCCATTAACAGGGTGGCACAGACACATACAACAGAGAACACAAAGACAATACACATATACAAAAATTAAAAAAAACAAAAAGAACCACTGAAATGAACCATCACCATATGATTATACAAAATAACATTTAAAGAAACCTTCACCTAGGAGGTAAAAAAAAAAAAAAACGCACAATTATACCTATATTAAAAGAAAATCACAAACACTTTTTACTAACTACAATTAATTTTTACTAACTACAGTCATGTTTATACAGAGCTTTAAAGGAAATTTTTTCCCTTACTTAAGGGATCAAAATCAGAGAAATACTTATTAAAATAATTTACACATCTATTGACCAGGTCCTTTCTAAAACTAAGTACAGAGAATGTATAGGAATTTCTGTGACTATGCAAAGGGATTTTTAAACCTACTTTAATATTGATAGAATTACAAGATAAAAAATCAAGAAAAGAATTAATTAGAAATAATTCATCTAAAATATCACGACGACATTTTAAAGTTATAGTGTTGAATCTAAGTAACTCGCTATTGTAATTAAAATCTATGGAGGTTGGGAATCTATTGACAATTGATTTAAAGACATTTGTTTGTAAATTTTCTAGCCTATTAGAATCTGTAACTGTAGTGTAGTTCCAGATTACTGAGCTATATCATAATTTAGATCTGACAAGTGAACAATAAAGACATAAAAAAGAATCTGGTGAGGTTGCAGAAAAGGTGATAAATTTAATCAATCCTAAAGTACAACTAATATTGCTAATTAAACTATCTACATATATGTACATGAAAACACAATTGGCATTAAGAATTACACCTAGTTCTATAACATATTCTGCTCTATTTATTAAAACATTATTAACATGATATTTATAAAAGGTAGAATTAGTTTTACGTGAAAAAGGTATACATAAGGTCTTATAAATATTTAGTGTCATACGATTTACATCACACCAATTGTTAATAGTAATAATATAATCTTGTACAGACATACAGTCATCACTTTTCTTAACACATTTTATAAATCTTCAGACCATCTGCATAGAGAAGAGCACGTGAGTGCCTCAATACACAGACAATATCATTCATAAGAATGTTAAAAAATAGCGGTGTTAATGTGCTCCCTTGAGGGACACCTGAAGAGAAAGCATATGTAGATGATACAGTTTTTTTCTATTTTGACCATAAAAGTTTGGCTACAAAATAATTAGAAGACCATTTTATATATGGAGGTTTTAGAACAATCTTTTCTAATTTTTGAAGAATAATCTTGTGTTAACAAGTATCAAAAGTTTTTTATAGATCAAAAAATATTACATCTACTTGATTCATGAATGTAATTTCAGTGTATAGATCATCTACAAAATTAAATAAATTAGTAGCTGTTTTTCGCCCCTTTGGAATCGAAATTGAAATTCAGTTATAGAATTTTTAGTGAAGAAAGCTAAATGTTAGTAAATTACCTTTTCAAACACCTTAGACAGTGAACAAAGTAAAGATATCGGTCTGCAGTTGTTTACTTCATATTTATTCCCTTTTTTTTAAAATAGGGACAACTACTAAACCTGTTGGATATAATCCACTTGACAAGCTATGATTAAAAATTAGCGTTAAAATTGGGGTCAAAATCTCAGCAAAGCCTTTTATTATGAAGTTGGGGATATCATCCCAGTCCGCAGCCTTATTACCTTTAAGACTTTTAATAGCCCATAGTACTAGGCATTGTGAAATAGTAGGAATACCTATGTCAATCTTATTCATATAAATATTTGGCTGTGCGTTAACAACAGGTGAAGTTTGTGCATACTCACTAGCGAAATGTTTTGCAAATATATCTGCTAGTAAGGTTGAATCCTGAATCATCTTATTATTCACCGATAATGTAATAGCTTCCTTACATCCTTTTTTCCGGGGTGTTTTACTAAGTTCCAAAATTTTATAGGATCTCATTTCAAATAGTTATTAATTTTGGCTTGCCAATTTATCTTTGCACTTTTAATTTTTTCTTTGATAAGTTTACGTAAATCAGAAAAACGGGCGTAATTTACTACAGATTTTGTTTTCTTGAAAAGTCTATGAAAATGTTCTTTCTTTTTTACTAAACTAATTAGTTCCTGAGTGAACCAAACAGGGTATTTTGACTTGGTTACTTTAGAATTCGGTATAGACACTATTAGTTAAGAAGTCCACCGTCTCATTAAAGTCTTCCATCTGGAAAAATGAACTCCAATCAGAATTTTTTATTGCTGAGTATAATGCCAAATAGTCTCTCTTTTGATAATTTCTGTAATAGACTTGCTTATTCGAGTTGCGTTTTTCTAAATCAACAAAAACCAGAATACATATGACCGGATGATACTTATCTTCCTTGATCAATGACTCAATGGATCCATCAACTTTAATATGAAAATTGGATTAAACTAAATCTAGTAGTTCAGAAAATGGTTTGGTAAAATTAAACTGTTCCAGGTTAAGAAGATTAATTGATTGTAACAAAAATTGACCTTTTAATTTATTATATTAATGAGATATATTTTGCATGTGGAAAGTTTGCCAGTCTATACCCAGTATATTAAAATCACCTAATATTAATATTTGGTGCAAACAATTATTTAATTTTGATTCTAAAAAGTTAAGGTAATTTTTGATCTCGTCCACTGATAATTGCAGAGGAAGATAAATGTTTCCGATTAGCAATTTGTTTACATTATTACAGATGATTTCAACCTATACAGATTCTATATTTTCGTACACAAGTTCAAATTTCTGTTAAAAATGGGAAAAAAGTAACCTCCACCTCTATTGAGGTTAGTTATATTGTGATCACTATCTTTGTGAATAATGCTATAGTGCTCTGAAAAATAATGAGAATTTACACTTATGTTCTTAAACCATGTCTCTGTTAGGCAGATAACTGAATAGTTAGTACTATTAATATTTTGTGAGATAATATGTGATTTAGTTCTTAAACCCCTAACATTTTAGTCAAATAAAGTAAAATCCCCAACTGGCATCTGCTATAGGTAACAGCATCACCCAATGCTGATACATAGTTTAAGTAGAATTAATCTTAGCTCCTCCAGCCACTTCACTAGGTTGTTTCACACTGGTCGATTCACTGTTTGAGCTAAACAGTTGCTCATTTAGTAGTTTGCCGTAAAAGGGACTAATTAAACTGCCCGCGGGCCAGAAAACTATATTATGAATGCCCCGAAAAATCAGACTTGGCCACAGCTACATAGAATCATATCTAGTTTTAAAGTTTGTCACCTTTAAACATGACACTTTGATCTCTTGGTTAATGTATGTGACTATATAGTTTTCTTGCACGCCTCAGGCACAAAACGGTATACAAAATTAGCCTTGACGCGAGATCAGGCTGTCTTCCGAATGGTTTTTATGTTGACATAATTTCTTAAACCCAGCTGCATCTGCTTCCTGGGAGGCGCCAGCCTGATTGCTGACCTATCGCTTGCCGTAGAGACCTTTGTTCCACCCCGGCTGACTTGGGTAAATCCCTCATCGCCAGCAGCTCGCTGTGCTTGCACTTCTGATCAATCTGCAGCTTTACCAGTCGTATGTGTTACCAACTGTGCTTTTTCCTTGGTCAAATTGTTGTTCCCGTTTTTCATATTGGAAGACATAGAATTTAATTCTGGCTTTTTATGAAGCACTTCACTGTAGGACTTTTTAGTCAAAATGTTATGATTTTGCATTGCATTTGAAATCCCAGTTATCTCATAAGATACCCCACAAGTCTAACACTGATTTTTGTCATTCGCCACTTGCAAGGTTTCAAACATAGATCTCAAAAGAGTACTATCACCTTTGAGGTCTTTGACTTCTTTTGAGAGATTGTCAATTTTATTACACAGGATTTCAAACATAGCTTTTACACTGGTGTCCATGGTATTTGCTATTTTATTAGACATATCTTGTTCAGACGATGTCGTAGACTCGTCGCCTAATGTGACAACCATTTTAGAATTTTTAAAATTCACTGTTGAGGATTTACTATCAGTCGTCTTTTTTTTTTTTGGTGAAAAACCAAACATGTTTATAGCATCATAACCTTTTAGACACGTTGCAAATAAATACTCTTTGTCATTGTCAGTGCCTGTACAAAGGCAGTGAAACCTTGAACCACAAGGACCCGTGCACCTTATAAACTTTTGCTTGCTGAAAAAAGGTTCATTACAGATAAAACAAGAGTCTGCACTCTGAGGCATGTAAAAGCCTTTGAAGTATAAACAAACTGGTGTTTTGGACAGTTTAACACTTTAAACTTAACTCAAAACCTGAATCTTACTGGAGCAGGTTCCTGACACATCCTTCCCTGATGAGTGCCGGAACAATAACAACAGTGATTTATTTATTTATTTATTGGCTTAAAGTGCCACCCAACAGTAGTATAACGAGTTATAGGGTGATACTACATTAAGGACAAAGGACAAACAAAGATAAAACATACACAAACAATACAAAACACATAACAAAAAACCACACAAAAAGGATTAAATAAAAATCTAGAGATTATAACATTTAATAACCTTACACCAGTAAAATCAAAACATTAAAAATATCCCAGTATTAAAGAAAAAGGACAACAAAATCCATCACCACGTAATATTATACAAAGATGATCTATTAAGAAAATATATTATAACATACAAATTAATGATTATTTATAATTTTCACTTCTGACTATTGTAGTGCTTAAATACTTCAGAAAAAGTTATTTTGTTCCCCTTAAAAGGATAAAAACTACCTAGTAATTTATTAAAGTTTAGCACAGATCTATTTACAAGGTCCTTTTCTTTAGAAGATACTTCAAAACTACACACTACTCTATAACTGTAAATTTGAATTTTAAGACCTATCAAATTTTTATTAGTTGTGCAATTAATGTGAGACATATAAGCATTCGCAAAATATAAGGTATCATAAAGATCACGTCGTAATTTTAGTGTTTGTGTATTGAATCTTATAAGTTCACTAGTGTAATCAAATTTCAAACTAACTGGAAATCTAGCATGAATTAGTTTAAATATGTTTTTTTGAAGATTTTCAATTCTAATAGAATCAGTGTTGGTAATAAAATTACAAATTACAGAACATTAATCTAATCTAGATCTTACTAAAGTATAATATAAACACAATAAAGAATCAGGTGCTGTTGCAGAATATGTAATATATTTAATTAAACCTACTGTACGACTAATATTACATATTAAACTATCTACATGATGGTGCAAATACAATTTAGAGACAAGAATTACTCCCAAATCACAAATAAATTCAACTCTGTTGATTAACATATGGCTAATATTACAAAAGGATTAGTTTAGAGAAGGTAAAACAGACAGTTTTTTTCTAAGTTGAGTGACATAGCATTATCTTTACACTATTTTTCAATTGCTATTATGCTATTTTATAAATGTAGACAATTCTTAATAACATTAATTTTCTTATATAATTTTAAGTTAATCAGCAAAAAGGAATGTTTGAAAGTGACCAATAACACTTACGCTGTCATTAATAAAAATGTTAAATAAGAGTGGAGATAGGGCTCCACCTTGTGGAACCCCTGTAGAAACAACATACGAAGAAGAGAAAGATGATTCTATATTGACTACAAACTTTCTATCACTTAAGTAATTTGAAAACCATGACACAAATGCATTATCTAATCCTATTTCTTGTAATTTTAACAAAATCACAGAATGTTGACAGGTATCGAAGGCTCTTTGCATATCAAAATAAATTACATCAATTTGGTTTCTAGTAGTAACACTGCCATAGAGATCATTGACAAATTTGAACAGGTTAATGGATGTGGTTTTACCAGATTGAAAACCATGTTGATTTAATGTAATTAAATTTTTAATATGAAATACTAGATATCTATGTATAACCTTTTCTAAAACATTTGTAAAACTGCATAATAATGAAATAGGTCTATAATTGTTCAAGTCATGTTTATTACCTTTTTTGAAGATAGGTACAACTATAGCTTTTTCCACAGACTAGCAAAAACACCTCTAATTAAAAATATGTGTCAAAACAGGGATAACATTTTGCACAGCCTTTAATGATGAAATTTGGAATGTTGTCTATGCCAGAGGCCTTACTACTCTTCAGCTTTTTGATAGTCCATAGAACAAGGCCTTGAGTTATTGTGGGATGAGATAAATTAAAATTGTTTAAACTACAGTTTATCTGAGAACTCATGTTTAAAGATTTTTGGACATAAACCTGTGCAAAATGATTGGCAAACATATTGGGTACTTCACCTAGATCATCAACCATTTCGCCATTGGAAAAAATGGTTATTTTTTCCTTATAATTTTTCTTCATGATTTTAACAAACTTCCAAAATTTACAAGGGTATTTCTTAAGATCATCATTTATATTCTTTTGCCACTTTAACTTATCAGGTTTAATCATTACTTTTACAGATTTTCTATAGTCAGAAAATCTCTGGTAATTATAATCAGATTTGGTTTTTTTTATACAATTTAAAACAATGCTCTTTCATTTTTAGTAATCTAATAAGGTCAGAAGAAAACCATATTGGATATTTACTTTTTATATTTTTTGTCTGAAGTATAAACTGATTTATACATTTTTGATAATGCCTTGTCAGATAATCAACCATTTGATCTATATCCTCAATTTGATAAATAGGACTCCAATCTAGGATCAATCGCTAAATACAGCAAGTAATAGTCACCTTTTTTTATAATTTCTAGTACAAAACTAATTTTGATTCCCTTTGTAATATTCAAAATCAACATTACAATAATAAATTAAAGCAGGGTGATAATTGTCTTCTTCAACAAGGGTATCTATAGATTTTTCTACATTAATATTAATATTTGAAAAAAAATTACATCTAGTAATTCAGAAGGTTTTGTAAAATTTAATTGGTTGAGATTAAGTAGATTCATAAGTTGAAGAAGTAATTGACCTTTTTGTTTGATGTAATAATAAACTATATTCTAGGTATGCATTGAAGACCAGTCAATACCCGGTGTATTAAAGTCACCAACAATAATAATTTGATCAGGATAACTAGCTAGTTTTAGCTCTAAAATATTGTAGTAATCAATAATTTCATTAACAGACAAATTTGGCAAACAATAAATATTTCCTAATAGGATTTTTTTTGTTATTACCACTGGCTATTTCAACCCATACAGACTCAACATTCTCTTTAGTGAAAAATTTTTTTTAAAACCGTATGAGGAAATTTAGATGAGTTTACCGCTGTTAGAACACCACCACCTTTATTGAGGTAAGTAAAGTATCATGGTCTGCATGAAAAACTAAATAATTATCAGGAAAATAATGAGAATCTATACAATTACCATTTAACCAAGTTTCAGTAAGGCAAATTACTGGATAGTCTATACCAATTACGTTCTGAGAAAATATTAGGGATTTTGTTCTTAAACCTCTCACATTCTGATAATAAACACTGAAGTTAGCCAACGAACAGTCTTAGCCTAGGCACCTCCGATTGCCTTATCATTAACTAGGAAGATAAAACAGCTCCCTCAGCCATCAGTTCATTATCATTGGCCGCAGTCGAAAGGACAAATTCATTAATAGGTTCAGAAGAACTTTCTGCACCATACAGTTGTTCATTATAAAGTCTACCGTAGAAAGGGCTGATAAGACAGCCCACTGGCCAGAAGACTGTATTGAAAATACGGTCAAATTCAACTTCATCCACGGAAACATAGAAGGAAGAGTATGAATTATGTATTATCTTAAGTTTAGCTACTTTCAGGTTTGACACTTTTAATTCCTGATTTATGTACGACACTATGTCGTTTTCCTGAACCTCAGGCCCAAACCGGGATACAAATATTGCTTTCATTTAAGGTCTCACTACTTTAGGAACGGTCTTTATGTTGACATTATTCCTAACACCCAATTTTATTTGCTTTCGTCCTGCCGCTGGCTTGGAACCCGCGGACTCAGGTGCTGTCATTGTGCCGCGTCGATTCACCGTGACAAAGCTGTCAGCATCGGCTGCCAGATGTTTTCACGCTTCTTGCTAGCTCGGAGATTTGTTCGTGCGCAGCGGTAACACATAATTTCTAGGAAGTGACTTGTTTTCCCTTTGTCTGTGCCACTGGAACTAGATTCCAGGCCCATCTTTGCCACTTTACTACAAGATATTTTAGAAATTGAATTAGATTTACTAGCAGCACACGAGGCACACACTTTTTTTTTTTTTTTCATTTGAGGATTGTACACTTTCAAACAAAGCCCTTAAAAGAGAGCTATCTTCCTTTAAATCATGAACTTCTTTTGATAAGTCATCATTATTTTTACAAAAAACCTCAAATATAGATTTAACACTTTCTTCCCTAGTGCCTAATGTTTTTTTTTCAACAACTTCTTGACTGTCCTGATTAGCTTGGTTTTCTGTCACACTATCAATAAGAGTAACTTTTAAATCATAGTTTTTATGACTTTAAAAATTGTTTTTTTTCTGCTACACTGTTCTTGCTATTACATTTAGGCGAGAAGCCGAACATACTTGCCTCATTACTGTAGTGTTCACACTCAAAGTGCAATAATAATAATAATAAATAATAATAACAACAATAATAATAATAATAATAATAATAATAATACCAACAACAAAAATAACAACGATAATAATAATAACGATGATGATGATGATGATGATGATGTGACGATGATGATAGCAATAACAATAGTAATAATAATAATAATATTATTAATAATAACAACATTAATAACAATAACAAATTCTGAAACTAATGTAAAGGTATATGACAGTTGAGGTCTGGTTGTCTTACTGAGAGAATATATTACTTTGGTGATTGTTTAGTTGTTAATTATTTATGTGCATACCTAGTCAATATTTATTGCATATTTATGCAAGTATGGACTTGCATGATTATGTCATATACATAATTACATCATTACCCAATTACTTCCTAGAACTGCATTACCCCTCCACCATTCTTGACCTTCAACAGTTGACATCAAACATGAAGCACGTCAGGTGAGCAGTAGACACAGATCAGGTAAGACAATAGACAAGCGTAAGTGAATGTGTAAGAATGCATTTCCCTGAATGTTTTTTTAAATATTAAGTGATTCACCTGGGAATCTATTTCTGTAATCCAAAAATAACATTAAATTAATTGTTCTAAGCAAGACTACAAACCAAATAACTTCAAAATTTAAATAATAATAAGTGTTCTGACCAAGAATCAAACTCTGCAATCCAAAAATAACATTACATTAATTGGTCTAAGGAGGAAAACAAAGCAAAAATAAATTTTTGTTAAATACGAAAATATAAAATATTAGGAGTCCTGACCGAGATTCAAACTCTATAGTCCAAAAATAACATTACATTAAAACCCCTAGCAGCTAACCAACTCACAAATAAAATTTTGTTAAATTCAGAAATATAATAATATTACGTCCCCTGACGGAGAATCGAACCCAATTCCAAAATTAACATTACATTAAGTATCCCTAGCAGCTATCCAACTCACAAATAAAATTTTGTTGAATTCGAAAATAAAATGATATTACGTGGGTAAGAATGTACTTGGTGTGTTATTACTTGTAAGTATGTACTTGGTAAGTATGTACTTGGTTATGTACTTGGTAAATATGCACTTTGTAAGTATGAACATGGTAAGTATACACTTGGTAAGTATGTACTTGGTGAGTATACTCTTGATGAGTTTATGACTAACTATGCTTATATAAGGATATTATGCATATTTGACACTATCGCTCTTATCTACATTGGGGATGATGTGTATCTTATGGATTTTATCACTATAGCTTCAATGGTTCAGAAATTATGACTATGTTTACAAAAGGGCTTAACTCATAATTGAGTTTAGAAACAGGCTTCAGGCATAAATGACCCTACCATCGTGGTGGATATGTACGAAGCCTATGTTATGAATCTGATGACTATAGTTTAAACGGTACGGAAATTATGACAGTGTTTATAAAACTGTTTAACTCATAACTGATGGTCTGCCTTAACCAATGACATTCTATTCCAGTACCTGGTGCGGATGCGTAGTACACACTGGGAGTCAGGCTGCACCATCTCGGGTCACACACATGGGTGTTGCTCAAACAGTCTCTCCCAGCTCAAAGGACACCCGTCTTTCCTGGCACGGATGTACAGTAGAAAGCAGATGGACATTGAGTCAACAAGCTAGTGCAGGGGGTCAGTGTACCTGTGTAGACACCTCCATTCTATCTACTCTGTAGACAGAAAGGATGGCTGTTCTAGGTGCTTGTAGGTAAAACTGAGAGTTTTGGCTTGTATGAGTAAATCTTCCCGTTCACGCATGCAGCTTATACTAATTAACTACAGGCAATTATGACTCATCTCACTGCAACCCTAGTGAACTACTTCTACACAGGTGAGATTCAAACCCCATGCATTTCGTACACAGAAGTAATGGTCTGACACAATTCTGGAGGGCGGCCGGACACGTGGATACGAGGGGTTGCGAAAGACAGTGGCGCGTCACCCCCCTCCCCGCAATGACAGCCAACAAGTTATCAGCCGCTTCAGGCCACGCACAAGCGCCACCGATGATATGCGAAGGCCGAGAGATGACCAGAGGGAGCTACCCACACTCTGGCCTCGCACCTGAGGGGTGTCACATGCCCTCCCCCGCGGCTACCACGACACACGCTGCCTCGCTATATAAGACAGTGTGCGGCAGTCCTCGCCAGTTGTTCCTGCAGAGTTGTTCCTAGTCTTCTCTGAGCACCTGGGTGCCGGAGTCTAGATTACTATGAAGACCTTCAACAGCTCTTCCAGAGGCTGTCGCCAACTATCTAACAGTCTTCGGCAGCCACCAGAAGCTGCCACCATTGACGTCGCCGTAAGAGCTCTGCAACCCTGCTACCAGACACTCCAATGACGCCAATAGCTACCAGTAGCTTTCTGTAGCAACAAATACATACCACACGTAATTCTTCTTTGTCTCCTATAGGCACCCCTCTATTTAGAGTTAGGTTTGTATCTAAGTAACTTTCGTCAGTTTTCACTTAACTTCTCCACTTAGCTTCGGACCAGGTCACCTACACCTGGCTACTCTAGGATTACTTCCAACCACCGATCTGCCTGGAAAGATAGCATGTGTCACTGTGTTTAATAAGTTTTTAATAAACACGGCTTTGTCTCTCTTACCCTCGAGTTTCATTCATAGAGTAATCTGTCACCAATTACTGGGAGATCCTCGAGCTGAGTACCGCCAACTGGAAACGGGAAATTATTCTTATTCCGAAATTAACTACAACTGGAGACAACTCAGGCGGCTGCAAGTTGAAAACACACCCATTAGATGGCCAGCTATTCTATTCCTACCAAGTATACAGGTACTGGAGGAATAGAATAGATGAGCCACAACCACTAGCAATACTTTTCAATCAGAGATAGACGATAAATCTGAGGTGTATCCCTACTGGAGCACCTAGGTCCCTTTCCCTGAGGTCGATGCAGGCAGTTGATGCGCTGGAAACTAACTTTAAGTGCTTTGAAAGCTGTGTGGTGCTCCGTTGTCCATCTCCATCATGCTCCTTTCTCCAGTAGGGGGTGGAGGGGCGCCATCAACCTGGCGATGTTTGGGATGAAATTCCACAGCCAATAACAGAGACCGAAAAACCGGCAGAGCTACTTTTTCGTGTGGGGTAACTCAGCTTCTTGTATGGCCCTGAGAGATAATTCCTGACAGTAACTTCCCTCCATGGACACAAAGTGGCCCAAATACTCTATAGATGTCCTCCCGAAGTGGCTCTTCGACAGTTTTGCGGTAAGCCCATGCAGTTCTAGCCGTTCCAATACCCGCTCCAAGTGGGTGAGATGATCATCCCATGTCTTGGAATATAGTATTATGATGTCATACAAATAGGCAAAGCAAAACTCTCCAATGTACCCCATCAAGACGTCTGAAGACCTCAGTTGTTGAAAGTAGCTGATCCATTCTTGAAGCATAAGGGCATGATCCTGAATAGGAGTGCTTCTCCTTCTGGTGACACAAATGTGGTGTAAGGTCGGCTATCGGGATGGATGGTAATTTGCCAAAATCCCGATTGCATATTGAGCATGCTGAAAATCTGGGCTTTGCCTATATCGCATAGGGAGTGTGCGAGATCGAGAGCCAGTGAAGGGGTAGACAAGGTGGCATCATTCAATGCCTTATAATTGAGACAGAAACGTAATTGCCCATCCTGTTTCGGTACTAACACCACATGTGAGTTGTATAGGGAGTTAAAAGGTTTGATAATGCCTTGCTGTTTAATCTCTTCTAGTTGCTCCATAATTAACTGGTGCCATCTGGCAGTGACCCTATGAGGTTGGTTGTATATCTGAGTAGAGGTGTTTAGCAAAATCTCATGTTTCACTGTTCGGATTTGGTGTAGTGTCCCTCTAGTTCCAAAGGCATAGGCATGTTCATCAAGTACCTCCTTCAACTATTGGAATTGGGTTTCGGTGAGGTCGTGTTGGATTTCTTGAGCATTGAGGACACTGGTTGCTTGCCGTTCCATTGGATACTCACAGAGCAGCATAATTCAATGATCATCACCCAGGTATATTTTATGTTTCCTGTGGTCCATGATACACTGCTGTTGGCCAAACCACGGGTGCCCTACGGTGATGTCCTCTTCTATATTCGTGGTTACAACTAAGTTGGCTTGCGTTGTGATGCATTGGATCTCGAATGGAAGCATAATGCGGCCGTCGACTGTGGGCTGAATGCATAGAATAAGCTAGTCGTCACTAACACTAGAAACACCAGGAAATTTTCACTAGATGGCTCATATCGTATGCTAAGTCACATTTAGTATTACTCCTCCTTATTTGAGACGTGTAGAAAAAGGAAGTGTGCAAAGACGTACCTAGTCGCCAATAGTACTAGAACCAAAGCGAAACCGGCACTACATTACTCACTGTATGTATACTCAGTTACTTTAGATGTAATAGCCCTTACTTTTTAAGTGGAGAAATCTAGTTGCCAAACAACCTCTCTAAATTACCATCTAGTGGAGATTTTATGCAAAATGGTGGTAACAAGACCCGTATTTGATTAAGATTTGAAGTATTTAATGTGTACGGGGCTGTATATTCACACATTCTTACTAAGAGAATGTATTTATGGAACTGGAACACTACGTACACAATTATATTGTAATTTTTCATCCATATTCATATCGCCAAAATAACGTGTTAAATCATATGCAACAGTAATAAACACATTACCATCACTAGATAGTGCTAAAGTTATTAAATTTTATTTATTACTATAAGTTTTTTAGTTGTTCTTGTATGTAAGTGTAGATTATTTAAATATATAAGCATTAATTCACAAAAAATAAGAAAGTTTACAGAATGTCTACACTTATGAAATAAACTACGTTTCTCTAAGCATATTACGCAAGTATAATAACATTTTTGCAAAGTATATCTAGAAAATTGTATATGTATATTCTTTTTAAACTTCGTCAATTAGTTCAAATAGCAATTAAATAACTTTTGTTTGGCACTGGAGCTGTGTGTCAGTGTGTGAAATATTGCTAATAATTAATTAATGCCTTGCCTCATATATCCCTTCAAAAGATTTCGTAATGACATTATTTCAAAAACTTTTGTTAACAACATCTTAGAAAGAGCAATTCCATATATATTTATTAGTTGACTGGCAGTATTTATCCTTCTAAAAGTTTTTTTCTGTTGATCCCAGCTTATAAATTATATTTTTAAGCAGTAGAAGACTAATATGCATATTTCAAGGAACAAACCGTTCCATTTTATTTCTTAGGTTGAAGAATCAGACGTCATAGATTCCAGGATTTCCTATCGGCTGAAATCTAATGATGTCATTAATTTTGGGCAAGCTCGTGTATCCTCGTATTTAGTAACCATCCGTACTAAACTTCATGAATCCGCACTAGTCCTTAAACTAAAACTGTCTAAGCATATGAAATCTAGTGACGCTTGGATTCTTCAATACAAGAAGTGGTAGTGGTGCTTCATTTCTAGGTGAGTCTGTGAATATGGCCCTGTGAGACTGCATTTGGGTTTTGCCATCCTCACAGCCTAGGTTTGTGGTTTTAGGTCCACTAACTGGTTGTCCTTGAGCAAGTTGCTGAAATAAAATTCTCGATGCCGCTGAGTCGAGCAGGGCCAAGTCATTCCAGTCACTGATTCTGATTTCAATGTAGGAGCTTCGGGCATCTCTACCTCCCTATCTAGGCGTTTGATGGTTTGCCCTTCTTGGCCAATGGGATCCACCCCCCACCCACCCCTTCGATTCACTGGTGTTGGTGTTTCCCTTCTGTGTCTTGTTCTGCAGGCCAGACCCTGCCTGGGTGGGTCACGGGGCACAGTTTGCGTCGCTTATCTCCGTGTAGTCTAACTTCAGACTGGGCTTCTGCGTAGTCTTTATTAAAATGGTACTCATGACAGTACCAACTTTTAGGTAAGTGTGGAGCTTGCAGAGGAGAGGTGGTGGCTTGACTCGATGTTCCACTGTTTTCGCTTCTTCAGCTGGTTTGGTGGGTTTCGGTTGGTCAAGAATGACCTGTGCCTGGAAATTTCTTTCTGCTTCTCGAGCTCTCTCGATGAGTTCGTCCATTGACAATGGCTTGGGAAATACATAGCAAAATGTTCAGAAGGCAAGGTAGGAGTAAGTGGGTAATTTTACGAATGCATCCATCTTAGTATCCATAAGTAAATATGAGCCAGTACATTTGCACTTCCCCGTCTTGCGAACATCTCAACTTCTTCTCCAAGTTTCTGGGTGTATCCATAGAATTCTGTTGTTAAGTGTGCCATCACTTCTTCCACTGTAAAGTATTGCACTAGGCAGGTGCTGAGCTGTCTCCAGTGGGACATGAATTCACCGTATACGTTCCACCAATCGCAAGTCATACCTTTGAGCTTCTGCTGGACTCATGTAACCCACTGTTCTGTACGTTCCTTCCTCCCCTTAAATGCCTTCAAGGGGGGAAACTTGTCTAACAAAAGAAAAAGCATGTTGTCTCTCTCTTGGCCTGTTGGCCACACCCACTTGCCTTCACACACCGGCAACAGAGCAAATAAAGTGTGCATGGTGAACATAGATATTTTATCAATATTATCAGTTGCTCAAAATAGTTTCCCTATTATCACTTGTATTTCAAAGCAAATGGTTTCGCCCGAAAATTTTACACAAAACATTTTAACGAGGAGTTATTATTTGCAGAAATGTTTTCTTTGTGGTTAAAGGTAATTTTTTCCCGTAATGTTGGTGTTTCATTGTATCTGGCGTAAAATTGGCATGATTTCAAAAAATAGTATTTAACTCAAGGGGCAGCATCTTTGGGAATAAAATTATATGCCCTGAGGCATATACTTGACCTCTTCTTGTCACCAAAAATTGTTTGAACATCAAAAGACTTGTATTATAAGTGTAAAGTTCATTTTCAGTAACTTCTTGTGGAGAAATCAGAGGATTTATACTGATTTATTTCAATAGTCACATGTCTTTTGAATAAATTGATGAGTGTCTCTCGGGTTGAGTGGTTAGAGCGCTGACTGCCCTTCCGAGTCCAAAATGTGATCCTACCGCAGTACGTTCTCTACTACTTTAGCCCGGTGGATCGTGGTAGGTTCAATAGGGTGCCGCTTAGTGGATTGATACCGTCTACGGAGGGGGGGGGGGGGAATCAAACCCCAGCGTGAGTTGAACCGTGAATGTCTCCCATCCTAGGAGTACACTCTTTTCACTACGAAGGTTGTCAAAATGTGGGATGCCAGTAGTCCCGGGGTTATGTTAAACGAAAATAATGTTCTAGCAATAGTGTTGGTGGGGGTGGATGTTATACGTAGCGGTCATAACGGCCGACTGTTCAGGACATAATTTACAAGGGAAGAAATTACACTGGTTTTTGAAGTAACCTTTGTTGATGGTCGAACCCGGATAATCTTTCCACAAGCCAAATGGATGGTACACATATTTTGGACTGCTTTCCTCTTGTCTGCTTCGGGTGGTGCTACTTGAGGGAGGTAGGGATGTCCCCGGCTGACAATAGCTTATGAACTCTACGTCTCCCCACGGCCAACAAGCACCTAAGTAGGCTTTGAGCTCAGACTCATGGTCAAGGGGAGTGAATGGAGAAATGGGCAGAGGTTTAAATGCTGGGTCCGCAGGTGGGGCATGTCCTCACACTTGGTTTCTGTTTGTGAGTTACTTACCTCTTGATGTCAAATGCGGCTCTTGAGTCCCATCTGGCTTTGGGTATTTAGATTACTCTCAACAATCTAGCACACACTATTAACGAACAAGGAACTATTTAAAAAAAGAAGGGTAGTCAACGAGTTTCAAATTTGATGTAATATTTTATTATTACATTTGAGAAAACAATGGGGAATCCCAGTAGGATTTTACACTGTAAAAATTAATTGAGAAATAATTCTTAAATGACGCAGGTGAAGGTTAGCCTGTAATAAACTAAAAAAATGAAAACCTCTCTCTATACCTTGCTTTACGCAATTCACAGCGTAACCTCCGAGGGATGGTTTTCCAGAAGGGACGTCGCGACGACCTGTTACCGGGGAGACAAGGGAATGACTGGGGTAAAGGGGGACAGGAAGTGGACGTCGTGGATTACCTCTGGAGAGATGGGTCGTCCTTATGGTTGGCTAGGACAGGAAATGGATGAGCCTTCAAAAACTGCAGGAATGGTGGAGCCTTCACAAGCTGTTGGACAAGTCAAGCCTTCTCAGGCTGTAGGAGAGGAGAGAGAGAGGTCTTGGTCAGACCCAGGGAGTACTCGCTGACCTATGTGGCCAGCCAGCTCGGTGACTCTGGCCAGAGGCTTGCTCGTGCCTCCTTATATAGTTGATAATCCCTGTATCAGCCATCATCTGGGGCTGCGGGGGATGTTAGCCTTACATCACAGGGGTTGGTTTATCAGGGTTGCGGCAGTGCCACAAATTTATTATCTCCCTGCGCAGAGGCAACGACAAGTTTACCACCTCGGCACGAGGCTCCGTGGGTGTGACATCACAGGGTAGCAGAGGTGCTGCGATCCTGTGGTGTCCGTTGAACGTCCTTCTCAGCTATCTCGGGATAGTGGTTCATCGGTAAAACAATCTTGACTCAAGAGGTGGCGACCGCATGTCGGAAACTGGGCAGGCAGTACAATTCATAATTAAATGCATTAGTTATTTTTTAATGTCCAAGGCTGTACAACGCGTTCTATTCTATCGGCGCATGAAAAGTAGTCTGCCACTGTTTGTGACTTGCTCCGAGCTATTGCTTGTTTGTTTATGGAGCAAAGTCGCCCATAGGCAGCGCAGCAGTCTGGCATGCATCTAAATTGATCAACTGTAAGGGCCTATTCAACACCTTATACCACCTAATAACGGGTAGGTAAGCACTGAGTGGAGTGCAAGACTAGACCTAGACCCCCAAGATATAGGAGCGCCCTGTCTAGCATCTAAGACAAAAAGGACTCCACCTCCACGATGTGCAAGTATTTCACTCCCAGATACGTCACACGTCAAAGAGATGGTAGGATCTGTCCGTGGCTGTCTAGTCGGTACTATGGCAGACAAGGAGCCCCACGTTAGGCGCCAGAAAAAGAATGGCTCATGAAAGGGTGTTGAAAATAATTTAACAAACATATAAAATCTACTCATCAACTAAATTACAACTCATTCAGAACATTCAAACATGCTCAAAAATGTACACGATACAAATTTATCAAAATTAAAGCCATTACACTAATGAATTGCACTGATTTTAAAAAACTTTAAACATCAAATTTATACTAAATCATAAATTCTGCTGTCTCCATTCATTAAAAAGGATAAATCTTAACCTCACTACAAAAATAGAAAAGTAATACACATTTTAAAACAGTACTCGACCTTGATCTTATGGGTAAGTGAAAGATGCATACCCCGGACAAATTTATGATAATTAATTTACACATGCACATATGCACCCTTTGCACGTGCACACATGCACATTCATGCATGCACACACACCAATTATGATGAGAATGTTCTGCATTCCATTTTCTTAATATTATGTAATTTCTTTCCATACAAATAGATTTTAATTTTTTTTTAATGTTAAAAATTGCACCTCTCGAAGTAGACCTGGCACAAAACCACAAGTGGCATAAGTTTGTTATTAAGTCCCCTGGCTATTATTAAGCAATATAAAGCCATAAAAATAGATTTAAAATAAATTAGGGGTCCACAAGTGCTTTGTCTGCTGAGATTTATAATACAAAGCAAGTATAAATTCTAGGTAATTACATGATGACTACAAATTCCTTAAATACAAAGCTGACCAGAGTGTAGGCTACGCTACACAGGTATAACAACAATAATTTCTGCAATGGCACTTACCGCACGAGTTAAAATTATATATGCTGTAAGGGCCAGAAACAGCATGGCATTGGCCACCATAAAGTAAACAAATGCTGACGTAGTGGCGGACGCGCCTAAGCACAGCGACAAAATAGAGGCCAGAGCTGCAAAGATGCCGCCCAGCGCTTGACCAGATACCACCGCTGTGATATAGCGGGACGAGAACTTGCCAACCACACCAAACAGCCCTCCTTGTAGAATGGCACTTGCAACTGCAACATGACACAAACTTGTTCAGTTTGTGAGTCACAAGAAATGTACTCAGTTCCTTAGTCACAAAACAAAACACATCTACTTACTGTTCAACAACACGACGATGACTAAGGTTACAATGAAGAAAATCTGCTGCCCTGCAACAAAATATATAACATTATAAGCTGTGAACTGTTTATTTAGTATAGGAAAAAAATTGAAAGATGAATTATTAGAAACAATGAATAACAACAATATTATAAATTCTATTTTAAATTTTGTTTGTTTTGCATATTCAGTACAACCTTTACTTTATATTTCCCTCCACTAATTTTCTTCCTCTAAATACACCAATTTGTTCAGATCCTGCCATGCCACCTGCCCCATTCCTATCATTCACAGTGTCTTGTTTACAAAATTCATTCATGGAAAAATTTTGTTTTGTAATGTTTCCCAATAATTGATTCTGGACCCTAAGCAGTAACTTATGTCACATTGTGCACCACATAATGCAATATCTATTTGTCAAAGTTTAGTTTCTGCTGAGTAATGTGAAACACAACTCACAATTTTGGCTTCTATTTATGTTAAATGTAACGACAGTGTACACATTTAATTTGCAAGTCTTTAGTTCAAAGTCTTATCACAGCGAAAGAACATCTTATACAATTGAACATAAAAAGGAATCCCAAAATAAACTGATAAGCACATGTGAACGTATGTGAAGTGATCAATGGAATTGAGCTTAACTAAATTTTCACCTTAAAATGAAATGCTCCTGAACACATCATTTAAAAGTGCTGAAAAATTCAGCAGACCTATGGAAGTGTTGCAATATTGCGTATACATACAACATTATGTGAAAATAAAAATTTGGAACTTTAAATTGTTTAAAACTAAACGAAATTGCAAATATGTTTGAGAATCATTAACTCTGTGTGTGTGTGTACGTGTGCGTGTGCATGTGCGTGTAAAACATACCATTGAAGTGACTTAAAACCAAAACATTTCACAGGATATACAAGAAATTATATGTGAAATAAAACACTTGAAATTCATTATACATTTACTTTGTTGCTCAACATATAAAATTATTTTAAGAATTATCATTTAACCTACATTTATATTAAATGTTAAAGAGTAAAAAATCTTCAAATTTTCCCATATCTATACTACTTTGCAATTTTCCTTATGTGCAGACAGGCATGCATGTATGTGTCCATGCATGCATGTGTACTTACGTACGTACATATGTACATTCATATATGCATGTATGTATGTGATATCTTTGCAACAATGGTTTTATACAGACTTCAGCTCATCGGTAAGCATAGCTGTGCATCTGATTACAACAGAGTTTATATTGTTGACAGCCACGAGATGTCAAGATTGTACTGTTCACCATGGCTAGAATGAAAGTTCCAGCCAGTGAGTTTGTATTATTCACAGAGTCTCCAAGATTATGCTACAGAGCACCGAGTTCCACTGCACACCGCTAGATGGCTACACCAGTATGATTCACAGCTTCTCCAAGCTCTGGGCCAGCTGGTGACGTCACAGCCTCAAACCAGCTATGCTATCGCCGCCTCCCCTCTACAAACGACCATCCCCTCGCCCATGAGTAAACCAGCCAATGAACAAAGGCAAGCGCCTAGAGCAGTATAAATAAAGGAACACCACGCCTGCTCATGATCAGTCTTCAGTCATCCACCACACCAGTTGCCGGATACCTGACCAGTCTGCATTACTTCGAACCTCTCGGTCTACACCCAGCTAACCTAGCTGCTTCCAGCACCCCGCTGAACCTACCCTTCCTTTATCACACTTTCAGTGCCTAAGGGAAACCACCCATCCTTCATCTCCACTGTGCTAGTCGCTGGAGATAACCATCTAGACCTGCTAAGACTTCCCCGAAGACCGCTGCGCCGACACGTCGTCTACACACACAGATACTGCAGCCCCTTCTTCTCGCAACCATTGCGTAGGGTCTATAGATCAGTTAAAGTTGGTTTTACATTCACAGCATTTATCTATTTTGACCCATTGTAGATTAGGACCTGGTCTCCTCTAACTGGCATATGTAGGTTAAGCTTCCTGCAGCTCTTGTCTACATAGAAGGTAGTATGACACTACTTGTTTATTTCAGTAAAACTAAATAAACATTGTTTTACACTATTCCCGAGTGCCATCTTTCCTGTAGATGTAGAACCTCTTCCAGTGTACCTTACACCATCAAGGGATTGCAGGTTGCCAGGAAAGATTACTCAAACGAGCCAACACACTCTAGCCAACCCACACGCACTACTGACAGCCAGCCTTTCTGCATACCATGGTAGGCAGAAAGGTAGAGTCCCCAGAGGTACATGGTTTCCTAGGACAGCTTGTCGATTCTGTGCTCGCCCTCTCCACTGCGTTTAGGTGCCGGAGAGGTCATTCCTTGAGTTGGGAAGACTGAACTAGGGAACTACGACAAGGCCTGACTCCCAGTGCTCACCACGTTTAGGCATCGAGCACTGTGATAGGATGACCGTTAGGCCGGCAGAAGTTCACATGGTTCAACACCTCATAGGATCACATGAGCCCTGCAATCATTTCACGGATGTGAGGTGTGTATTGAGTACAGATGCCTAACTCCCACCAGAGTGGTATTTTCAAGAAGGTAAAATAGGCGCTGACTGCCTCCGGGTGTGTACTAAAGCTGACCCCCCTCCCTCATCACCGCTCTCAACAATCTTGCACCATGAGAACAGGCACAGGCCCTGCAACACCTACTTGTACCATACAGTAAGATCTCTAGGTCATTTGTACGTTGTATTTTTATGCGACGCTCTTAGTCGTAAGGACTTTCCGTGCCTCGACATCCCAATAGGTGGGGGAGAATAATTGCACCCCTCAGTGGGAGGGAGCCTATACAGATTAATGTCAATGTTGACCAGATCTGAAGCCCAAACCTAGTGCGCTCGCACATCCAGGTCTCTCCTCTACAATAGAGGTTCTGAGACCCTCGCACTCAAAAACCAAGTGTGTGGTCTGGCCGGGGTTCTATCCATACTCCTAGTGCCTCTCAAGGGCACAACCGGAGAAGGTCACTGCTCACCGCCTGGTCTTTCAATAAGAGTGGGAATCTCTCCAGACCTTCTCCAACATACGAAGTTAAACACTGCCAGCACGAATCCAGCCTCATAAGATCGGTTACCAGAAAAAACCTCCGCTCCCACTTAATTTTCATGGCACTCGTGGGTTATCGATGACCGACCACCCCACAAGAGGAAAGTCAGGCTAACAGAAATAGTCCCTTCCACTTATGTGGTTAAGAACACTTTAACGCTCACCAGGCATAAGTCTTATACCCAATAAATTAAGAGCCGGTCGCTTGCCTTTCTCACCCAGAGCCCACCAAATGAACAGGGGTGATTACTTGTACCAAGCACACCGGAGATTCTACAAGGCCTCTTTGAAGCTCCTACACATTCGAACCAGCCCATTCATCCTTCGATTGTTGAATACCTGAGCTGAACGGAACAGCCCGCAGTAGCACTTATTGTGTACCTAAGGATCACACCCGTTTCTCAGCCTCAATCATCACAAGCTAAAGTCAGCAAACAGTACAAAAGTCAACCTATGGCTCACCTATGCCTTCTAGCAACACTCCAGGCAAAGCAGTCAGTCAAGGTTTACACATCGCCCAGGTATACCATTGGAATCAACTAGTCTGAAGCACACGATAGTTTTGCCCGAACCCGACTTTGTGCCCTCCAACAAAGCTACCAGGCCGGTCTTCTACACCAGAAAGGCACCAGATCCACACAGAGACTAAAGCAAAACCCCAAATTGCCAGAATAGGGTGACTTAGCACCCGCCAAAAACATACTCTCCTTCTTGACATAGTGACCACAGCTAGTCGAGATGTCATGCATGCGCGCGTGTGTGTCTATATATTTATACACATACATACACACACACACAGAGATACATATACATACATATATAAATTGGTATAATCTTGACAGTCACAGTGGCTACTTGACATACGAAACAAACAATGTGTCATTTACAAAATCCTATATCAGCTGCTGCTTGAACGAATGAAAAATAATATTACAATGGCTATTCTGGCTGCGCTGCTGACATACATCACACAAGCAGAAAATACGTGGATAAGAAAGAGTTCTTACATTAATTAATAATTTTATTTTACATGATTAATACATTTTATTTTACGTGGTCACAAAACAGCGGTTATTAATGTTACAAACCAAACTTTGTGCTAAAGTAGTAATATATAGGTGTTCAAAATTCAATGCACATTAAGACGGTCGGTATTCAAATAAAACACAACTTCAAACACTGGGAGTTCTTTATACGTCCTATCCCCACTCTCCGTACATGCCTTCCATACATGCTTGATATTAATTCCATAAGCCTAAGAAATATCGCAGGGTATTGTTCGATTTTTTTTTTTAATAATTTGACTAAATATATTTTTAACTTGTGTCATTTCAAGCCAGTAATATGAGAAAATAAACTTTTAAAATGACGTGATCAAGAGGCAGAACAACGTGCAGCTACCTGTTGAGAAACACACTCGGCTGACAACACGCCTTCTCATGCCACCTGTTAGTCGGCTCCTGAAACACTACCAGCCAGACAAAAACAGCTTTCTTGTGTAAAATAACAAATTTATAAACAAATTCCATGGTTTTGTTTTCCCGCGAGCTCTGTATAATTTTAATAATTTCTAAAGTAATATGTATTTCCGTGTACAGCGATTTTGATTACAAGCAATTTCTATTGGACTGGCAATTGTTACGCCTACGTCCAATACACGCCATGATCATTTCTTCCCATAAACCCATTTCCTTGTTTCCGTGTTATTACTATACTATATTAATAAAACAAAGAAAGTGGGACATGTGTGGGTAGTTTCTAAGCAATTCTTACGTTATTCCATGCCACATATTTATAACTCGAGCTGTTTAGTATCAGTAATAGCGGAATAACTGCTTTGCAAAAGTCGTTGGTGAGTTGTTAGCGAATGAAAGTGTGTTGTCAAGCAAGTTCCCTACTTTTATTTCCAGTCATAACATATTAGCTGTAACGTCCAAAGTGTGATAAGAAATATAATTACCTTACCATCACACAAATGTTAACAAAAATTCGCTGTCTGTAAAAGATGTTTTTACAAGATTTTCGATTTTTACTTTTATAACTTACAAATTTTAAGACGTCTGTCTAAAAATACCTTAAAATTTGTTTAACATTACAAGTACAATGGCAGGTGGATTAGCTGACAGCGTTGTTAATAAAATATACAACTGCCACTTGACGCACCAGCTGATGGTGAAAGGATACATAAAGAAAAGTAAACATTGGTACTACTTTTGTTGAACTGCCAAAATCTTGCCAAGTTACATGAGACAGAAGAT